>CM062809.1:426668782-427039580 GCA_031772625.1 Pinus tabuliformis
CATTATTAAAATTGTGAGGGTATTTCTTCCTTTCATTCCTAACCATGTGTTATTATTACCTCCTTTTTTTTTTGTTGATAGCATATTCGTGCCTTACAAACGACTTCATCCATGGTCTCAGCGTTATCAAAATTCAATCATTCCTTTATAGATATAGGGAGTCTCCTTATAAAACTTTGCACCTTAGCCTTTTCTCCTCTTGTATAAGCGACATATCTTAATAAGGTGTAAATTCACCACATACTCGTCCATGGACAACTGACCCAATACAAGTCATGAAATTCCTTGGATTTATCATCATAAAACTACTCCGTTAGGTACTTATTCTTAAAATATTGTTGAAATTCTGCCATAATAATTCTTTGTTCATAAATTCCTAGGACTGCCTTAACTTCCTCCCACCATAGGGTTGTTTTTTCCCTGGAGGTGGTAAATTGCTAAACGAACCTTTAAGTTGTATTTATACCTGTAAATATGGAAGTACTTATTAATATTCACTAAAATGCTTCCATAACTTCCTCTAATTCACTATGAAAGTGTTAGGGCTTAATTTTTTCCTAAATTCCCCTTGTAATTTTGTTTCTCTCTTTTTGTACCATTCTACGTCCCCCCCAAGAAATATTTCTATATTATTCCTCATTCATTTACTTATCACCCTATGACTATTGTGTATGCCTTTTCTCAAGTACGTTGTCCTCTCTCCACCTGTGTGATTCTACCCTGTTTCCATTATCAAGACTTGGGACTAATTTTCTTTGATTCTGCCTATCAGTTAAGAATTTAATTATTTTTTCTTACTCCTGCATCAATCACTCACTTATCAAATTTTATATTTTGCATTTATGTCCTCAATTGTTGCAATTCTTCCAATAACATTATATTTGTGGATTAGGGTTCCTCCCTCAACTGGACCCACATTTCTAGATTATGTCTTGGAAAAGGTATGGAACTAGGCCCAATAGGGGGTCTTACAAGTGGTGTGGTCATCGTACCACTTCCCCTTCCCGTATCCCTTTATTTGTGGAGCAAAAACTACAATTTTTTATTCTCTTGGTTTGGCCTGAATATGCCACAATGTGGGAGTCACACCTCTGATACCACTTGTTACATATCTCACAATTTTATTTTTTTTTACATCAATGAAATGGATAATTTAATTGCAAAGGAATAGTAACTAAATGTTATCCTTTTACTTGAAGATTTATTGTTTATTGTTACCAGTAAATAACGTTAGGGTCACTATTAAATTTCCATTACTTTCTTTTACAATGGTAAGAATTCTCACATGTTTTATTGTTTTGATACTATGGAGTTCCTATGCATGAATATAACATACATTTAAGGTGTTATTACCCTCTAGTCGATATATATAAATATAAACTCCTCCCATTGCATTTTAAAGTAGTATACAATAGTATTTGAGTTATTGATCTTTTCAGCAATGAGACTTGACATCAAATTTTGGCATTAATTCGGTTTTTTTTTCAACATTATGTTTTTGGTCATGCTCTTATGACCTTTGGAATATGATGATCCAAACTTATCCATGTGGTTCCTTACCAGTCTTAATATGATGAAACCTCTCCTGAATTCTCTAGACTTGTCGACAAAAAGTGTCACGGTTTGGAGAATTAACTCCACCTTCAAAATAAAGAGATCAATTAATGAACCTGAGGTTCTATGGTTTAGATCAATGGTGTGAGTGAATTTTTACAATTATTGGGAGTAACCACCTCCCTCCATTGCATCATTCCACTCCTAGTTGCACCATTCTCTTGCAAAGGCGTGCTCTGCAACATGTCTTGGATACTTGCAATATTTTTTTCTTGGTCGGGTACCTTCCACTCGTAGGGGAAATTTGACACTCAAACTTCTTTCTGTTGGATTCCTTTTATATTTCCAAGTGAGTATTTGTTTTCATTTCTCCATAGATAGGTGTTGAAACTACGGTTCATGATCCTTCATTTCTTGATTTCCTTATTGTGCATTATGCAGAGTTAACAACTATGACAAGGTTGCCTCCAACATTTTTTGGATGGGTTCAATATTGGGAAATAACCCCACTACACAATCAATGGAGTATACAATACTATTTTGGTTTCATTCTCTAGGTCTGAATTATACTCAAATGATTTGTATGATTATACTACCCCTTTTTTTTCTTTGTTATGTCGTTTGAGAAAAGGTTCTACGCTTTATTTTATTTTATTTTTTATATGTACATATAGTAGGCTACAATAGTTGTGGTCGTCCTCCCATCAAAGGTTACAGTTAACACAATGACCCGAGTTCAGTCTCTATATTTTTTTTTAATGTTATTTACTATCACAAAAGTTAACTTTCTAACAACCATGCTGGAATTTTTGTAGGTTAGATTTCATACTGTGCATGTGGATGCGACCTTGATTTAAATATTTTGACAAAAATTGAAGAGAACAAAACGTGGAGCAGATGAATGCTATTCTCAGTATTACAAATCACTTAAATAAGATTACATTGGAAACATTAGTAATAAATGACTGGAGTGTAACTCGACTTAAACTGGATTACGTGAAACTGAACTAGGACACTTGGAGGGACGGTTTTGACACCTAATAGGTGGTTTGGATTAGATTCTCGAACACTCTCCTTAATTACAACCACATAAAAATTTGATTAAGATGCTTGTTGGTCTATTTCTCAACTAGGCTTACAATTTAGAAAATTGACTTCAACTACACTTACTTTTCTTCTTCTCTTCTTCCAGATTTTGTAGTCTCTAAATTGTTTTAGCTCCTTCTTCTTGTTGTATCATTCAAACCTCAGTTTCATCATTTTCTTGTGTAGGTCTTGAATTGTTCCGGGATGTCTAAGCATGTCGTGGTCTTCTTAAAAAATCGGCTTGTATGTGGAATGCTGCTGCATGTCATTTTTTGTTCTGTGATCTTCATCATCAATTTGTTGCAATATAAGTTTAAAGTAAAAAAATATTTTGTCAAGACTTCAATACCTGAAAATTTCATTAATTTTCTCTTCATCAATGTTGTATTCAACATTAATTTCTACATCTTCTATGCATACCTCATCAAGGCATGGTGTTGCAAGCCATGCTTCAATAAAATTTAATTCTTCTTCATAATCGTTTTGTTTACTTGCACAATGAAAATCAACATTAGAATTAAAAATATTTGCATAACCACACTAGTTCCGTTCCTTCTATGTTGTAATGAGAGCTTTCCCTTATTGCACTTCCAACTATACTTCTGCCTTTTTTACTGTTTTCTCTTTATGCGCTTCCTTCTTTGCCTCTTCCTCTGTTTCTATCTCTATCTCTTCGACTTCTGTACTAACCTGTCCTGCTACAAACATTTTGTCTCCCACTGACTCATGTGGGCTTTTTTCACTGAATAACATCATGTCTATATGATTATTTTGTTGCATCACCTACAACCATTCATCATTAGTCAACAAATATTCATCAAATTTTACATATAATATTAATTCTGGATTCACCATATCATTGACTGCTCCAAAGGAAGATTCATTGTCCTCAGCAAGAATTGTTGTTGGATTCACCAAATTTTCATCAGCAAGCTCTGTTGCTGGATTCATCAAATTTTTATCAGCAAGCTCCATTGTTGGAATTACCAAATTTTCATCCACTTGTGGTTGTGCACAGTGGGGTTCACGAGCATCTACGTGCTCCTTCTTTGTTACTTCTATGAATTCTTCACAGACATCATCCACTTGTGGCTGAGAACAATGGGATTTAACAAACTTTTCATCTCGTTGTAGATCTAATGCTATATATCCACTTTCATCTTCAACTTCAATGCTCCCCTTTACACCAAAACTCCTCTCAAGGGTGTCCCAGGCCTCCTTGGCTGTCTTGGCTTCTGAAATCAGGGGAAAAATGATGGAATCCACAAATTCTTTTATGCATGTCAATGCAAAGACATCCTTTTGCCTCTTCACTTCCATATCTAAGAAGATTTCAAACATCTCTTGCTTTCGCTTTGACCTTCTTAGCCTCTTGGCTTTTCCCATTTGAGTGCCGACGAAATGCGGCTCAATGAAGAAATCAAACTTCAAACATAGCGACAGACTTCTCTTCTACCCTTTGAAAAAAATAGGTCTACAAATTTTTAAAAGACAATGCTTTCTCAAAAGCTTTCACAAATCCTTACAATATTTCAATACTATCAACAATTTGAATAACACCTTGTTTTTTAAATCTCTTTTTTAAATCCTTAAAAGAGTCCCATACAATAAGCTCTGTTTTTAATACAATAAGCTCCTTTTAATAGAAATCATTAATCAAAAAACACTCTCTGTTTTTAAACAAAAGAAACTTTTAAAAACTTTGAAAATAATTAAACATGAGCCTTCAAAAAATACGATGAGACATATGAGGATGAAGACTTTGAAATAAGATTTGTTGACTTTCTTAAAATATTTGAGGAGGCTCCTTTGAATTTTTTTCAACTTTGATGGCTATACTTCTTTCCGCCTGACTTGGTGCATCTCCTTTATTTTTAATATTACGGGTAACGCTCTATGGGATGAACACAAGCTATGTTGGAATAGGAAAGATGTAAGGAAGTGAAACTAAAGTGTTCTCTTCCAATGTCGTTGAGCATTAGTAATGCTAACTCGAATTTGGTACTTTGTGTGGGTGTTAATAATGTTGCTTTGAAGGTTTTAGGGTGCGTTAATACAACTTCCCTTCAAACAAAATTTCTAAAAATTAATTCTGACTTTGAGCTGAATTTTTTTCAATTTGTTTCGGCTTCGCCTTCACAAGCTTATCCGTAGCTGGCTTCTTCATTCCCAATCTGGTTCTTTGTAGACTTCTTCAAAATTCTACTGCTCTCTCAAATAGTCTTATGCTCTCTCTTTGTTCAGGTTGTTGTTCTCTCAAAGAGTCTTATGCAAACTAGCTTATCTCCTATTATGTTTCTCTCAAGGAGTCTCATGCAGGCCAAGCTCTGATACCATGAAAAAATTTGAAGAGAACAAAATGTGGAGCAGATGACTGCTCTTCTCAGTATTACAAATCACTTAAATAAGATTACATTGGAAACATCAGTAATAAATGACTGGAGTGTAACTTGACTTAAACTGGACTAAGTGAAACTGAACTAGGACACTTGGAGGGATGGTTTTGACACCTAATAGGTGGTTGGGATTAGATTCTCCAACATATTTACATGTTCTAACGAAAACCGTTTTACTTGTTTGCTACATCAAGTGGTTGAGAGATCAAAATGAGAATGGAGTTATGGTGTTATTTATTTTTTTTCAAAATATTGCATGCTATAACCCTACTTGGTTAGGCTCTTGTCATGTAAGGGCGAGAACAAGTCTAGCTGACCATATAGCTTTGATATTTTATGTGAGTGGACTATTGCAATTCTTTTTACTGTTGTAGTAAAGTAACTAATGGGAATTTCTTATTGTAATGAGCTATATACTTTGTTTTGGATTGGGTTCCTTTTATTCACCTATATAGGGTGATTTCACTTACATCCATAGGGTCGCTAACTGATATTCAATGTGAAACCTTGAAGAGAACATGAATATAAAAGACATTTATTTTTAATAAGTTGTGCTTTTCCCTTTTAATTTGGAGATTATTTACTTGTAATTTGCAAAAAAAAGTTATTATGGTAAACAATAGTAAGGCGCACCTCAATATGTTTTTTTATTGATTATTTCTTTTTAAACAAAGAAGATTGTTGCATTTTCTTTTCTCCATTTCCACATTGAAGTGTTTCAGTTTTAATATACTATGCTTTTCCCTTTCAACTATTACCAATAATAGGAAATTAAGATCTCCTACTTGTTGTTTCTCCACAGTTTGGTTTTTCTACTCTTAAGTGTTTTAGTAGATTCTCGATCAGTAATATATGATTATTATAATATAAGTTTAGTGTTTATTCACAGTTTTGACCAGGAATTATATGTATTAGCATTATATGGTTAATTTCTAACTGAAAGGTCGGCGAGACCTGTCTCCAGGTCTTGTTGTATACCTTCCAGTCTAAATATATAAGGATACAAAATTGTTCTAGGAAATGGATGTATCTAGTTTTGTCCAGTAAGTTTCGAACTAACCTAAATCCATTCACAGTAGAATATTTCATTATCATAACATAATGTCATCATCATATTCAAACACTTACATAATATAACATAAAAATGCATGTAAAGAAATAAAATTGTTCCAAACACTTTTTACTTATCTTTTTTCCAATGTATGTGCCTCCCATGAAATTACAAGGGGAATAATTCTCCACCCTACCAACAAGAACCAATATTCTCTATCAGAACCCCTCCCCTTAGCCAATTTCGCCTCCAGTACAATTTTCATGCAAAGACCATACCAGGTCCAACCTAATATTCTCAAACCCCACCAAGTCCAGTCTAGGGTTTTAATCTGAGCACACAAACTCCAATTTGGAACCAATTTGGAATTTCACAAGATATTCTCAAACCCCACCAAGTCCAGTCTAGGGTTTTAATTTGAGCACACAAACTCCACTTTGGAACCAATTTGGAATTCCACTAGACAACCAGCTTAAGAATTTCTTACATGGAAGTGTCCGGCCTCCCTCAACGACATCCTGTTTAATGTTATCCAACTTAGCAACTTCACAACTTCATTATCCTCTCTTGGGCCTCCACCAACCAAGCTCCAAGATGCTTCATGTTTCTTCTCTCTCCCCTCTTGGTTCCCTATTCCCTAACTCAGAGAATTTATCTATAGGAGAGAAGTAACTTTCTTTCAAGTGTCTGTTATGTGAGTATCTCAATTAGCATTTTCCCATCGTAATTGTTATGGCTTACTAGAGACAATAATTATTAAGAAAATTTAGAAACAAACATTTTTTTTTATCACTTAATTATATAGGCCATGTGCTTGGCCCATAGTCTACCAAGTAACTTTAACAAAAGTAATTTAAAAGTTTTATACTTCATTAAGGGTCATTTACCAAGTAACTTTAACAAAAGTAATTTAATTTAAAAATTTTATAGTTCACTAATGGGCATTTACCAAGTAACTTTAACAAAATTAATTTAATTGTTTTACACTTCACTGAGGGTTATAGATAGTACATGTTACTCGGTATAAAAACACTTACATTGAAATATCTCACATTAAAAAGATTAAAAAAATTCATAAAAATTCACTAAATTATAACTTTATTATTATTATTATTATTATTATTATTATTATTATTATTATTATTATTAAAGGAATTAATATATAACTTAAAAAAACACACACATATATATAAACATGTAACAAGCTTTTTAACTATGGATATTCGCCCTGACATTACCATTCTCAACTTCTAAATAAGGTATTCTACAATATCATAGGCCCATGCCATGACTTTCTAATAGTACATACCAAAACATTTATAACTCATAATTAAGTAATCAATTTAATTAAAAAATAAAATGGTACAAATTCTTTTGAGATAAATTTCAACATTCGAATTTCAAAGAAATTAATGTATAAGTTAAAAAAATATATATTTTAAAAATGTGTAAAAAGGTTCTTAACCATGGAGATTTACCCCCACTTTATTATGGATATTATTTACCTATAAATATTTTTGTTACAATATAATTGGCCAATACCATGGCTCATCAATACCACATGCCCAAAAAACCATAATTTATTTAATATGACACATCTACATATGAGTTTTTTTAATTAATTAATTTAATTAAAAGGGAAAAATATCATAACTACTTTGAAAATAAATTTAAACCTTTAAATTGTCGAAACTATGATGAATATTTTAGAATATTTGTGGAGGTCAAATCCATACCATCCACCTTATAATTAATTTAAAAATATAAATACCCCATTCCAAAATAAGCACAGCTATGGACGTAATTAATTCATTTATAATAATAGTAAAATAATAATAGAAAGTTATAATTTACTCAGTTTTTATGATTTTTTTTAATTTTAACAATGTTGGATATCTTGGAGGCTATATTAATTGGTGATCGAAGCAATGTGAGTCCATAGTAACTAAGAGATTCAAGGTTCAAATCCCCCTAGTTATGCCGTAAGATAATATTATTATAATAACATATGTTGATTTATATTTCTCTCCTAAGGGTTTTCTTAGTTATTGTATCCATTATTCTTTTGCCACTCTTTTGTCCGTAAATCAGTTGTGACTTTCTTTTAAGTTGTTCCTCTAGATGTGAGGAAATAAATCTTATTGTTGGAGTCTAAAAAAATAGGGGAATGACCATATCACTTCGATTTGAAAGTGGCAGGGTTATGTTGAAGATAATGGAGAATATCCTAGAATAGGCAGAGTTGGTTCACGTAGCCTCAAGATAGGAATTAGTTTCTATTTCTTAGGATGTTGTTCTAACTTCCCTAAAACCATGTATTCTATTTAATGTGTAATGTTGATGAACAATTCAGAGTGTTCTATAGAGCCACACTCTCCTGGTTCAGACTCTCTTTCGTAGAGTTGACCAGTGGCTTTTATTTTCATTAATATAAAACATTGCCATTTTTTATCATGGTATCAGAGCATCAGGGCTGAGGAACCTGTACGTTGGCTGGTGGGTGGTTCTTTGAACTGAAATCGTCACAGGTTTTGAGTGGATAGTCGCGACGATAGCACTATTACACTTCTCGGAATTTTTATTTTTCGATCGTCACAGTTTTTCAGTGTACAACTACGACGGTCTCAGAAAATTGATGTAAAATTGTGACAGTATCAGATATTGGGCATATATATGTGACTAGTCTCACAAAATTGGTGTATTTTTGTGTCAGTCTCAGATATTGGGCGTATATCTACGACGATCATGTAAATCAAGGAAATTGCATGAGGGAGACAAGAAAAAGGTTGTAGCTGTCAGAGAAGCTGAGTGGGGGAGACAAGAACAAGGTTGTGGCTGACAATAGGAGGTTTTATAGAGGCTAAGAAGAAAGCCATAGTGATCTGCACGTGTGCTGCGAGATCGAACAACAGTGATCTGTCACTATCACAAATTTGGGGTAAATTTAACATCTTCTACTTGTCGATTTTTTTTTTTCTAGATCACCAAGATGAATAACAACATATTTGAAGCATGCATGAACAAGCATAATAAGCTCGATGGTTCCAATTATGAAAATTGGAAGTTTAAGATGCAGACTCTGCTAGAAGCGCAGAGTGCTTGGACGATTGTGAATGGGGATGAGTCGAGGTCCGCAGTTGGATCAACAACAGTCCCAGATTGGGAGAAATGAGAAAGCAGAGCAAGGACAATGTTAAAGATGTCAGTAAAAGACTGCATTATGCCGCACATTAGAGAAGGTAAGTCAGCTGATGAGATCTGGGGAATTTTGAAGGAATTGTATGAGATCAAAAGTTCAAATCGTCTTTTGTTCCTCAAGACTAAGATCTTGTCCATGAAGATGGAGGAAAATGAAACAATTGCTTCATTCGTAGCAAGGATCAAGGATCTAAAAACCAAATTATCATATATTGGTCGTACAATGGACGATACAGATCTTGTGACCATTACAATGAATGGTGTCACTGATGATTATCAGATGTTCATCACTGGGATCAATGCTAGAGAAAATATCCCACATTTTGAAGAGTTGATAGGTATACTGATGCAGGAAGAAGAGAGGAGATTGACTCTGAAGCCCCAGAGTGCCGATCTTGCATTGATGGCGAGGAAAAACTTCAACAAAGGGAAAGGAGGTCCACAACAACAAAACGGAGCAAGTTCACAGAAACAGCCAAATCAGACCCAAGGTATGCATCCGAATAAAAACTACTCTGAAACTAACTGTTTTTATTGCGAAAAATTGGGTCATATTGCCAGGGAATGTAGGAAAAAGAAGTATCATGAAGAACAACAGAAGTCAAAGAGACATGCAAGTCATATCGTGAATGGTGATTAGGTGCAGAATTTGAGATTGTTCATGGCAGATCGTGACGAAAATGTTGATGCAGACATTTGGTATGTAGATTCAGGAGCGTCAACACACATGACAGGGAACAAGCACTGGTTGGAGGATTTTAAAGAAATCAACGAAGGCGCACAGATTTACCTAGGTGATGACAAAAGTCATCAAATCAAAGGATGTGGGAAAGTTTCTGTCATTCTACTTGAGGGTAATATCAAACAAATTTATAATGTAATGTATGTGCCTGGCATAACAAAGAACTTGATTTCTATAACAATGATTATAGATCAAGATTTGAAAGTTGAATTTTTAAATCTAACTGTTACATTAAGAATCTGCTAAATGGAATGAAGACAATTGCTACAGGAATCCGAACAGGAGGACTGTACAAGTTGGATGTGAGACCTGCACCGGTTCAAGCATTAACAGTAGTGATCCTGACTACAGAAGAGCTTTGGCATCAGAGATTCGGCCACATCAATTACAATGATTTGTTGTTACTACAGAGGAAATAAATGGTAAGAGATCTTCCTATGCTAAAGCAAGTACATAATGATTACGATACTTGCACTTTAGGAAAAATGCATAGAGAATAATTCCCTATTAGAGTAGAAAAGAAATAGAGGGATATACTGGAGTTAGTGCACACAAACCTTTGTGGTCCCATGTAGACAATATCATTAGGAGGTGCAGTGTATTTTCTACTGTTTATTGATGACTGTATGAAGTTTTCTTGGGTGTATTTCTTAAGTAAGAAGAGTCATGCA
This sequence comes from Pinus tabuliformis, assembly GCA_031772625.1. NCBI lineage: Eukaryota > Viridiplantae > Streptophyta > Pinopsida > Pinales > Pinaceae > Pinus > Pinus tabuliformis. The sequence continues at coordinate 426,679,481 of CM062809.1, forward strand.
TTCGAATACTTTAAGCAGCTTAAAAATATGATTGAAAGACAAATAGGGAAACAGATAAAAATTCTCCGTTCTGATCAAGGGGGAGAATATAGGAAAGATGAGCTAATAAGATATTGTAAAGATCATGGAATTTTGCAGCAATTTACAGTACCCCATACTCCACAATAGAATGGAGTAACAGAAAGGAAGAACAGAACTCTGGTGGAATGTGCGAGAAGTATTATGAAAGGTAAGAATCTTTTAAATGGTTTTTGGGTTGAAGTAGTGAGTACTACGGTTTATTTAAAAAATAGGAGTCCTACAAGAAGTCTTGAGTTTAAAACTCCTTTTGAAGCTTTATATGGATATAAGCCTGCAGTAAAACACTTAAGAATATTTGGATGTAAAGAATTTTCCCACATACCAAAGGAAGATAGAAGAAAATTAGACTCAAAAGCCATCAGATGTACTTTTATAGGGTATTTTTCGTCATATAAAGCATACAGATTATTTAATCCCTCTACTCACAAGATCTTTGTTAGTAGAGATGTTAAATTCCATGAGCAGGATAATGAAGAACCTGATGGGCACTATGATGGATGGGACATTCCATACTTTGAGGAAGAAGAAGCAGAGAACAATCAGAGTCAGCAGCAAACAAAGGCAGAGGATGAACAAAAATAGCAGCAGCAACAGCAACAACGGAAACAGCAACAACACCAACAACAACAACAACAACAACAGCAACAACAACAACAACAACAACAACAACAGCAGGAAGAAATAAGGTTTGAAACCACCACCCCACCACTCAGGAGATTAGGTAGGAAAGCTCAAATGCCTGCAAGATATAGGGAAAATGCATTTATAACTAGTATGATGAATGTTGTTGAACCATCTAGTTATAAAGAAGCAAATGAAAGTAATGAATGGAAAATAGCCATGGAACAAGAATATGATTCAATAATCAGAAACAATACTTGGGAATTGGTAGAACTCCCTAGAGGAAAACAGGTCATAGGTTGCAAATGGTTATATAAACCGAAAATTAATGCAGATGGAACTATAGAAAAACTGAAAGCTAGGTTGGTTGCAAAGGGGTACACACAAAAAGAAGGGATAGATTATGAAGAAACCTTCGCCCCTGTAGATAAATTGAACACCATCAGAATGTTAATTTCTTTAGCTACTAAGAAACATTGGATGATGCACCAACTAGATGTAAAGTCTACATTTCTGAATGGGGAACTGAAAGAAGAGGTTTATTTAGAGCAACCGGAAGGGTTTGTCCAGAAGGGAAAAGAACATTTAGTCTGTAGGTTGAAGAAAGCACTCTATGGACTAAAACAAGCTCTCAGGTCGTGGTATGAGAAAATTGATTCATTTTTTCTACAAGCTGGCTATCATAGAAGTAAGAATGACCCTAATCTTTACACCATGAAAGATGAACAAGGATGTGTAGTGTTGATTTCATTATATGTACATGATTTGATAATTACAGGTGATGTTATATATTTAATTGATGAAATCAAGCAGCAGATGTCATAGATGTTTGAGATGAAGCATCTCGGTGAACTCATATACTGTTTAGGTCTCGAGATCTGGAGAGATTCAAGTCAAACATTTATGTCTCAAGCAAAGTATGTCAAAGGCATGTTAGAGAATTTTAGAATGGATGAGTGTAAGTCTGCACCGGTACCATTGCAGCAGAATATCAAATTGCAGTGTGAGGATGGTTCAAAAGCGGTGGATGCAACACTTTACAGACAGCTGGTTGGGAGTCTGATCTACCTAACTACCACTAGACCTAATTTGGCTTATGCAGTCAGCATGTTAAGCCAATTCATGTCTAAGTCACTTGAAAGCCATTGGAATGCAGTGAAGAATGTTTTGAGGTATCTACAAGGTACTGTAGATTATGGAATTATTTACACTGACTCTTCTGATGTTAGATTGGCAGGATTTGCAGATTCAGATTGGGCAGGAAATGTAGATGATTGCAGATTTATAACATGTTATGCATTTAGTCTTGGATCCAGGGTGATCACTTGGAGCAGCAAGAAGCAGAATGGTGAGCTCTAGTATTGCAGCAATAATGCTGCAACTCCTAGGGCTTCCTTCTTTACTTTTATCAACTCGGTAGTTCATAACAAACTTGGAAGCAACGGTGTTATATGCACAAGTACTAGCTCTTACTGCAGGCTATCACTTGATCAGCTGGCACAAGTTCGCTAGGACCTCAAGCCAACTTCTATGAGTTCTCAGAAGAAGCTTTAACTGTGATGAAAGGAAACTAACTCTATAGGGGCTATTCTACTTGCAGAAAGAGAAGGAAAACTGAAAGGAAATGCAAACCCTAGCAAGCCCTAGTTTATCCACTAACCCTACTTTTGCAAGAAAAGAGATGGAAACTACTGAAATGGGTGCCATTGACTACTAAAAAGGTAAATTTCATTTATTCAAGCTACTTCTGAAGAGAAATGAGAAGAAATCATCTTTTTGTACTTTTGAGTATTTTTATGTGGAATTATTATGCTTGTGATTTGACTGGTTGTGACTGTGCAGAGGTTTGGTGGCAAAGGAAGATGAAGATGGATTTTGCAGAAGGTGAGGAAGGTGTGGAGAGGTCCTAAGAAGCCCTTAATACCCTTCTGAAGACTTCCATTGTGATCAGACTTCGAAAAATCACTCACAGGAAACTCTACAGGAGGCTGCAGGAGATCTACAGGAGGTTCTACAGGAGGAGACCGAAAGTGGTTTTTGGAGGTGGAAAAATGATGGGAAAAGGGAAATGAAGGCTGGATGAAGGTGTTGAGGGGTCTAGAACTCATCAAGGAAGATCAGGAACGAAGGATATGGTTGGATTTGTTCAAAGGGAAAGGAAACAACTTTGTGAAAAAACGCAGAAATTAGGGCAGATTGGCGAAATGTGGCGAATGAGTGGGGAAATCTTGGAGAAGTGAATTGGTGCTGGTTTTTTGATGGAGGGATGGTGAGCTAAGATGTTTCACAAGAGATCTACACACTTACTTCTCAAAACTGACCAAAGCAAGAACCGAAAAATAGAGTTTTGTCTATTTTAACCTAAATTCTGACCTAAAACCAGAAAAATGTTGAACAGTACTTTATGAACAGAAATCATGCAAGAAAACCATGGTAAATGAACATGAAATGATCTAAGCATGTGAATCCAAACTAATATCAACTTCTCCAACTCGAAATATCACACTAGCAATTGCATTGGAAGAGCAAAAACTGTGTTTTTGGTGGCAGCAGTAGTGCCTTGACCTCAAATCATGGTCCCAAGGAGGGAGAAAGGAGATCAAGACCTACTGTTGACCTTTTTGGACCTTTTTTTGTCACTGCAGCAAACTACTTAAGCAACTTGAAGCAAAAACAACTATTCTAACCATAAAAAACAACCTAATTTAACAAAGCAAGATTAACCTAAACAACAGAAATTATCTCATGAATGAAAGAAAAAGCATATAAATACATAAAGGAGGTGCTGGGCAGCTTGGGTTGGACCCTAAACCAAGAGCTTCAGCCCTCTAGAAAAGATCAGTGCTGGTTCAAAACTTGGTTCATCTTCATTATCAAAAATAACAATTACATCACAAAAATGTCTTCAAAAAGAGCTTGAAAATGAGCTCAGTACAAAGTTGCACAAAAGTGCGAAAATATACTATGAAATGGCTAACCTACTGAGGCTTGAAGCCTTCTTATTTATACAAGTGGGGACTCCCAACAGTCCTCCTAAACTTAAGGAACTCGGCTGCCTAGAACTGAAGATAACAACAGCCCTACTTGACTTGCTCGGCTGCCCCTTGGAATCATCAATGTGGGCCTTTGTACTCCAAGCTGCTGATGGAGAATTTGAGGAAGGGGTCATTAATGAAGGAGACACCCCTCCTATAAGTCCTCATCCCTGTTTCCTCGAGTTTGGCTGCCATTTTGCTCATAAATTCCTGGTCCTTGTCCAACATTGTCCAAAAGAGCTGTAATAAACACTCATTAAACTACATGGCAAAGTGACTATCCCCATTCACTCTATTGACATAAATATATTCAAAAACATGCACAAAACTATTGATAATGGTGGATTAAATGAAAATAATAGGCAGAATGAGCCCATATAGTTACCCATTTCTGGGGCTCATCATCACCCCCCTGTTGAATGGGTTGCTCATCCTCTGAGCAACTAATCTAGTTCTTCATCTTTAATAGCTCTAACAGATTCCCTAACATCCCAAGCCTCTGATGTGATGTCTTCCTCTCTGTCATGGAAACCTGCTTTCCTATCCACTTCCTCCCATTGTTTCTGTTCTTCCTCCTCCTTAACTCCTTCCAATAGTCCTAGTAGCAGTGGAGGACTGAATTTAAGACCAATCCAGTTGGCTTTCAAGTTTTGCATTGATTGTTTATATAGGGGCACTCTCCTCATAGCTTCCCTCATTCTGGTTGGGGAGTGATACTCCCTGATCCTTAGGCTATGTGACAATGTATTCCACCTTCTCATGCAGGCATGAAGGCAGTCATCACCAAATAATCTCTCCATATCTTCAAAATGAGCAATAGCCTGTGCTTGCTTGTCAACATAGTCAGGAAGAACTTGAGGATTGGCTGCCAGGTGTTGGTGGGCATAAATGAGAGCCAATGGTTCTGCTAGTTCTGCCCTTATCATCAGGGGCTCACTTAGCTCCTTTGCCATGATTTTCTAAATTTCCACTGCTCTCTTTTCTTCATGGCTCAACCAAGAAGCCATAGCCATGAGCTGTAAATATCCCAATGCAGCATTTGGATCCCATAAATTCATGTCAGGAAGTGCCATGTTGTGTAGGTAAAATTCTGCTAGCTTGGCTTTATCCTCGGCTGAACTATTATCACATAAATGCATAAATTGGCCATAATCTTGAAATGGTGTTGTGCCCCTCTGGGCCAATGTGTTAATATGGAATTGGAGCCACTGATCTTTGAGATACAGTGCATAGGATCCAGCTAGTTGTCTGCACTGCAAGGCCTCCATTGCCCAGCTGGCCATGCAGGCCATTTGGACTTCCTTTTCCTGCAGCTGCCTTTTCAAAATCAGCACTTCAGTTACTGCCTGAGATTCTTTTTCTTGCTGTTGTTTCATCAATGTCTCACTATCTGTCTATAGTTCTTCTTCATGATGTTGTTTCTCTGTTGCTTCACTATCTGCTACGGGTCCTTCTTTCTGTTGCTATCCTTCCAAGACTGGCAGCTTATTTCCTCCTTGAGGTCCCCTTTCCTGTAGCTACTTTTTCAATAGTACATTTTCTTCCTGTAGTTGGGTTGTTCTAATGCTCTCTGTGTGCCTTACCATGCCCAATTCTCTGCTCATCTCTCTCAACCTGTTTTCCATGTGCCTTATATCTTCGACCCCTTTAGATTTGGCAATCTACATCCATGTGTGGGTCCTGACTCTCTCCTTTTCTAGTTCGAAGAAAAGAGGCACTGCAAATTTTTGTGGGATGATCTTCCCACCTTCTAGAAGATTGTAATAGGAGCCTAAATTAGGCTGAGGGCTTGGCTCAGGTATTTCTTTTTCCTTACCTTCCTCTTGTGACTATTCTTTTGCCTTCTTTTCCAATTTTTCAGTTTCTTTAAGCTTGGCTAGTGTCTCCTGTAGAGAGGTTTGTGCCTCCTGTAGGACTGCTTTGGAGTCCATCAATTTGATCCTTTCCTTCCAGGTGGAGGTCTTCGGACTCCCTCTCTCGTAGGTGATAGAGATTTTGGAGGGAGATTCCTCCCTTGTTACAGTAGGTGCATCCTCAATGATAATGGGTTCTTTTGATGGTGGCTAGGGCTTGCCCACCTTAATCCTGGTGCTCCTCCGAGCTTTGAAATACATAGAGGTCTGTCTTTTTCTTTTCCCCTTTTGCTTAGCTAGAGTGCTCAATGCAGCAAGGACAACTGCTGCTTCCCTTGCTAGTGTCTCAGGGGACACTTCTTCTTGCTGTTCTTCTCCTTCATCCTCTGCAGTTTTTCCTGTGTCTGCTATTTTTGCTTTTGTCTCTGCTGTCTCTGGTGGTGTTTTCTCCTTTTCTTGTTGAGTCTCTGCCTTTCCTGTGGCAGTCTTTTTCTGAGCTTTCTTGGGCTTCTTCTTCTCAGCTTTTGTTCTCTTCCTCTTCTTTGCTTTTGATGCTGTTTTCTTTTCTACCTTAGGTTCAACTGTGGTTTTGTCCAGTTTCTCCTCTTCTTTCTGTTTTTCCTCTTTTTCTTCTTCTATTTGAATATTTTGTGCTTCCTCATGAATTTCCTTTTCAAGTTCCTCTTTCTGCTCCTCCTCTTCACTGCCAGATGGGCTAAGGTCATCAGTAAGAGTTTTGATGTCATCTTCTCTAAACATCTTCCTGAAAATTTCCCAAGCTATGGGGATGGTGTATGTGTGAAGGGCATCCTCTACCAACAATTTGATGAGCCCATGGTGGGCCAGTTGGTCTGGAACCCCTACATTCAACTTGGTGCCACATTTTATCAAAGATTGGAGGAGGAAATATGGGAGACTGAGTTTTCTAACTATAGGTAAGTCCATCCCATATCTCAATTCATGCAATAACCTGAAGTGATAACCATAAACTATACTAAATCTTCCTTCAAAAGTGATATATTTCATGATCTGGTAGCTAACCTCACCCCATGGATGAGGTAAACTTGTCCTTCTGACCCCATTCTTATCCTCTACAGGATGTTCATCAGGCTGAAAAAAAATGTCTTTTTTGCAACCTGTCCTAATGGTTTTTCTTCTTTGCTCCAGGGGAGCCCAAGTGGAAGACTTGTGATTCTGCTGATAAATTTTGGTGTAAGCTCTATGGTCAAACCCCTGAAACTGATTGTAGCATGGGTTTTTGAATGTGGCCTTAAGGACATTAAAAATTCCTCTGTCACCTCCTCATCATATCCATGAATTCTCTCAAAGAAAGGTATCCAGTTTGCCCTGGTGAAGAGGGCCACCACTTCTAGGTGCTCATGCAATTTGTTGGAGTTCAAAGGCTCCTTTCTCATAAAACCTCCTGCCATGGTGTTTAGTGACTTCTGAAAATGCTCAGGTGAGGAAGAAGGCAACAACTTTCAAAACCAGAAACAGAGGAATAGCTAAGTTTTGTTTTTCTGAAACCAGAGAGGGAATTTCTCGTGTTCTTCTTTTCTTCACAACATCAATTTGCAATTTTTCCCTCCCTTCAACTTGGTTTTCAACTTGAATTTACTTCTCAGCTTTTGGAAGAAATCAATATTTTGACAGAACAAAGAATATATAAAACAATGTGTTTTTTCACAGAGTAGACAGACTTGCAAATTCGTTTTTTTTTCACAGGCTTGGTTTCTATGGTTGCATCCCTTTTTTTTACAGGAGAATACGGTAAAGGGGAAAAAAAGACAGATTTTTTAGTGCAGAGAAGAAAATGGAGGGACTGTATGGAATTCAGGAAAACACAGACAGACTTTTGAGCTCTCTTTCCTTTCCTTTTTCAATCCCAATACTTCACTTCTAATCCACCACCTTGTATAGATATATCACATGCAAAGTGGGTTTCTGAGCCTACCTCTTTTCGAGCTCGAATTTGGCAAAATTTCTGAATTTTTCCTCTGCAGAGATGTTCTCTGGTCTTCCTGTAGAAAACCTCTTGTAGACTGTGTTCCTGCTCCTGTAGAATGCAATAATGCTCCTGTAGAGCCCGATAGGTGGGAGGGTTTTGAAAAACTGGCAGAAAACGACTGGTTCGCTACTCTAAAGGTGGAGGCTTAGACCACACTGTACTTAAGCTGATGGCGTAATCTGTGGTGATGAGGTGAGGTGGTAGGATGGGTATGTTATCCCCATCTGGATCATTGGTCCTACTCCGATGCCATTATGGTATATCATAACGCTTGACCACCATCACCTCCATTATTCCTGTTATACACTGCCACCACTACCGGTTCTGAGTTTTTTTCTTCCCGAGTTGACGGGCCACACGTGCTGACTGCGTATCTGAACTGTGGTTTGAATGGAACGAAGCTTGTTTGAACTGAACGAGGGTGATTTGAACTAAACGAGGGTGGCCAGTTAGTTGGCCACTGATTCCATTTAATCGTGACCATCGCAATAGTTCATGCAGTTCCTAAATAATATTCATCCAATAGAGGAACAAGTTTAGCCACTTACCTATTAGTCGTTATTGTGCTCTGCATGCTCGTACTTTGGCACTTCATTTCCTCATTGCTGTTGCTATTGGTGCTCTGAATTCTCAGACTTTGGCACTTCATTTTCTCATTGCCGCTGTTGTTGGTGCTCTGCTTCTTGCATGTTGCATACATCTTGGCTGCGCTAACCCTGTCTTTGGAGCTTGTTTTTTAAAGGGGTCAACTGCTACAAGAATCCAACAGAATTTCCTGTAGTTGCTTCACCCTCTGAAATTTCAGGCTGATGCTTAAGCAGGGGCTGAAGAGACATCTCAAGAAGGTTTTGAATGAAAGGAATAACAGCTTGAAGGCATCAGGTAAGAACAAGTGAAGAATGCTGCAATTTTATTCATTTTTTTTTTTTGAAAAAAAAAACAAAAGAAACGGAATTTTGAGTTTTTCTGTGTGTAGGGAAGAAAAAGCGAGTGGAAATGTGGGTGTGCAGGGATGGAATGGAGAAGTAGGAGGATGGATGGTGGCAGGGAGGTCCATAGGTCTTCTGAACAAATTCTAGCCCTCAGATTCTCTTCTAAACTCGAATTTGATCTCTCTGTGTTTTCTACAGGAGCCTCTTGTAGAATGCACAGAGTTTCCTGTAGGATGCGAAATCTTCAGGACAAGTGAGACCAAGGCCTAAGAGAAGATAATGGCGATGGAGGAATGGACTATAAAGGACGTATGCAGCCTGGTTATGTCCTTTTTCCTTGTATGACTCTCCTGAAATCTGCAATGCATTCAAAAGAAGTTAGTTTTTTTTTTTTTTTGTATGAGATAGTTGGGGCACCTCCAGGAGGTTTTCACCCTCACTGCCTGCCCTGGGCGCCTCCAAGAGGGTTTCACCCAGGGATCTTTTATTCCTTTTTTCTATTTTTTTCTCTCTCTTTTTTTTTTTTTAGCTCAGGGTGTGGGTGGAGTGGAGGTAGAGACCTGCTCCACTACCAACATTTTTTTACCTAGATTTTCAATGAATTCCTGCTTGGAAAGGGGCTTCCTATAGATCTTCAACCTATGCCCATTGATGATCATGGGGATGGCTTCTTCATCAATGTTCTAGATCAGGACTGAACCATTGTCATTGCATTTTTCTACTGTGTATGGTCCCAGCCATCTTGTCCTCAGTTTGCCCTTGAAATCTTTATATCTTGAATCATACAGCAGCGCCCAATCTCCTTGCTGGAATTGTTTTTCTTTGAGGTGTCTGTCATGCCATATTTTTCTTTGAAGTTGGACTACCTCTGAGTGGAGAAGGGCTTGTAATCTCTGTTCATCCAATCCATTTAGCTGAAGCAATCTTTCCTTTTGTGCATGGCTGAGATCTAGGTCCAACTGAGCTGCCATCCTTAATGTGTTATATTCAAATTCTATTGACAGCAGAGCCTTCTTCCCATAGACCAGCTCATAGGGTGTGAACCCTATGGTGGTTTTCCAAGTGGTGTTATAGGCCCAGGTGGCCTCAACCAATCGATCTACCCAATATTTTCTGCTGCTGCTCACTACCTTAGTCAAAATCCCTTCCAAAGCTCTGTTAGTGACTTCCACCTATCCGTTTGCTTGCGGATGATAAGGGGTGCAAGTTCTGTGCTTATTCTTATGGTGTGTGAGCAGGTCTTCAACCAGATTGGAGGTAAATTGACTCCCTTGATTTGTGACTAACTCTCTTGGATAGCCAAACTTGTAGAAGATATTTTCCCTCAAAAACTCAGCTACTTTTTCTTCTGTTGCTGCTTTGATCGCCTTTGTTTTTGCCAATTTTCTCAGATAATTAGTACACACAATGATGTAAGATTTCTGTTTTGAAGGAGGGTTGATAGGACCCACAAAGTCCATGCCCCACTTTTTAAATGGCTTAAAAGTCACTTGAGGTTGCAGGGGCATCTCATCCCTTGGAGTAGGTTTCCCCATCCTTTGACATCGGTCACATTTGCTGATATATCTCCTGACATCTTGATGAAGAGTGGGCCAATAGTAACCTGCTTGCAGAATTTTGAAGGCAGTCCTTTTTGCTGCAAAGTGGCCCCCACATGGCCCATCATGACAGGTTAGGAGGATGTCAAAAACTTCCTCCTCCTTGACACATCGGCTCAAAATCTAATCTGGGCCAAGTTTAAAAACATTGCCCCCAATCTAGGTGAATGGGGCACCTTTTCTCATGATCTTGCTCTTCTCTTTTGAGGACAGGTGTGGCGGAAATTGTGTTGAAACCAACTAATTTGCTATATCAGCGAACCATGGAGAGAGTACTAAAATAGCAAATAGGTGTTCATCTGGCATTTGATCATCCACTATTCCTTCTTCACCTACAGGCAAATCTAGTCTAGATAGAAAATCAGCAACAACATTTTCCTTACTCGGCTTATCAACAATGGTCAAATCAAATTGTTGCAATAAAAGTAACCATCTAATGATATGAGCATTTACATCTAGTTTATTCATCAAATACCTAATTGCAGCGTGATCAGTGTGTACGAATGTTTGATAGCTGGTGATGTAGTATCTGAACTTATTTACATAATGGACTACAACTAGGAGCTCCTTTTCGGTTACAGTGTAGTTTAGTTCTGCCTTGGACAGGTTTTTACTGACAAAGTATATGGCATAAGGTAGCTTCTCATCAACTTGCCCTAAGGCTGCTCCTATCGCTTTGTTTGAGGCATCTATGTGAATGTAGAAAGGTAGGGCCCAATTTGGACCTCTCAAAATTGGGGCAGTTACTAGCTTACCTTTCAAGGCATCCAGAGCCTCTTGACAATTGTCAGTCCATATGAACCCAACATCTTTTCCCAAAAGACCAGACAATGGAGAGGCTAGCTTACCAAAATCCTTAATGAATCTTCTATAATACCCTGCTAAGCCTACAAAACTCCGAACATCTCTTACCTTTTGAGGAGGTGGAACCTTTTGGATGATAGCAATCTTGTTGGGATCCACCTGTAATCCTTGCTGAGAAATTGTATGACCTAGCACGGTCCCTTCAGTCATGAGGAATTCACATTTTTCAGGACTGAGGGACAGGTTCATTTCAATACACTTGGCTAGAACTTTCCCCAGGTTAGTCAAGGCTTCCTGGAAGTTAGAACCATAAGGGGTAAAGTCATCCATGTAGATTTCCACTAAATCATGAACCATTTCAGCAAATATGCTCAGTACTACCCTCTGGAAAGTGGCGGGAGCATTGCACAACCCAAAAGGAAGGACTCGATATGCAAATGTACCCCAAGGACAAGTGAAAGTGGTCTTATCTTGGTCTTTCGGGCTGATTTGGATCTGATTGTACCCGCTAAACCCATCTAAGAAGGAAAAGAACTTCTTCCCTACCAGGCCATCTAACCCTTGATATATGAAAGGCAAAGGGAAATGGTCCTTCTTGGTGGCCTTGTTTAGTTCTCGATAATCTACACAGATTCTCCACTTCCCGTTTTTCTTTGGCACTAGCACCAAAGGAGAAACCCATTCACTATCAGAGATGGGGTAGATGAATCCTGCATCCAACAACTTTTGCAGTTCTTCTTTGACAATGTCCTTAAGGGCTGGATTCATCCTCCTTTGAGGCTGCTTGACTGGTTTACAATCTTCTTTAATGTAAATGTGATGAGTACAGACTGAAGGGTGGACTCCCTTCATCTCCTTATAGCTCCAAGCAAAAGCATCCAAGTGATTTTTCAATAAGCTACACAGTTCTTTCTCCTGAGAGGTGGATAGGGATGAGTTGATCTTCAAGGTTCTTTCTAGGCCGAATTCCACATTCTTAACTTGGAAAGAGGTCGGATCAGCCACAGAGAGATCAACTAAAGGATTAGCTTGGGTTTCTTCCACTAGCTCTTCTAATGGCAACATACTGGGGGGTGGATTATGAATCAAGTTCTCAATAAGATCATCCTCGGTTTGTGGACCCCCCATGGTAGCTTCCACTATACACAATGGTGCGGAATAGACTTCATCCTCATCTTCCTCCTCCAACCAGAGAGGTAAATCATGTTTTAGCAGAGGTTGGGAAGGAGGATAGAGGACTAGCTATTTGGACATATGCCCATTCTTGATTGTCATGTTCCCAGCTTGACAACTAATGTAGGCATCTGCAGTAGCCAACCAAGGTCTTCCTAGGATGAGAGGATACCCAGTGAGCTTTGCCTTTGGCTGGAGAACTAGGAAATCAGCAGGGTACTCCCAGGAATCAATAGAGACCATTACATCTTCCACAATCCCCTCAGGGGTCACGGTGGAGCGGTCTGCTAATTGCAGTATTGTTGAGGTCTTTCTCAGGGAACCCTGAAGGTTGAGTTTGAGCATAGTGTCCCTGTTCATCACATTAATGGCAACCCCTAGATCAATCAAGGTATGGGGGATTATGGTGCCATTGATGTGGACATCGACTACAGGACTCCCAAGGTCTAGATATTTCAGACAGATTACCTACCCCAACATCAGGTCGGACAGTTGTCCTATGACATTGATAGTTGGGGCATCTCTCTTGCGCCTGCCTGGGTGCCTGAAGCACTTCTCCTTGATCATCTTGTTCTATATAGGCACATCCTTTATGGCTTGGAGAAGCGGTATCTTTACACATAACTGTTTCAATTCTCCCAGAAGTTCAGTTTCTTCTGGGGTCGGTTGTGTGGTTCCAGTTAGTCTCTCAGGAAAGGGTGGAATGACTTTTGGTTCACTTTCCTATTTTTCTTCCTCATCCTCCTTAGGAGGAGGTTGGCTATCTGGGAGAACCTTCCCAGATCGTAGGTTAATCTCCTGAATCTCCACAGCATAGGTTGGGCATGATGTTTCTCCACTATATACCTGTTGGGCCTGTCTGTTGTTGGGGTTCAGGTTCAGTTGAGCAGGTATTTGGGGTTGTCTTGGTGGAGCAGGAGGTAATGGTTGTGGTTGAGCAGGTGGTGGAGGCAAAAGAGTGGGAGGAGAGTTGTACGGGGGCCTCCACCCCTGATGAGGTGCATTCCACTGAGGCTTTGGCTGAGCATAAGAGTGAAGTGAATGAGCAACTGGTGAAACCTGGTATTGAGGAGGATACGACCAAGGAGTGGGTGTAGACCAGGAAGGATGAGCAGGAGGACCCCAAGAAGGCATGGAAGTGGCTTGATTGGGGTTGTAAAAGGTTTGCAATGTCCCTTGCATTCGCTGCTGGTAAGGTCTGGGTCCATGTGGCCTCCTTTGGTTCATGAAATAGAGTGGTTCAGTGGCTCCTTCAGCTCCCTGATATGCAGCTTTAATTCCGGGCAAGGAAGGGCATTGATTCGTAAGATGGTCTTCTTCACAGACTAAACACACTTCTATAGAGTGCAATGGACATTCGTTCCTAGGATGCTTTCTAGTGCACCTGGGACAAAAGATGGCCAAAGCCCTCTCAGCTTCCTCTTGTTTCCTTTTGATATGCAAGGTATCCATTTTCATGGCAAGAGTCTGCCTCACCTCACTCTTGAAATCTTCCAGCCGATTCTCAAGTTCGTTTCTAAGGGATGAACTGGATGAGGATGTACTGGCTAAAGGTTGACTTCCCCTACCTCTCTTTCTAGCTGACCTGGAATGGTTTCTAAACATAGTCTTTATGTCATCATAAGGTAGTTGGTAGATGTCTCCCCCAGCTAGCAGATGGAGGGTATCTAGAAGGTCTTTAGGGACTCCTTTGAGGAGAACCAACTTCAGAGATTTAGGGTTAAGTGTGCACCTGGCCCTTTTATAACTGAGTTGAAATCTCTCTTCATAGTCTTCTAAGGACTCATCACTTCCCATGGTCATTTGGAAGATTTCTTCCTTGGTATCCTTCGACCTTCTGTATCTCGGTATTTGTTGTTAAAGGCTTGTTACATCTGAGCCCAAGTTGTGATACTGTTTCCAGGTAACCCCATGAACCAGCGCAATGCTACATCCTTGAGGGTAGAAGGAAACAGTTTCAACTTCTGCTCGTCCTCTGCATAGTCATAGGTTCGACAGAGAACAACAAATTCAAATAAGAAGGTATCAGGATCTTCGGTAGTAGTCCATGGAAGTGAGGTAAGGCTGAAGGGCTTATGTTTTTCATTTTTGTGTCCCCATTGGTCTCTCGGATAGGAAAGGCACCTTCTATTCTTTCCCCATTTCCTCTAACGTTTCTATTTTCAGCCATGGTCTCAAAAAGAATGGTTTTTTTCTCTTCTTCTATTATAGGATCTTCGTATATCTCTGGAGGTTCACCTATAGGTTCTTCTAGATCACTGCCACCAAATAAGAGAGAAGGGTGACTCAGTGATGTGGTGGGGGTGTTGGATAGGAATTTTCCTGAATTGTCTCTATTCCTATGAGGTATGAAAGGAAATCTCTTTTTTTGGGTGATTTTTTTTTGTTTTTTTCTTTTTTGCTTGTACCTGCAAAACTGAAATGGATTGAACAACAAATTGCAACTAACTGAAATAAACCTTGCTGAAATGAAAATTGCAGAATTGGAATGAAAGCAAGAGATGACTAATCTACTTTGCTGAAATGAAATTGCAGAATCGAAATGAAAGCAGGAAATGTCTAATCTACGCTTGCTGAAATGAAATTGTAGAATTGAAATGAAAGCAGGGAATTTCTAATCTACGCTTGTTGAAATGAAATTGCAGAATTGAAATGAAAGCAGGAAATGTCTAATCTACTTTTGCAGAATTGAAATGAAACAACTACTCTACTCTTGTTGAAATAAACTACTTAGCAGAATGTTGCAGTAGAAAATAGAAGAAAAGCAGTAATCACAAAATACTTTGACGCTTCCCCGACAACGACGCCAAAAAAAGTGGTGAGCTCTAGTATTGCAGCAATAATGTTGCAACTCCTAGGGCTTCTTTATTTACTTTTATTAATGTGGTAGTTCGTAACAAACTTGGAAGCGATAGTGATGTATGCACAAGTACTAGCTCTTACTGCAGGGTGTCACTTGATCAGTTGGCGCAAGTTCGTTAGGAGCTCTAGCCAACTTCTATGAGTTCTCAGAAGAAGCTTTAACTGTGATGAAAGGAAACTAACTCTACAGGAGCTATTCTACTTGCAGAAAGAGAAGGAAAACTGAAAGGAAATGCAAACCCTAACAAACCCTAGCAAGCCCTAGTTTACCCACTAACCCTACTTTTGCAAGAAAAGAGATGAAAACTACTGAAATGGGTGCCATTGACTACTAAAAAAAAAAATTTCATTTATTCAAGCTACTTCTGAAGAGAAATGAGAAGAAATCATATTTTTGTACTTTTGAGTATTTTTATGTGGAATTATTATGCTTGTGATTTGACTGGTTGTGACTGTGCAGAGGTTTGGTGGCAAAGGAAGATGGAGTTGGCTTTTGCAGAAGGTGAAGAAGGTGTGGAGAGGTCCTAAGAAACCCTTAGTACCCTTCTGAAGACTTCCATTGCGATCAAACTTCGAAAAATCACTCACAAGAAATTCTACAGGAGGCTGCAGGGGATCTACAGGAGATTCTACAGGAGGATCTACAAGAGAAGGCCGAAAGTGGTTTTGGGAGGTTTGGAGGTGGAAAAATGATGGAAAAAGGGAAATGAATGTTGGATGAAGGTGTTGAGGGGTCTATAACGCGTCAAGGAAGATCAGGAACGAAGGAGATGGTTGTATTTGTTCAAAGGGCAAGGAAGCAACTTTGTGAAAAAATGCAGAAATTAGGGCAGATTGGAGAAATGTGGCGAATGAGTGGGGAAATCTTGGAGAAGTGAGTTGGTGCTAACTGTTTGATGGAGGGATGGTGAGCTGAGATGTTTCACAAGAGATTTGCAAACTTACTTCTCAAAATTGACCAAAGCAAGAACTGAAAAACAGAGTTTTGTCTATTCTAACCTAAATTCTGACCTAAAACCAGAAAAATGTTGAACAATACTTTATGAATAGAAAACATGTGAGAAAACCATGGTAAATGAACATGAAATGATCTAAGCATGTGAATCCAAACTAATATCAACTTCCCCAACTCGAAATATCACACTAGCAATTGCATTGGAAGAGCAAAAACTATGTTTTTGGTGGCAGCAATAGTGCCTTGACCTCAAATCATGGTCCCAAGGAGGGAGAAAGGAGATCAAGACCTGTTGTTGACCTTTTTGGACCTTTTTCTGTCACTGCAGCAAACTACTTAAGCAACTTGAAGCAAAAACAACTATTCTAACCATCAAAAGCAACCTAATTTAACAAAGCAAGATTAACCTAAACAACAAAAATTATCTCATGAATGAAAGCAAAAGCATATAAATACACAAAGAAGGTGTTAAGCAGCTTGAGTTGGGCCCTAACCTAAGAGCTTCAGCCCTCTAGGAAAGATCAATGCTAGTTCAAAACTTGGTTCATCTTCATTCATAAAAAAATAGCAGTTACGTCACAAAATTGTCTTCAAAAAGAGCTCGAAAATGAGCTGAGTACAAAGCTGCACAAAAGTGCGAAAATATACTATGAAATGTCTAACCTACTGAGGCTTGAAGCCTTCATATTTATACAAGTGGGGACTCTCAACAGTCCTCCTAAACTTAAGGAACTTGGCTGCCTCCTCTTGGAATCATCAATGTGGGTCTTTGTACTTCGAGCTGCTGATGGAGAATTCAAGGAAGGGGTCATTAATGAAGGAGACACCCCTCCTATAAGTCCTCATCGCTGTTTCAATAAACACTCATTAGACTACATGGCAAAGTGACTATCCCCATTCACTCTATTGACATAAATATATTCAAAAACATGCACAAAACTATTGAGAATGGTAGATTAAATGAAAATAATAGGCAGAATGAGCCCATATAGTTACCCACTTTTGGGGCTCATCATAAAACACAGTCTCCATGTCCTCAGCAGAAGCAGAGTATCAAGCCATGTGTGCAGCAATGTGCGAGGCAGTTTGGTTGTGGAGACTTCTCTAGGATGTTGGGGAAGAAGAGATAGTCACAACAAAAATCAGATGCGACAATCAAAGTTCAATCAAGCTAGCCAATAATCTGGTGTTTCACAAAAACACGAAACATATTGATACTCAATTCCACTTTGTAAGGGAGAAAGTACAATCTAAAGAAATTCGTCTGGAATATTGTAATACATGTGATAATGTTGCGGACATTTTCACTAAGCCTCTTGGAAAAGTAAAATTTCAAATGTTTAGGGAGATGTTAGGCATATATGTGAACCCATTCTCCATTAAGGGGGAGTGTTGAAGATAATGGAGAATATCCTAGAATAGGTAGAGATGGTTCACGTAACCTCAGGATAGGAATTAGTTTCTATTTCTTAAGATGATGTTCTAACTTCTCTAAAACCATGTATTATATTTAATGTGTAATATTGATGAACAATGCAGAGCGTTCTGCAGAGCTAGACTCTCCTGGTTCAAACTCTCTTTCGTAGAGCTGGCAGTGGGTTTTATTTTCATTAATACAAACATTGTCATTTTTATTAGGGTAGATATGAGATGGTTTCCTGATTATAGCAAGTTAAGGAAAAATTGTCTCATTTCCTAAATTTTTGGGCTTTACTCCAACAAATAGATACATAGTTGTGTTTAATTTTCAAGAATAAACAAGTAGATAACTATAATATATTCTTTTTATTGGAAGAATTTTCAAGAATAAACAAGTAGATAACTATAATATATTCTCTTTATTGGAAGATATCAAACATATGCTCCAAACAAAAAAAATTGTTTAAATAATACGGATTCTCATTTGGATGGGGTGGAAAGATTTTTTGTGTGAGATTCAGTCTCTACTGATCTCACTAATCTATCGGTTGATAATCCCACCAGTTCGCCAATTGACAATGCTAAGGATATTACTATAATTTCCTTTTTCATGTGAGATCTCTAGTGATCTCACTGATCTATTGGTTGATGATCCCACCAATTCGCCAATTGCCTCCTTTAATCAGAATTAGCGATGGTTGGTCATAGTTTTTTGTAATTATTTTGGAAAACATGTTTTAGATATGGTCTCTTCAGGGTGGTCTCAACATATAATTTTGACTCTTACACTGAGTGCACTAGATTATGATGTTTGTATAAAAGTTGTACTATTTTGGAGAAATTTGTTTGGTCTCTTTTTTCAATTTCTAAAAATGGGCTTGTTGGGTTTGAAGTGGTATTTTGACTTCTCTGGGTCTTATGTAGCTTTGGTGCAAGCAAGGATTACACTATCATATATGTTGTGTGACTCCTAATTGATGTTGTAATGTTGGTGTTTCATTTAGCCCAAAATTGTGTAGTTCATTTATGCTGCTACAACATTTCACTCTATAGTTGTGGTTTTCCATAGTCATATGTATCCTATGATGGTTTTAAATTTCGCTGTGGGTAGATATTGTTACGGTTATATTTTAGTTGAGTGATGTTCTGTTTGCACATGGCGTATATGGACTGGTTAAATCATTAATGGTTAGAATTAGTTTGCTTTTTCTTCTCTGTGTGGTATACTTTTTGTGTGACGTAACTCATGGCCTTGAAGTTTTTTCAAAGAAGGAAACTTGGATGTGCGTTTTTGTTATCTTTTTGTGTGTCGAATTGTTAAGCATTTTACATGGAGAAATCAAAATTTATGGTGTACTATAGATAACTATGTTTCTTGGATATGAGCGACGTTGTCATAGCTATCTTATTTTCCTTTTGCATCTATCTGAGATTATTCGAAAATGAGTTATTGTATCTTGCCATCTCTAGAAGCATTTTATTGCTGTCTATTTATTTGCTGCTATCAAGGTTGTATTATTCTATTGTTTAAATTTGGAAGATTTGATTCCGAACATGATATCTAAATAATTTCTTTTTGCTGATGAATATAAAATGTCGCAGTTAAAAAAAACAAAATCAAACATATGCTAGTTTATTTAAGAAGATCATCAAAACATATTTAATCAATTTTGCGAAGAATATAAAATGTTGCAGTTAAAAAAACAAAAATTTAACATATGCTAATTTATTTAAGAAGATTACCAAAACATATTTAATCAATTTTTTTTTGAAGATGACACTAAATTTAGATGTCATGAATTTTTATATATATACAGAGTTTAATTTATAAATGAAATAGTTTTTTTAAGCTGGAATTCACCAAAATCTCATAATACAATTTTAAGATTTATTGTTGTTTAAAATAAATTCTTAAATGCATAAATAAATTCAACACCTAAAAAACCCAAAACATTAAAATTTTGCAGATTAAACAATTTCAATTCAAAGTTTTAAAAATCTCTTTAAATTTTGATTAAAATTAACCATCTTAAAAAAATCATTTAATTTATATATATATATATATATATATATAAAACGAGTCAAGATTATTTATTTAATATAAACCTATAGTTTTAAATATATAATATGATATATTTATTATTTTCATAAATTTATATTATCGTATGTTCAAAAAAATGTTCCCTGAAAAAAAAACAAAGAAAAAGGGTCATAATATCATTTATTTAAAGTAATTAGTAATAATGATCTTTATTTTTAATATTTAAAAAAATATTTAATTAATAAAAATAAATTTTAATATAAAATATTTTAAATTATATATTGATTACAGTGGTCATAATATCATTTATTTAAAGTAATTAGTAATAATGGACTTTATTTTTAATATTTTAAAAAATATTTAATTAAATAAAAAATATATTTTAATAAAAAATATTTTAAATTATATGTTGATTGCAATAAACTATTGAAGTTTAAAATAAATGATATTAATTAGTTTTTCCTTCAGGAGGAAACTTAGTAGTTCCTAGATACATAGTTACGGTTACCAGTAAACTTCCGAGTTTATCTTTTGTCTTCCTCTCCATAAACAATATATCACAGCCGGGATTTAAACTTTAGATATCTCTATCAAGAATACTCTAAATTACTTCAATCACTTATTGAGTTATCCTTAAACCAATTAGATTAATTTATTATTAAAAACAATTACAATAATGGTTTTTTGAGTTATCCTTAAACCAATTATATTAATTTATTATTAAAAACAATTACAATAATTGTTTTTTGAGTTATCCTTAAACCAATTATATTAATTTATTATTAAAAACAATTACAATAATTGTTTTTTTAATTTGTTGAGGACCTTGACACTAAAGATTCTTCACGCCACACCACAAGCAATATATACACTGAACCGTCCGATACCCTCTTCTGTGAAGTCTCCGAGATTCAACCACTGTTAGGATTCATTTCTCTTGTAGTAACTTTCGTCGGCTGATGCTTGGCCGTAAAAGCCGCTTTCAATTCCTCTCCTGCGATATTGCTGAGTACAGTTGGGCTTTGAGACCGTGGAAATAGAATTGTATATCAATAGTACGCCCAACACACACGGCAATTCGGCAATTCCTATTTCCACCTCCATAGCAAAGTTAATGCTATGGAGGTACCCCTCTGACAGCCTCACAGAGCACGGCGACCACCATTGACCATACATCATCCGACCATATATCATCTGTCTCCGGCATCCCTCTCCGGCTGCCCATCGAAACCCCCGGCGACCCTGCCCGCAGCCTCCCCTCAGATCGTATTGATGACGTATTGATGCTGGACGGGAGCGCGTGGCCTCCACTCAGATCATATTAATGCCCGACGGGAGAGCTCATTTACCTCACGCACGAACGGGACCAACCTCCTCCGGCCTTCAAAGTCCCGGCCAGCTCATCTGCAAAACCACTCCTACTCCGCGGCGAACAGAACATTATCTGCAAAACCATTCGGCGAACAGAACAGAGGAGACGTTCAATACCTGGAGGAGCTGGCCATTGGTTATCGAGATTTGCGGTTGGCAAGGTTAGTGCCCCGGAAGCCTGCGAATTCTTGGTGAATTTTAATATCTATTTCCCTCCAAATTTCATTAAAAAGGAAGTTAATGATCTTATTTAGAAGTCAAGTAATATCTTTTTAAATCTATCTGAAAGCCACGTAAACAAGTTTGATTTAGGATATGAATAATATCTTATGCGTTCTCTGTAAAATTTTCAAGACATAACATGGTTTGAGACTGCAACATACACCCAACTTATAGGACAGGTGGCAAGATGTGTAAATTTGTTTTTCGTCGGTCACCATTGAAACTTACAAATGCAATTTGGATCAAGTTCGTCCTCGGTCTGATTCATATAGGTCTTTGTCTGCCGTGCTTGATCCATCTATAAGTCATGTTATATCTTTTGACAAAAACCAGTTGGATTTGCTTTAAACTTTCAATATGGAAAATATCTTCTGTGATCTCTATATAATTTTCAATAACATAACTACTATTTGACATAACTTAATTGTAAAGTTATTTTGAAAGACTGCGAACTTTCATGTGCCAGCCTTTTCTTAAGGGCAATTGATCTCTTTTTTCCAAAAAAAAATTACATTCTCCAACACCATTTATCTTGTTGATTCTCGTCTTCTTGGTTGCCCATTCTCACTGACTTAGATTTAACCAACATTGTATCTGGTTGATTCTCTTGTCTTCTTGGTTGCCCATTCTCACCAATTTAGGTTTATCTACCATTGTGTATTACTTGTTGATTCTCTTGTCTTCTTGGTTACCCATTCTGAGTGAATTAGGTTTGACCAATATTGTCTTCCCACGCAAGAGTAGAGACAACCGAGTCATTCACCAACGACATTCAAGCAGCAAACAAGAGAAGATGTTGGAAAGGTGGTGTCGTTAATGTGAAGCGCAGAGGCGGGAAATGCTTAATTAGCACTGCAACCCTTCAATCTGCTCCATCTTTCATCCTAGCTAAACAGTATCATATATACTTATAATAGGTTGGTATATAATGAAGAACCATCTCAAGTAACTATCTCTGTTGATCCACTGATCTTTACTCCCAATGTAATCCAACAGTCTTCTATATCGTTGAGTCATGAATTCAAACCCTTGGGAAGCCATGAAACTTGATTGCTCAAACCTTTCTGCTGACCAGAAGGCACTGCTTGAAGCTACCTACGTGCATGCAAAAGCTAGACAGTAAACAGAGCATAGGATGGTAAACATTCCATTAAATTTCCATGAAAAGGTAGACCGATATTGGATTCCTTCAATAAACATCAGTCGTCTCTTACATGAGCATTTGCAATGTAGAACCATCAACTGAATGTTACCCTTTTAAATTATAGGCTCCAACAACCCACAATCATCACCAGTCTCAAAATAGTGAAAAATCATTCCTGAACTAGTTAGCAAGCCTTCGAGTTTAACTCCTGGATTTTGTTGATCCATACACTAGTGCTGCCAATTGGATGGATAAAAATTTATGAATGCTGTAATTTACCAATTTTTCCTTCACCAATCCCAAAAACAAAAAAAATACTTCATGAATTAGCGAGCCTTCTTCTTTTCTCCTGGATTTTGTTGATCCATACCCTAGCGCTGACAGCTAGATACAAAAACAAACCTTTATGAACGCCCTAGTTTACTAGTCTTACTCTAAAATGAGATTAAGTGTGCCTAATGACAACTATTTCATGGACCTAGCTGGTTTATAAAAGAACATCACAAATCAAGAGATAACAGATGCGTGCAGAAAGAATTCAAATATACACAAAAACAGAGCAAGTTTAGCATCTTTCATGAATTTTCAATAAAAATACATAGTAAATTAATTGGGTATATTTTAGGTGGTCATGAGGAATGATTGTTATCTTTCCTAATTAGATTCAATTCTCACAAGTGACATGATAAACTAATATTGAATATATTATTAAAATGCTTTCAAACCTTATTTTAAAATAGATTTAACCCCTCAAAAGTATTTTACCTTTACCTAAGAACAAAACACACCCAAAAAAAAAGCATTTCTATCTGCTTAGCATTATACTGAGAATTAATAACTCGATAGACTCATCAATAAGTCTAGACCCAAATAGACTATACAATAAGGACCTCGTTGCATTAAAAGAATACATCAGTGCGATTCGATAGCATTAAAATTTTCAAGTTCTTTGAGGATATGCGCACCACAACTAAGTCGAGGTTAGTTTACGGGTTAGTAAACTAAGAAAAGGTACAAATTCATTAAGAAAAAAAAAAAAAAAAAATTCGATGCATTTTAGTTTTAGATAAATAAAAATGGTGAAAGTTAAAAATAGTTTGATTTATTTGTATTGCGTTGTTTAATGATAAATTGTTTAAATGATTAAAAGTGGTTTGGATTTGGGTAAAAAATTCAAAAATTTTATTTTTGTAAATACAGTGTTTGAATTATATTTTTATAATAGAAATAAATTTAACACTGTCAAAAATTTGCAGTACACATAATTTTTATTTAGATTTACTAAAATCCCTGCAATTTTTTTCTTTCAAGAAATTCCAAAGAAAAAAACATAATCGTTAAACTAAAATCAGACTAAAATCAGTTGATGAAAGCACTTACAGACTTTGTCCTTGCCGGATGTGCAACAGTGACCACAAAAAAATAGATATGAATATTGATTTTTATTTTAATGTGTTTTTATGATGTTTTTAACAACATTGTTGTTTACATATTCATTTATAAGGAAGTAAGAAAATGGAGGAAATTAGACATGAATGGGAGGTAACTATCAAAGGCACCAAGCAAGTGTTCACTTGTCTTGTTGGTGGCTGTGCGGGGAATTTGAGTCGATCTAAGCTATCTGGCCTTAATCATCATCGCGCTACCACCCACAATCTCCCACCAATTCTTCCACGTCAAAGAGGTCGAGCAAGAGATGCAAATGCTACATGGGCGGTCAAATCAACAAGTGCAGTTAAAAGGAAAAATGCCAGAATACAATATGACTTAGATGCAAGGCTATGTCGTGCACGACAACAAGCATATAAAAGATTTGTCAATGAAGAAATTCTTTCAGCTGTAAGTATTTATTAGTATTTATTTGTATATGATTTTTTATTAATATTGTCAATGAAGAAATTCTTTCAGTTGTAAGTATTTATTAGTATTTATCTGTATATGTTTTCTATTAATATTAATTTATTGTTGTGGACTAAATTCATTGAAACTTGTTTTCACAGTCAGTTGCTACATTTGATCAGCTTAATGACACTTCAAAGCAAAGGATTTGTGAAAAAATTCAACGTTGGGATGAGAGTCTACCTCGTAGACGCATGCAGACAATGAAGCGCATAGATATTGCTATAAAAGAGAAAGCAAGCACTGAGGTTCCCGATGATGTGGGGGAAGAAGGATCATATGGGCACAGCCATATATTAAACTTTGATGAAACCAATCAGGACAATGACAACACAGTTGAGTCCATTTTTTTGCATATATTAATTTTTTAGACATTTTAACATTAAATAATATTTATATTTATTATAATTGTATACTAATTTCTCATTGTTATTGATATGCATAGCCTAATCAACAAAATTCCCCAAATTCAAGCCACCAACCATTGCGACGCTCACCTAGATTTCAAGGTTTTCAAGGGGTTACTGGGCCAGTAAGTTTTTAATCCATATAACCTATTCCACCGAAAATATTAATATATAAATTGTTATGTTTTACCATAATGATGGGATGAGAAATGGATGTTCTGTATTATATATCCTTATCTTTGATTTTTTTTATTATGTGCGTGTGTGTTATTTCTTATTTATGGTGCAGGTGTTCCCTTTGGAACCATCACAATCAATGAAAACCCCTTGTAGAAGCCTTAAGAAGAATGGAAATGAAATGGTTCAAATGCTACAACCATCTTCATGTCCAATGTCACAATGCAAGGTAAGACTATATTTATTTATACTCTTATAATTTTATCATATTTTTACATTTAATTCTTTTTTATTCACATACTTATATCTATGTATAATCTAATGTTCAGAGTAATGAATATACATCTCCTAAAACACCTTTGCACATGTATGATGGTGGACATGATACTCAGCAAAAATCACATTCTCCTCAACCATTGCGGCATTCACCTAGACTTCAAGATAAATTAGGAGAGGTAAGTTATATACTACATATCTTAGCTCATAATAACATTGACATATTTTTTTATGACTAGTTAATGCATTTTCTTTTCATATTCCTTACATGTTCACCATATTCTCATTATATCTATATAGATTTTGATATTTATTGATAGCTAGTCAATGAAATGTCTTTTCATATTCGTTACATGGTCAGCATATTTTCATTATATCTATGTGGATTTTGATATTTATTGATAATGTTTTAATTTCTACAGAAAACAAAAAAGATAAATGTTGATGCTATGGCTAAAAGGACCAAAATCACGCCAAAGGACTTGAAAGCACGTGGGTTCAAGTCACGCAAACAATACATAGAGCATATATGCTCAACTAGCATTGCTCTCACTAAACCCACTAGGTTTGCTACTTTGAAGGCTAAACATTCCAGCAAGTTTAAATGACTTAGGCTACAATAATATAACTTTAGCCATTGTTTTATCTATAAAGGGGCTACAAGGACAGTTTCAATATATGTAATCTCTGTATTTTTTAGACTTTTTAATACATCATTTTTTTTTCCAAAAATTGTTTCTAGGTGCTAAGTATGTCTTTAAAATGCCAACATCATAAAGATTTTAAATATATTTGTATGATATTCCTCTGAAGTATTGCCCTTCACTAGCTACGTTTGCCCTTATCTGTCCAACTTTATCCTAGCTGCTATCGCATCAATCCAAGAAACAGTGAATCCGTGACTTTAAAGGCGAAATAATGCACACAAATATATACAAAGGAATAAAAACAGGATAATATATTCCTGAACGATTCAGTGCTCAGTCTCCTGGCATCCTTATCAAAGCATAATTAACAAAATCTAATGTTATTAATTATTAATGCAGTAAACCGCTCCAAGACGTCATTATCTCCATATGTGACCGCATTTTTGAGCACCCATTTCAATCATCCCTCTGCTCACGTAGATAGTTTCTGGTTATGTTAATAGGTGTGATAGGTCTTCATAATTTTAGTTTTAAAAAAAGAAAATAATAATGTTGTAGATTTCAACTATATATCTGTTAATTTTTAGTGGTGTATTTTAGAATAAGTTTTTCCAGAATTTCCATTCGTTAAAGAAAAATTATGAATGTTATAGAGTTAACCAAATATGCACATAAATAATTCATATAATAACGAAGCATGATTCATAGGCATGATGATTTGATAATCAATGAGGTCAAGGCTAGAGGAAGGTTCTTACTCTAGAAATATAGCCTTTCAGAGATCTATTTTTGGTATTTCGGAGCTTACTACTACATATGGACCTCTTACTTTGCCTATTGAATATGGACAAAGGCTTTACTAAGATCTGATTACAAGGTTGGAAAAGTTAGCACAAAATGGGTTTCAGCCCTTCTCCTTTTTTATGATGCAATTTATCCAAAGAAGCAGTCAGAAAGCTCCAGTCATTCATAGTTCACATGAACTCATCAAAGGTTTGAACCCATGATTCTATGAATCCTGTAACTTGGTATGGGTAATTCATTCAGGTTGCAGTTATGAAAGCATGAGTATTAAATGATGAAGAATTGGAAGAAATGAGTATACTCTACATAGGAAATATTGCTTTCATTGGATTTAGAGTTAAAATGAGAAGCAATCAGGTGGCCACAATAAAATCCATGGAGAGATGCATGGGTGCCCATTTCTGGCACTTGAAAAGAGGGAAATGCCTCATATATGAGTCCATGGGCTACACTGTGAACATTATAGTAGTGTATAAGGTATACTCGTATCAAGGGTGCTCCCACTCAGACATCATGGCAGGAATGGACACAGTGGTGTTGAATGGAGTAGACATTTTATCTCTATCCTTTGGAGGAAGCCTCCCATGAAACTCCATTTTATTGTGGATCAGTGGGTGTTGAAATGGATTTTCATCTCTTTGGCATGAACGTTACATAGGATTTGTTACTAATGGTATATGCCACCAGAAATAGATTATGATAGAATATGCCAAAGATATTCACGGAGTAGATTAATTGAAGCCAATTCAGCAAAGTCATTTTCACAGTTACAAAAGTTAGAACTATATGTTGCATCATTTATGATATGCATTACAAGTCAGAAGTATTTCATACAAATATTTCATAGGTTGCATTAGAAGGCAGAGGAATGCTAACAGAACGATTATCAATCAATGGGTCCTGAGAGGTTGTAAATGTTAATAAAAGACACCCAACGTGCCACTTATTACAACACTTTATGCACAGTCTGGTGTTACAAAACATTATATAGAAGACCTGAGCGATAGGAATGAAATATATGATAGGTACCAAAGGTGATAAAATATTAACAGAGAAGTATATGGTATTTAATTTTCACTATCCTCATTATGCCAGAACAACCAATGTCAACTTTTTCCATCCAAAATAGAATAAATGCTTTCGTCTTGACTTGCGTCATTCCACAAAACGTGATCACTATAAGTTCTAAATAAGTATTGGAATTCTCTTTTTGTTCTCTCAAATACGTTAGATAGACAAATAAAATTTAGTCATGTATATACATACAATTTTTGATCAATTATAAAAATCTAGGCTTCATAAATATTGTAACGTCTTATTCAAGAGGACATGGTGACAAAGGTGTAGATATTTCGACTCGCTTTCTTGTATATAATAGAGAAACAATATAATCATGCTAAATGACATGCCCATTGTAATTAATTTAAATTTGTTGCCCATGGGAGTATATTATTTGGTAATTATAATATCAGCTAGTAGAACTTAATATGGAATGTTTTGTGTAGCATTGTCTTGTTATTCTTAATATGAAAAAGTAAAGTATTTATGTATTCTTAAAATGGAATGTGTGTCACTTTTGTGGTGAGGAGAGGAATGTGTATAAAAAGAAATTACATACATAAAGCAAACTGAAAAATAAAGTGTTACTTTCCCTTTAAGTTAAGCTATGTGATCAATCAAACAAGGAAAATATTTTAGATTGTTTTGCGTATGATAAAAGGTCCTATGAAGACGTATTCGTCCTTTCCACTCTATAAGTAACTGGGCCTTGCGGAGATATCTTTTGTGACGGGTACTGGGGCTACGTCCCGAAAGAACTGGTGACGCTTCCAGCAGCCAACAAATGACGGGTACTGGGGCTACGTCCCGAAAGAACTTGTGACGCTTCCAGCAGCCAAAGAATGACGAGTACTGGGGCTACGTCTCGAAAGAACTGGTGACGCTTCCAGCAACGAAAAGAATCAACCAAGGTATTGAATGAGGCTTTAGTGCTTCCCACACCTCCACCTATAGGGAAAGATGCCCTAAAATTTGGCCAATAGGATACCTTCGTCTCACGGAGGCAGTCGAGTCTTTAGCTTCTTGGTAATCGGTTATCAGTACCGAGCACTATACAGGTTGGGTAGCCCCATATAGGACCGCACGCACTGAGCCTAAGCCGAACCCCCTCTGAATCGGGTCTCTGTGCTGCCTGGGTTGTCTTTTCCGTGGACTGATTGAAGGATTTGAAGCACCCTAAAAGACAACTTCTATGTTTCAAAATGTAACATGACCATGGCGGCTTATTAGATGCCTACCCCCAACAGTCCTAACCTAAACTATAAATTATTTTATGGCCCATGTGGGGAAATTTAGTTTGTTCAAGTTATGATTGCTTTTACATGTCTTCCTTCACTTATGGTGTGAAAAATTAAGCTTAAATAATCTAAGTACAAAGGGTTTTTACACTTGATTCCCTTTGTTCAAATTTTAGAGTAGCTTAGTGTGTGTAGTGAAATGTGTGTGTAACTGACATAGTGAACATACAAAGTTTGTAGTCATGTGGATATTCGATGATCCTTTTCAAATTTGTCTACTTACACTAAATTATGTTTGTTCCTTACCTGCAAATAAAATAATGTGTGGTTGATGGGCCACTTACTTCCTTCCTATTACACTATGTGAGCCTAAAAAGGGAGATGAAAAACTTAGTGCTTTCAGAAAGATTTCAGATGCAAGCCCAGGATCGTCTAAAAGACGCAAGGGAAGCAGGGGCTACTCCCTTTCTTTAATAACACCAGTTCCTAGTCCCAATGCTAATGAAGTAAAGATGCTTTGGTTAGTAAAAAATATGAGTGAATTATGGGCCACTTACTCCTTTGCTAATTAAACTATTTGACTTCGGTAAAAGAGCAAAACAAATTGAAAAAATGTGTGGATTATGGCCACTTACTTTTCCCATTATTAAGCTATGTGTGAGATGTAAAAATTTTAAAGTAAATGCTAAGTAATTGCCCTACTAATACTGATTATTAAAACAATCTGAACTATATGGAAAAAAATTGCAGAGGTGAAGGCAATTCACTAAAGGTTTCCAGTCACCCACGAAAGAAAAATTACAATGATTGTTTTTGTTCTTTGTAAACTGTGGGGTTAGGCTCTGCACAAGCGAGCGAACTGTGTGTCAATCTGCAAGAAAATGATAAGTGTTAAGCCAAATTATAGATATTAAGAGTGAGAATGATTATAAGCAATATGCATTATCAATGTTCTAAATTTAAACTTATGTGATTAAAGAACAACGTATTTTATAAATGATACTATACTAGAAATAATTTGACTAAAATTTACAATCTCATTAAAACAAATTTGTATTGAAGAACTAAAGGCAAAATTTATACCTTTACCATAAATTCAGTTAAATTAAATGACATCTTAAACAATAACACAAGGCCATGTGCAAGAAAATTAAAGTAGAGTATGAAGAAGTATCGGAGTACTTTGTAAAATAAATGTAGAGATAAAAAACTATACTAATTATATGTTATTAGTCAATCTGAACTGCATTATCTAATATTTTTTCTCAAAACTTTGGAAATGAGTGGATATTTATGGTAGGAATGTAACTTGAATATGATATAGATTTAATACATTAAATTTTTTATGATACATTCCATTAAATAAATTCAATAATCTAAAATTATAATTATCTCAATTTCACATAGTGAATTAAAAAATCTTAAAAAACAAAAAATCTGATTAAAAAAAAAAAAAAATTGCATCAAAAAAATTATGATGCATTCCATTAAATAAACTTAACAAATTAAAATTATAATTATCTTAGTTTCACACACTGAATAAAAAAATCTTAAAAATATATATAAAAATAACAGCATTAAACTACATTTCATGTTAAAATTAAAAAAAGAAACAACTCGTAAAATTTAATAATTTTAATAATTACCTTTTTAATTTTGGACAATCTTTTACACTATTTAACGAAGGAGGAATTGCACACTATGAATCCTTAGTATCCTATCCATGTTGGAGAGGGAAAAAAAAAAAAATCCCAAATTTCTACCACTGTTCTATTGATTGGTCCTACTGATGGGGATAAACAAAAATGAGTCTAATCCTATATCCAATATAATTCTATGTATAGTACTCAAAACTGTCAATGTAAAAAGTGTATGTATGAATTTGGGGTAATACATTGAAAAACTGAAGGCACTATTCCTTCTCTTGTACACTTCACTTGATTTGTCTGTAGATCTTCCAGTGTACCATCCACCATAGTTGTAACTTTTAGTGCCAATAGTAACCCAAAAATGTCTTTGCACCATCCACACTAGGGAAATAAGGTGGTTCAAAATATATTTGACCTAGGACATCACAAGCACCTAGATATGATGGACCCTTCATTTCAGTGCTACCCATGGTTGTTACTACCAGCTACTGATATGAGAAGAAAAACCTTTTCACCGCAGCTTCTATTGCCTGGAAGGCCAACAGAACATGTATTGTTGCAACATGGTAAGCACCTGAAGTGTTATGTGAGGGAAGTCCATGTGAATGAAACAAATGCATAAGTGCCTCCTGGAGCCTTGGTCCACCCTTTGGATCAGCCTCGACACCCATGACTTTGGGCACGAGATGCCTTAGTTCCTTGCATGCATTTGTAAGGTCTTTAAGGGGGGCAGATCGAAGGCAATATGTGCCTGCAAGTGTACTAGTGCTGCTAATTGCCAACTGGTGTTTAAGGCAAAGGAGATCATCTGGGTCCATCACTAGAAGCAAATTCACAATTTCTGTGAGCCTCTTCCATATCCTTTCAACCATCCAATAGTCTGTGGATGCTCCTACGAAATCCCCAGAGTCTATTCTTTCATATACTCTCTGCAACAATTCTTGGCCTACAAATACCCACGCCTCAAAGATCTGGCGGACATTGCAAAGTTTGGCATCTTCTAGATTATGGAACTATTTATGTTGTTTTAAAGAGTGCAAATATCTTGGCTTGCAGATTCTATCATATTCAAGAATAGGCTTACCTGACATATTTGGTTCCCCAGACCTAAAGTGAAGGGAGTCCTCTGCATATGACCTTCAATGGCAAACTATATTCTAGAAACCATAGCTTCAGCTCTTTTCCATATACCCAAATGAGGAATTATGCTCTCTTCACTTGTTCTGCTAACCACAGGTAAAGCACCAGGTCTCTACCATACCTCATGGAGAACTTTCCATGAGAGAACACCACTACTTATTGACAACTGAATAGTGGGAACCTGCTTGTCATTTTCACAAATCATTGAAATCAACTTAATCTGGGAACTACTTAAGGATTCAAGCCTTCTCTTCCATTCCTCTTTGTCAATGTAAGTCCTTGTGTCACAGAGGACAGACGAAACAAACTGAAAAGTAATCTCCAATGACTGTAAGGCAGCCTTTACCAACCCCTCTCTAGACCAACCAGGCCATTCCTTGAATTTCCACATGGCACTGAGCTCGGGGAGATGCACATACTGCTCGTAACCCACACACTCCATGGGGGAGGGCTCTATGGATTCTTCAACAAAGGCAAAATAGGATGCCATTTTTTTACAGGACATATTTTTTCCCTGCAAACATAACGAGGAGAGTAAAGACACTAATGCTCTCCATATACCATAATCTAAAAAGAGCAACATAATAATAGAATAAACACTAAAATACATTTTAAACACTAAAATTTTGAAAACTGGAATAGAATAAAATGTTCTTAAATCCTTGATATATTTAAAAAGCCATAATATATCAAAAAGCTATATATAATACGTTACTGGACAAAAAACATATCTATTTGTTGCAACTCAACTTTTTATGTAGATGATAAAAACTCAACACATAAATAATGAAAAGAGTTAAATAATGTCAACACATAAATATATATTTTTCCAGTTAACAAAGTGAATAGATATAAGCTAAATATACGGTGGTTGGTCTGTTGGCACTTAAATTCTGAGCACATTACTGTTGCACGTCCGGCAAGGACAAACTCTGTAAGTGCTTTCATCAACTGATTTTAGTCTGAATATCTAAAGTGTTAATATTTAATGTAAATATTTAAACTCATTAAAAGCATCTCGACGGAAAGGTTTCCGGTTTCAATCCTGGACATAGAAACAGCGATATTTTCTCTGGGTTTGAGCTGAGAGTTGAATAAATTATGATGTAACATCGGCTGCAATGCCTCTGCGAAGAAAGAACAACACTCATTCTCAGTATGCTCATAAAGCATAAAATACCCATTGTTTAATAAAAAGGCATTCCCCCAATATCGAAAATATGTTCCATTAACTGTATCCTTTCTCACTTTGTCTTCGTGACATCTAATGAAGCAAATAATGATACCCTTTATGAAAAAGTTATCAATGTGAGAGAGGATTAGTTTCACCGGGAGAGGATAAAGTTGTCAAAAATTGATTTATTAGTTAGTTTACTGATTCAATAAATAGTATATTAATAGATTCAGTAATTCAAATATATTTTATGTTACATATTTATTAATTAGTTTAGTAAAATATTATGTTAATTCAGCTATATTTCAGCTATATTTCATATGTTTTCAAAATATTCTTAAATCACTTTATGGAATCCGCTATATTTAAGCTATATTTAAGAATATTTCAGCTATATTTTTTCTTAGTTTTGCACTTATAATTTACCCTACTTAATTATGCACTGTGAACTTATTGTTGACCTTCTAGGTCTTTCCTCAGTTTTCTCGATAGTCTCAGCTACCTTTTTTTCGTAGTTTTGCACTTGTATTTATCCTCCTTTGATTTTGAGCTATGAACTCACAGTTGACCTTCTAGGTCTTTCCTTAATTCAAAGATTTTTACCCAAATCCAAACCACTTTTAATAATTTAAACAATTTCTCATTAAACAACGCAATACAAATAAATCAAACTATTTTTAACTTTCACCATTTTTATTTATCTAAAACTAAAATGCATCGAATTTTTTTTTTTTTTTTTCTTAATGAATTTGTACCTTTTCTTAGTTTACACTAACCCGTAAACTAACCTCGACTTTGTTGTGGTGCGCATATCCTCAAAGAACTTGAAAATTTTAATGCTATCGAATCGCACTGATGTATTATTTTAATGCAACGAGGTCCTTATTGTATAGTCTATTTGGGTCTAGACTTATTTATGAGTCTATCGAGTTATTAATTCTAAGTATAATGCTAAGCAAATAGAAATGCTTTTTTTTTGGGTGTGTTTTGTTCTTAGGTAAAGGTAAAATACTTTTGAGGGGTTAAATCTATTTTAAAATAAGGTTTGAAAGCATTTTAATAATATATTCAATATTAGTTTATCATGTCACTTGTGAGAATTGAATCTAATTAGGAAAGATAACAATCATTCCTCATGACCACCTAAAATATACCCAATTAATTTACTATGTATTTTTATTGAAAATTCATGAAAGATGCTAAACTTGCTCTGTTTTTGTGTATATTTGAATTCTTTCTGCACGCATCTGTTATCTCTTGATTTGTGATGTTCTTTTATAAACCAGCTAGGTCCATGAAATAGTTGTCATTAGGCACACTTAATCTCATTTTAGAGTAAGACTAGTAAACTAGGGCATTCATAAAGGTTTGTTTTTGTATCCAGCTGTTAGCACTAGGGTATGGATCAACAAAATCCAGGAGAAAAGAAGAAGGCTTGCTAATTCATGAAGTATTTTTTTTGTTTTTGGGATT
Source organism: Pinus tabuliformis (assembly GCA_031772625.1). NCBI lineage: Eukaryota > Viridiplantae > Streptophyta > Pinopsida > Pinales > Pinaceae > Pinus > Pinus tabuliformis. The sequence continues at coordinate 426,713,543 of CM062809.1, forward strand.
GGTGAAGGAAAAATTGGTAAATTACAGCATTCATAAATTTTTATCCATCCAATTGGCAGCACTAGTGTATGCATCAACAAAATCCAGCAGTTAAACTCGAAGGCTTGCTAATTTGTTCAGGAATGATTTTTCACTATTTTGAGACTGGTGATGATTGTGGGTTGTTGGAGCCTATAATTTAAAAGGGTAACTTTCAGTTGCTGGTTCTACATTGCAAATGCTCATGTAAGAGACGACTGATGTTTATTGAAGGAATCCAATATCGGTCTACCTTTTCATGGAAATTTAATGGAATGTTTACCATCCTATGCTCTGTTTACTGTCTAGCTTTTGCATGCACGTAGGTAGCTTCAAGCAGTGCCTTCTGGTCAGCAGAAAGGTTTGAGCAATCAAGTTTCATGGCTTCCCAAGGGTTTGAATTCATGACTCAACGATATAGAAGACTGTTGGATTACATTGGGAGTAAAGATCAGTGGATCAACAGAGATAGTTACTTGAGATGGTTCTTCATTATATACCAACCTATTATAAGTATATATGATACTGTTTAGCTAGGATGGAAGTTGGAGCAGATTGAAGGGTTGCAGTGCTAATTAAGCATTTCCCGCCTCTGCGCTTCACATTAACGACACCACCTTTCCAACATCTTCTCTTGTTTGCTGCTTGAATGTCATTGGTGAATGACTCGGTTGTCTCTACTCTTGCGTGGGAAGACAATATTGGTCAAACCTAAGTCACTCAGAATGGGTAACCAAGAAGACAAGAGAATCAACAAGTAATACACAATGGTAGATAAACCTAAATTGGTGAGAATGGGCAACCAAGAAGACAAGAGAATCAACCAGATACAATGTTGGTTAAATTTAAGTCAGTGAGAATGGGCAACCAAGAAGACGAGAATCAACAAGATAAATGGTGTTGGAGAATGTAATTTTTTTTTGGAAAAAAGAGATCAATTGCCCTTAAGAAAAGGCTGGCACATGAAAGTTCGCAGTCTTTCAAAATAACTTTACAATTAAGTTATGTCAAATAGTAGTTATGTTATTGAAAATTATATAGAGATCACAGAAGATATTTTCCATATTGAAAGTTTAAAGCAAATCCAACTGGTTTTTGTCAAAAGATATAACATGACTTATAGATGGATCAAGCACGGCAGACAAAGACCTATATGAATCAAACCGAGGACGAACTTGATCCAAATTGCATTTGTAAGTTTCAATGGTGACCGACGGAAAACAAATTTACACATCTTGCCACCTGTCCTGTAAGTTGGGTGTATGTTGCAGTCTCAAACCATGTTATGTCTTGAAAATTTTACAGAGAACGCATAAGATATTATTCATATCCTAAATCAAACTTGTTTACCTGCCTTTCAGATAGATTTAAAAAGATATTACTTGACTTCTAGATAAGATCATTAACTTCCTTTTTAATGAAATTTGGAGGGAAATAGATGTTAAAATTCACCAAGAATTCGCAGGCTTCAGGGGCACTAACCTTGCCAACCGCAAATCTCGATAACCAATGGCCAGCTCCTCTAGGTATTGAACGTCTCCTCTGTTCTGTTCGCCAAATGGTTTTGCAGATAATGTTCTGTTCGCCGCGGAGTAGGAATGGTTTTGCAGATGAGCTGGCTAGGACTTTGAAGGCCGGAGGAGGTTGGTCCCGTTCGTGCGTGAGGTAAATGAGCTCTCCCGTCGGGCATTAATATGATCTGAGTGGAGGCCACGCGCTCCCGTCCGGCATCAATACGTCATCAATACGATCTGAGGGGAGGCTGCAGGCAGGGTCGCCGGGGGTTTCGATGGGCAGCCGGAGAGGGATGCCGGAGAGAGATGATGTATGGTCGATGGTGGTCGCCGTGCTCTGTGAGGCTGTCAGAGGGGTACCTCCATAACATTAACTTTGCTATGGAGATGGAAATAAAAATTGCCGACACACAAGGAAGAACTGCCCGTGTTGATCTCATACACTGCGACTCGTCAACTGCAGTGTTCTGCTTTGTGGACACACAATCCCACGCACTCTGCATCTTCAGAGCACGTTTCCGTTGCGAGTCACATGTGGCAGTTTTGAATTAGTTGCCGATAAATTGTAAATGTTAGCAAACGATGGATAAGGACATAAGGACAAAAGAATATGCTCAAAAAAACAATACCCTTCAAGCAACGCCTTCCGAATAACTAATAAAACAACCATAAAAAACAGAAAAAGCAAAAACCTAAATACGTTTATGCTACGCCTTGCAATCTTACGTAAAGGCGGGCATGCAGGCCGCTGGATTTCTCCAGTAACTACTCAAGAGGTGGCGCGTGCACGTGCGGAAACATGAATTTTTTCTCAATGTAGCATTCGGGTTTTGTTTTCTATTTATATATTTTTAACTTATTTTATTAAATTTTAGCTTGAAATTATCTGAAAAATAAAGTTGAAATTGTTAAAGTATATTAAGCAGAGAGGTTTATTAAGTCAAGGTGTAGGTCCGCCATCAAAATTGAAATTTCACTGATATAGGCCAGAATAAAAATTTTAAAAAATTAAAAAATTAATAAACTATACAATATATTTAGGTAATATCGTTCATAGAAAAATTTACAATGAAGAAATTAAATCCCACTTGGCTCATATTAAATCCGTATTTACGTTAGATCTATGCTGATTATTAAGATAGTTATATAAATTAAATTGGTTATAAATATTAATAAGCATCTATTCATAGTAAGAACCAAACTATTTATTTTACCATACAAATCAAATTAGATAAAAAAAAAGTCTTAAAAATTAAAAGAGTGGGAACTTTCTTTAAAACTATTATTAATAATAAAAAAATCAATATATAAAAAGACATATATACAAAAAAAACTTCTTAACTATAAAGATGTATGCCCTATATGATGCAAATACGTAAATTATTAATTTGTAAAAAACTTCTTAACTATAAAGATGTATGCCCCTATATGATGCAAATATGTAAATTATTAATTTGTAAATAGGCATTGTTATAATATTATAAGTCAATATCATGATTTCTCAATACTAATTTTTATGATTTTTTTAATTAATAAATTTAATTAAAAGAATATCATAACTACTTCAAATAAATTTCAACATTTAATTTAGATATATTAGGGAAAGTATTCTAAAATATTATATAGAAAAAAATCCCTATTATTCATTTAATAATTATTAATAATTAACTTATTTTAAATCTGTAAAAACTTTTATTAAAAATAAACTTAATTTCCTTTTCACATTCTAATTCTAAATGTATATATATATAAAATACATTTTCATTATCGAGTTTACATAGAAAAACAAAAAAGTCAAAATATATAATTAAAAACCTATAACATTTACATTAGCGGATTGTATATCTAAACCAATTTCCCTCTATACTCCGTTAGGAGGAATATTTTGATAACGGTGACCAGCCAATACAATGAAAATAGCATTCCCCGTTTCCTTATGACCCGATGCCGGAGGTTGCGGCCCTCCAAAGGCCCCGTAAACAAATAGTCACATATATTAAGGCCGCCTAAACTACACGTTAATACACGAATTCTAAGTCATGTGAAACTTGCGAAACAGCCAGACGAACGAGAACGTGAATTTCGTGTTTTTTTACGTTCTTACATCCTATTTTACTCATTCCGAGCGTGTAGCATCTACAAATACTTATTCCTCTATGACTCTCTCGTGACAAGAAGGTTCCTCTGTGTTTTACCTTCGACTTATTGGCCATGACCTATATCAAAGGAAATCCCCGTGTTATGCTTGATGAGAGAAGGGAAGACAAGCCCTCCGCTCATCCTATGTGCCTCCATGTGCCTCCACCCATCAATTTATTCCCTCGGCAACGGAAGCCTCTGCCAAACTCCGACACCGTTTTGCGGGCGATGGATCTATCGCAGAAGAAGCTAAAGGAGAGAAATCCCCAGTTCAGAAGGGATCTCGAAATGGAAGAGATAAAAGGGTTTCTGGAGCTTGGCTTTGACTTCAGCCTCGACAAGTTGAGCCCGCGGCTAATGCACCTTCTCCCTGGATTAAAGAGATTATTAATCGATCATGACAATAGCAACAAGAATTTGGAGTTTCAAAAATGGCCACTGGAGAATTGGGAACCGCCATACCCGAATGCCACAGGAATGGATATGAAAGAACACCTCAAACTGTGGGCTCCTTCTGTAGCTTCAACACTAAAATGCTAGTACTGGGAGCTTCCGAAAGTTTCTGTCTGGCTATTCTTTCCAGGTTCCCTGACAATGATATCTAGATTCTGTTTATTGGATTTAGATCCAGGCACTGACTTTTAAAAATCTTATGGTTTTTCAACATTTAATTTGTTTGCTTGCGCCGATTATACATCTGAATCATATCGCTAACAAAATCTCTCGAAAATTTCGAATAAGGGACATAACTTCTGTGGTAGTTTCCCCAACTATGTGAAAAGACCGGTTGGGTCAACACCAAAATGTCAAAAAATTACTGCCTAAACGTTCCATTACCATACTATGGGATATGTTATGTTGGAATATTAATTCCAACTGCACAGCGGTTTTGGAAAACCGCCCGGTCTCCCCGCACCGCCTTTGGCAGAAGGCTGTACCCGCAGAGGAGGCCCCGACACAATCAGGACGCGCCACGCGTCCCCTGTACAACAGCTTTACCGCTTGCTCCCCGGACGTTAAGGGTCGATTGGTTTGCCTGAAGACGGTGTGCGAATTGCGTCGGATCAGGTCACCGGACAGAGATTTTGCCCAACGTGCGAGGACGTTAACGCACAGTTTTCCGGCCCACGTCAAATCAGATTTTGCGTGGAGTGTTCGATTCTTTTTGTTGACCGCCGAGAAGGGAATTCAATGGTCTTTAATGTTTTACGTAGATTAGGTGGAGGCCCTTTTAATATGGGTATGGGCATGTTTTAATATATGTTTTTTATATATATGTTTTTTATGTTGTAGAAAAAGGCCGACGTGAGTTAGTTTTATGTATATGTATGGTGGCTGCGCACGGTGGTGTGTTGTATTTTTTTTGGAAATGTATTGTGATATATGCCTGCGCGCGGTGATAAACCCGTTTCTTTATATGGAGAATGCACAGCAGTGCAAGGGCTCAACTAGAATAGGACTATAATTTTTTTTTTGTTCATGAAAATGTATTGAACGCATAGCAGTGTGAGAAGTTAAAGAAAATAGGGATGTAATGGTTTTATTTGCCATTGTAAAACATAGGAGCAGCAAGAAATTGTTGTTGTAATACCCACAGTAGTGGAAGACCAGAAATGAGGAGACAGAGTTTCTCCAGTGAATCCCTCTCTGCGCAGAGGATGAAGTTTGTAACATTTTTTAAGCAATAGAAAGTGTTTTTTATGCTGTTGTAATGGACTGTTATGAGTACATTTGTTTTTAAAAGCTTTCCTGTGCAAAGGTCCTGGAAGAAATGGAACAGAGCATTGGCTCTGTGGTATTTGCTTGATTGGTTTTGGTATTTTCCCATTCAAAAATACCCAACAGTGGTATCGGAGCAGGTCCAGGCTCTTTAAAGAAGTTAAAGAAGCTGAAGGGAGAAGGTTTGTAGCTGCAGCAAAACCTCTCAGGCAGATAGAAGACTCAGACAACGAAGGATTAAGGTATTCCTCAAGCTTTCCTTTTTGTTACTGTTAAAAAAACAGTCAGTGATTTAAAAGAAAACACAGTCAAGTATTTAAAGCCTAGATAAGAATGGCGAGATCAAAGAAGAAAGCCTCCAAGCCTGCTAAAAATGTGTCTCCCTCCTCTACTAAAATAGAAGGCAATCCATTTGAATACATTTTATTTGAAACCCCAAAGTTTGATGGAAACTTTGATGTATGGGAAATAATGATGAGGGCTTTCCTAATGTCTGAGGGGATTGAAGTCTGGGAGTCAGTGATTGATGATAGCAAGATGGATAAAGAATCCATGGAGTATGATGCAAAAGCAGCAAAGACTATCTTGAATGGACTCCCTGATTCTGTGAAGAGGAATCTAGGAAAATATACATCAGCAAAGGATATATGGGACAGACTTCATGACCTTCATTCAAAGGGAGCACTGACCATGACCATCAGTGAAGAAGAAAATTCTGAACCCATCATAGAAGCTGAATGTGGGAAGGTTGACCTCATTAAACTTCAAGTAAGAGAAAGGGATGAAAAGCTTGCCAAGCTTAAGAAGGAGCTTGACCAATGCAAGAAGAAACATCATGAAGAAGTCATATCCATGACAAATCAGCTGAATAGTGCAAAGAAGCAGGCAGATGCCTTGTCAAGTCAACTTGAACAAAGACACAAGAGAGTGAATAAGCTTGTGGAAGAGATTGGACAGTACAAGGTAGAGGTCTCCTCCCTTAAGTCTGAACTACAAGAAGCCAGGAAGCAGGCACAAGGAGCTGAAAATAAAATGAAGAGCAGTCAAGCAAAAGATGAAGAAATCTCCAAAATGAAGACAGATATTATCTCCTTCAAAATAGTAGCAGCTGAAGCTACTCGTAGCAAGGAAGAAACTGAGGGACAACTAGCAAAGAAAAATAATGAATGTGAAAAGTTAGAAGAAGAGATTGTCCTCCTCAGGAAGAAGGTTGAAGGGATGAACAAGATCATGAAGAGCTCTCAAGCTTTGGATGACATGCTCAGCTATCACAGATCTCCATCTGATAAATCAGGACTTGGGTATGTAGGTGAACCCTTAAACAAGGATGAGGATGCTTTAAGCAAAGGAGATGTGAAGAAGCCAGAAAGAGATGGTGATGCTCCTAGTTCCAGCAAAGGCAAGGAGAAAAATGAAGGCTGCAATAGAAGAAATCCTGCTCCAAGCAGAAAACCAGCTCCAAGAAGAAATGTAGCTGATGTCAAAGAGGCAAGAGGCAATGGTTATCATCAAAGGATCTCAAGGCAGCAAGGGTTCAGAAGTGCATCAAGAAAACCTCCATCTCCCAGGTACCAAAGTTCATTTTATGGTTATTGTTATGCTTGCTCAAACTTTGGTCATATGGCAAAAGACTGTAGAGCATTTCATGGAGATAGATGTTGTGGTCCCCGACAACCTCCAAGAAACAATTTCACAAGAAGAAATCATGAATTCTTATTCATGAACAATGTAGAATGTTTCAAGTGTCATAACATTGGGCATATGGCACATGACTGTAACTTAACATGGGCTCTTACACAAGCTAGACCCATGCAAAAGAAGAAAGTTACACAAGTATGGAGAAGGAAGGAAATGCAACCTGAAACCCCCTTGAATTCCCTAGCTGATCTAAGTCTCTTTTGAGAAAACCTTGCTGAAAGAAGATAAAGCATACATTAAAGGGGAGCTTGTAATTTTTTTTTGTTGCTGAACTGTCTTAACAGTCACTCTTTGATGAAGACCTTTTATAAGGGAAAAATATGAAGTTAAATCTGCCATAAAAGCAGAGAAAAAAAAAGGGGGCAGCGCTCAAATGTGAAGTGCAGCAGCGCAATAAGAAAAGTATGCAAAGCATGGAGACCCTCACAGCAGTGGGAAGATAGAACATAAAACAGCAGTTTTGAATTTTTTTGTTATGGAGCACATGCATTGAAATGCATAGCAATGGAAGGTAGTTTCCTTCTATGTAATGTGAGAGAACATACTCACAGCAGAGTGAGTACAATACACAACAGTAAAAAAAATGTAATTTTTTTCTTCATATGCAATGTAGCATGCAAAGAAATGCATAAAGAAAAACATGGACAGCATATTTTTAATGCACATGGGTGAATGATAATGTGTGGCAGCAGAAAATCGAAAGGAATTGCACAGCAGTGCATTATGTAAATAAAAAAAATGAAGACGAAGACTGTGTGAAGCAAGGGTGTAAAAAGGAACAGGGGCAGCCCGTGTTAACAGGAGTTAGTGTATGGGCACACAGCAGTATGATGAAACAAAAGGCAGCCACAGTGCAAATTGCAGAGGCAACGCAGCAGCAAATAAAAACCCAGGGATGACAGAGTCTATGGTTATGGGTATGGACAGCAGTGAATATGAAAAATGCAGCAGCAAGAAGTTATGGACAGCAGCACAGGTAAAAGAATTTTTTTCTTTACAGCAGTAAATGTAAGTATAGTGAATGTGTTGTTCATTGAATTGAAATGCAACATATGCAACAGCAGTGAATGTAAGAAATGTTTATCCACAGCAGTGTAAATCTGTAAGGTGGGACAGAGTAATTGTTCCAGAAAAGATAGAGTATTTTGTCTTTGAAAAATGCACAGCAATGCACACACAGCAGTGCAATGATTGTTTGTTTTGAAACTGCATCTAAAGCAGTGTTTGGCAGTAATCCCTTCGTCAAGAGGAAGATTTTTTTTACACATGGTGAATCCCTCTGTCATGAGGAAGGTGCTCTTAAGCACAGTTTCAGGTTAATCCCTCTATTAAGAGGAAGACAACTTTGTTTGTTTGTGAACTGCATCAGAAGCAGTTGGTGAATCCCTCTATGTGAGGAAGATATCTTTGTAACAGCAGTACTGAGGAATCCCTCTACGAGAGGAAGTGTTTGGGTATGTCCTAATGCCCAGCAGTTGAAATTAAAGGGGAGTGTTGGAATATTAATTCCAACTGCACAGCGGTTTTGGAAAACCGCCCGGTCTCCCCGCACCGCCTTTGGCAGAAGGTTGTACCCACAGAGGAGGCCCCGACACAATCAGGATGCGCCACGCGTCCCCTGTACAACAGCTTTACCACTTGCTCCCCAGACGTTAAGGGTCGATTGGTTTTCCTGAAGACGGTGTGCGAATTGCGTCGGATCAGGTCACCGGACAGAGATTTTGCCCAACGTGCGAGGACGTTAACGCACAGTTTTCCGGCCCACGTCAAATTAGATTTTGCGTGGAGTGTTCGATTCCTTTTGTTGACCGCCGAGAAGGGAATTCAATGGTCTTTAATGTTTTACTTAGATTAGGTGGCGGCCCTTTTAATATGGGTATGGGCATGTTTTAATATATGTTTTTTATATATATGTTTTTTTATGCTGTAGAAAAAGGCCGACGTGAGTTAGTTTTATGTATATGTATGGTGGCTGCGCACGGTGGTGTGTTGTATTTTTTTATGGAAATGTATTGTGATATATGCCTGCGCGCGGTGATAAACCCGTTTCTTTATATGGAGAATGCACAGCAGTGCAAGGGCTCAACTAGAATAGGACTGTAATTTTTTTTTGTTCATGAAAATGTATTGAACGCACAGCAGTGCGAGAAGTTAAAGAAAACAGGGATGTAATGGTTTTATTCGCCATTGTAAAACATAGGAGCAGCAAGAAATTGTTGTTGTAATACCCACAGCAGTGGAAGACCAGAAATGAGGAGACAGAGTTTCTCCAGTGAATCCCTCTCTGCGCAGAGGATGAAGTTTGTAACATTTTTTAAGCAATAGAAAGTGTTTTTTACGCTGTTGTAATGGACTGTTATGAGTACATTTGTTTTTAAAAACTTTCCTGTGCAAAGGTCCTGGAAGAAATGGAACAGAGCATTGGCTCTGTGGTATTTGCTTGATTGGTTTTGGTATTTTCCCATTCAAAAATACCCAACATGTTACAATCGGCATTAAAGCACATTTCAACTCTTATACAAATTCTACTTAACTTTGATGGAGTTGTTGGAATGATAAACTTCCACAATCAATATTTATTCATTTATAGATACAAAACCGTTCTCGGATTTCTAACAGAAACTGGCACTACCTCTAAAACATCTTCCCATCTCACGACTTTCCATATTTTTAACCTTTTCTTTGCATACTCAAACTTAAAACTTGTTCACCGTAGGCATTTCCTATTTCGACGCCAGGTGGATGGGGCGCAATTGATTTTATTTTAATTTAAATGAATGTATCGGATTTACCTTGGGGGAATATAACTAGAACATGCTTCGTCTGAGTCTTGCATCCATGGCTGTGGCGCAAGGGAGAGTGAAGCCATGCAAAAGAAATATATATTTAATTTTTCTTATCACCTTTGTCTCTCAACGCTTCATCAATTAACGAAAGTATCTATGATTGGATTAATTGAAGTCTGCGGGATTGATTAACGAAATTTTTTTAAATTATCTTCTGTTCTGCGTCTCGTTTCCTCTCCATCTCCATCATAAAAGATCGTGCGAGCAAGGATATTTGCTCAGGTACTACAATTTTCTTATAATTCTTTTATTTTTAGAAAAACATTAAATTCATTTACATTTTCATCATGTTTATGTTATAGTGTCTCTGTTTCTGAGAATACCGGTGAGAACACTGGTGAGTAGTGTTTCTGTTTAGAAATACATAGAGGTCTATCTTTTTCTTTTCTCCTTTTGCTTAGCTCGAGTGCTCAATGCAGCAAGGACAACTGCTGCTTCCCTTACTAGTGTCTCATGGGACACTTCTTCTTGTTATTCTTCTCCTTCATCCTCTGCAGTTTTTCCTGTGTCTGTTGTTTTTTCTTTTTTCTTTGTTGTCTGTGGTGGTGTTTTCTCCTTTTCTTGCTGAATCTCTACCTTTCCTGTGGCAGTCTTTTTCTAAGCTTTCTTGGGCTTATTCTTCTTAGCTTTTTTTCTCTTCTTCTTCTTTGCTTTTGATGTTGTTTTCTCTTCTGTCTTAGGTTCAATTGTGGTTTTGTCCAGTTTCTCCTCTTCTTTCTGTCTTTCCTCTTTTTCTTCTTCTATTTGAATATTTTGTGCTTCCTCATGAATTTCCTTTTCAAGTTCCTCTTTCTGCGCCTCCTCTTCACTGCCAGATGGGCTAAGGTCATCATTAAGAGTTTTGATGTCATCTTCTCTAGACATCTTCCTGAAAATTTCGCAAGCTATGGGGATGGTGTCTGTGTGAAGGGCATCCTTTACCAACAATTTGATGAGCCCATGGTGCGCTAGTTGGTCTGGAACCTCTGCATTCAACTTGGTGCCACATTCTATCAAAGATTGGAGGAGGAAATATGGGAGACTGAGTTTTCTAGCTGTAGGTAGGTCCATCCCATATCTCAATTCATGAAATAACCTGAAGTGATAACCATAAACTATACTGAATCTTCCTTCACAAGTGATATATTTCATGATCTGGTAGCTGACCTCACCCCATGGATAAGGTAAAATTGTCCTTCTGACCCCATTCTTATCCTCTACAGGATGTTTATCAGGCTGAAAAAATGTCTTTTTTGCAGCCTGTCCTAATGGTTTTTCTTCTTTTCTCCAGGGGAGCCCAAGTGGAAGACGTGTGGTTCTTCTGATAAATTCTTGTGTAAGCTCTATGGTCAAACCCTTGAAACTGACTGTAGCATGGGTTTTTGAATGTGGCCTTAAGGACATTAAAAATTCCTCTATCACTTCCTCATCATATCCATGAATTCTCTCAAAGAAAGGTATCCAGTTTTCCCTGGTGAAGAGGGCCACCACTTCTGAGTGCTCATGCAATTTTTTGGAGTTCAAGGGCTCCTTTCTCATAAAACCTCCTGGCATGGTGTTTAGTAACTTCTGAAAATGCTCAGGTGAGGAAGAAGGCAACAACTTTCAAAATCGGAAACAGAAGAATAGCTGAGTTTTGTTTTTCTGAAACCAGAGAGGGAATTTCTCGTGTTCTTCTTTTTTCACAACATCAATTTGGAATTTTTCCCTCCCTTCAACTCGGTTTTCAACCTGAATTTACTTCCCGGATTCTGGAAGAAATCAATATTTTGACAAAACAGAGAATATATAAAACAATGTCTTTTTTCTTAGAGTAGACAGACATGCAAATTCGTTTTTTTTCACATTCTTGGTTTCTATGGTTGTATCCCTTTTTTTTTTACAATATGATATAGAGAAAAAAAAACACAGATTTTTTAGTGCAGAGAAGAAAATGGAGAGACTGTATGGAATTCAGGAAAACACAGGCAGAATTTTGAGCTCTCTTTCCTTTCCTTTTTCAATCCCAATACTTCGCTTCTAATCCACCACCTTGTATAGATATACCACATGCAGAGTGGGTTTCTGAGCCTACCTCTTTTCGAGCTCGAATTTGGCAAAAATTTTGAATTTTTCCTCTGCAGAGCTGTTCTCTGGTCTTCCTATAGAAAACCTCTTGTAGACAGTGTTCTTGCTCCTGTAGAGCCTGATAGGTGGGAGGGTTTTGAAAAACTGGTAGAAAACGGTTGGTTCGCTGCTCTGAAGATGGTAAGTGAGTGTTGCAGTCGAGAACTCGTCGATGCAAAATGAAACAAAAGGTGGTGGAGGATTGGACCACACTGTACTTAAGCTAATGGCGTAATCTATGGTGACAAGGTGAGGTGGCAGGATGGGTACATTATCCCATCCGGACCGTTGGTCCTAGTCCAATGCTGTTATGGTATATCATGTCGCCTGACTGCCATCACCTCCATTATTCCCATTATACACCGCCACCACTACCGGTTCTAAGTTTTTTTCTTCCGGAGTTGATGGGCTGCACGTACTAACTGCGTATCTGAACTACGATTTGAATGGAACGAAGCTTATTTGAACTTAACGAGGGTGATTTGAACTGAACAAGGGTGGCCAGTTAGCTTGCCACCGATTCCGTTTAATCGTGACCATCCCAATAGTTCATGAAGTTCCTAAATAATATTCATCCAACAGAGGAACAGGTTTAGCCACTTACCTGTTAGTCGCTACTGTGCTCTGCATGCTCGAACTTTGGCACTTCATTTCCTCATTGTTGTTGCTACTGGTGCTATGAATTCTCAGACTTTAGCACTTCATTTTCTCATTTTTGATGCTTCTGATGCTCTGCTCCTTGCATGTTGCATACATCTTGGCTGCGCTGACCCTGTCTTTGGAGCTTGTTTTTTAAAGGGATCAGCTGCTATAGGAATCCAGCAGAATTTGCTGTAGCTGCTTCTCCCTCTAAAATTTCAGGCTGATGCTTGAGTAGGGGCTAAAGAGATAGCTGAAGAAGGTTCTAAATGAAAGGAATAAAAGCTTGAAGGCATCAGGTAAGAACAAATGAAGAATGTTGTTGTTTTATTCATTTTTTTTTTTTGAAAAAAACAAAAGAAACAGAATTCTGTGTTTTTTGTGTGCAGGGAAGAAAAAGCGAGTGGAAATGTGGGTGTGCGGGGATGGAATGGAGAAGTAGGAGGATGGATGGTGGTAGGGAGGTCCACAGGCCTTCTGAACAAATTTCTAGCCCTCAGATTCTCTTCTAAACTCGAATTTGATCTCTCTGTGATTTCTACAGGAACCTCCTATAGAATGCACAGAGTTTCCTATAGACTGCGAAATCTTTAGGACAAGTGAGACCAGGGCCTGAGAAAAGATAATGGCAATGGAGGAATGGATTATGAAGGTTGTATGTAGCCTGGTCATGTCCTTTTTCCTTGTATGACTCTCCTGAAATCTGCAATGCATTCAAAAGAAGTTAGTTTTTTTCTTTCTTTTTTTTTTTCTGTTTTTTCTTTAATTTTTTTTTATTTTTTTATGAGATAGTTGGGGCTCCTCCAAGAGGTTTTCACCCTCACTGCCTGCCCTGGGCACCTCCAAGATGTTTTCACCCAGGGATCTTTTATTCCTTTTTTTCTATTTTTTCTCTGTTTTTGTTTTTGTTTTTTTTTTTAGCTCAGGGTGTGGGTGGAGTGGAGGCAGAGACCTGCTCCACTACCAACATTTTTTTACCCAGGTTTTCAATGAATTCCTACTTGGAAAAGGGATTCCTATAGATCTTCAACCTCTGCCCATTGATGAGCATGGGGACAGCTTCTTCATCGATGGTTCGGATTAGGACTGAACCATTGTCATTGTATTTTTCTACTATGTATGGTCCCAGCCATCTTGTCCTCGATTTGCCCTTGAAATCTTATATCTTGAATCCTACAACAGTGCCCAATCTCCTTGCTGGAATTTTTTTCTTTGAGGTGTGTGTCATGCCATATTTTTCTTTGAAGTTGGACTACCTCTGAGTGGAGAAGGGCCTACAATATCTGTTCATCCAATCCATTTAGCTGAAGCAATATTTCCTTTTCTGCGTGGTTGAGATCTAGGTCTAGCTGAATTGCCATCCTTAATGTGTTATATTCAAATTTTATTGATAGCAGAGCCTTCTTCCCATAGACCAACTCATAAGGTGTGAACCCTGTGGTGGTTTTCCAGGTGGTTTTATAGGCCTAGGTGGCCTCAACCAATCGATCTGCCTAATCTTTTCTGTTGTTGCTCACTACCTTAGTCAAAATCCCTTCCAAAGCTCTGTTAGTGACTTCCACCTGTCCATTTTCTTGTGGATGATAAGGGGTGGAAGTTATGTGCTTAATCTTGTGGTGTGTGAGCAGGTCTTCAACCAGATTGGAGGTAAATTGACTCCCTTGATCTGTGACTAACTCTCTTGAATAGCCAAACGTGTAGAAGATATTTTCCCTCAAAAACTTAGCTACATTTTCTTCTATTACTGCTTTGATCGCCTTTGTTTCTGCCAATTTTGTTAGATAATTAGTACACACAATGATGTAAGATTTCTGTTTTGAAGGAGGGTTGATAGGACCCACAAAGTCCATGTCCCACTTCTCAAATGGCTCGAAAGTCACTTGAGGTTGTAGGGGCATCTCATCCCTTAGAGTAGGTTTCCCCATCCTTTGACATTGGTCACATTGGCTGATATATCTCCTGACATCTTAATGAAGAGTGGACCAATAGTAACCTGCTTGCAAAATTTTGAAGGCAGTCCCTTTTTCACCAAAATGGCCCCCACAGGGCCCATCATGACAGGTTAGGAGGATGTCAAAAACTTCCTCCTCCCCGAAACATCGCCTCAAAATCTCATCTGGGCCAAGTTTAAAAAGATTGCCCCCAATCTAGGTGAATGGGGCAATTTTTCTCACGATCTTGTTATTCTCTTTTGAGGATAGGTGTGGCGGAAACTATGTTGAAACCAAATAATTTTCTATATCAGCAAACCATAGAGAGAGTACTGAAATAGCAAATAGGTGTTCATCTGACATTTGATCATCCACCATTCCTTCTTCACCTGTAGGCAAATCTAGTCTAGATAGAAAATCAACAACAACATTTTCCTTACCCGTCTTATCAACAATGGTCAAATCAAATTGCTGAAATAAAAGTAACCATCTAATGATACAAGCATTTACATTTGGTTTATTCATCAAATACCTAATTGCATCATGATCAGTGTCTACGAATGTTTGATAGCCGGTGATGTAGTGTCTAAACTTATTTAGGGAATGGACTATAGCTAGCAGCTCCTTTTCAGTTACAGTGTAGTTTAGTTTTGCCTTGGACAGGATTTTATTGACAAAGTATATGGCATAAGGCAGCTTCTCATCAACTTGCCCTAAGGCTGCTCCTATCACTTTGTTCGAGGCATTTGTGTGAATGTGGAAAGGTAGGGCCCAGTTTGGACCTCTCAAAATTGAGGCAGTTACCAACTTACCTTTCAAGGCATCCAGAGCCTCTTGACAATTCTCAGTCCATATGAACTCAGCATCGTTTTCCAAAAGACCAAACAATGGAGAAGCTAGCTTACTAAAATCCTTAATGAATCTTCTATAATACCCTGCTAAGCCTAGAAAATTCCGAACATCTCTTACCTTTTGAGGAGGTGGAACCTTTTGGATGATAGCAATCTTGTTGGGATCCACCTGTAATCCTTGCTGAGAAATTGTATAATCTAGCACGGTCCCTTCAGTCACCAGGAATTCACATTTTTTAGGACTGAGGAACAAGTTCATTTCAATACGCTTGGCTAGAACTGTCCCCAGGTTAGTCAAGGCTTCTTGGAAGTTAGAACCATAAGGGGTAAAGTCATCCATATAGATTTCCACTGAATCATGAACCAATTTAGCAAATATGCTCAGTACTACCCTCTAGAAAGTGGCGGGAGTATTGCATAACCCAAAAGGAAGGACTCGGTATGCAAAAGTACCCCAAGGACAAGTGAAAGTGGCCTTATCTTGGTCTTCCGGGTTGATTTGGATCTAGTTGTACCTGCTAAACCCATCTAGGAAGGAGAAGAACTTCTTCCCTAATGCAGGAGCATCCAGCACCAAAGCAAGCGAACGTGGGCCACGGGAGAAAAACAGAGGAAAGCCTGTTTTAAAGCAAAAAAATAGATTTAAAGTGGATTTAAAGCAGTTGTTAACATCCATGCACGCTTTTGGAGAGCTTTAGTTGGAGAAAAAGCAGGAGAGGATAGGATCGATCCTTCCTAAGACTTCTTATATAAATGTAATGCGATATGGGTGTAAGAGATATCTGATTAGTAAGGCATTTCTGAGTGAGAAAAAATGTAGTCGAGCGTGAGCTCATTTCTAAGGGTGGAAGGCCTTAGTATGTAACTGTTTTGTAAATATATAAAAGTATGTTCAGTATTAATTGTGTATACCTGCATGTGTATGCTTTATAATTGAGGAAACCCTGTGTTTTCATTTCAACAGTAAGAATTATGTGTTTAAATAAATTCTGGCATTATTGAATTTGCGTGTTGCAACAGCTATTAACGCAGAGAATTGGCATAATCATCTGTTGGAGCTTTGAAACTAATTTAAGAGTTATATCAGTCGACTTTGTTGATGTATCGGTCCTGTGTATAGCCACCGGTTCAGATCGGAGAGATATTGTCATATCACAACGTGTGACAATAGAATACGGAAGGAAGATGTTATGAAATTTGGTCATCGGTAAGATCGGGTCCATATAATTCTTTGCATCGGATCGGAATAATTCTGTATCGCAATTCATTTCAATGGGAGCTAGACGCGATATGTATTAAACTTGTTTGAATTAAGATCGGATCTGAGGCGGTATCATATCACTGATGAGAGGGCGACTTTGAATCGCAATGAATTTCCGATTCTGATTGGATATCACATCAGAATTGTGGGTTCTGTTGGTTCATTTGTGGGTTTCATTATGGTCCAGTGCAGCTACGGCATCAAATCTTGAAGGTGATTAAAGCCTGCATGTGATTGTTTGTAGATGGCGGAATTTATATGAACTACGTGATAAATTTGTTACAGAGAGTGGCGCAAAGAACCATTCCACATCGTAACGCATTAAAATGGGAGCGCACATTGAAATGTCGATTTCTGATACCGAAATCCGATCGGAACTGTGGCGAATGTAACCGAATCAGAGACAGTTGGAAAGTGCATGCGATCGCCGACGTTTGTAGAGTCGGAAGTATTATCATTAAAATACATATATTTCCATGTGTTGTGTTATGGTTTGTGACAAAGTTTTATTACTTGACACCTATCTTGTATGCTTGTGACGATTATAAATGGCGTTCAAACGATGTTGTTAAGTGGATAAAGGGATGCTCGATAGTAATGAAGATCCTCGATTTAAAAATTAAAAGGTTTAAAGTTATTTAGAATGCTTCCGTCGAGACTTGTGGGCCCATAACCCACAAGTCAGGCTCGAGATTTATTTGGGAATTGGGATTTTGGATTAACCCCTAAAATCTCACCCCATCATTTTGGTATCAGAGCAGGGAAAGTTTCCTGCGAGGAGAAGGATTCCAGAGAGAAAGAAAAAGAAGAAGCATGCACAGTTGGTTAAGATGGAGAGTTTGTGGTCTTACTGTCGCATAGAGAACGACAGCCAAAGGTGAGAAGATCGCAACAAACCTAGAGCAAGGTGTGCTCATAAGGTTCCAGAGGAGAGAACCAGAAGGATGCTAAAAGACCGAGTGCAGAGGGATTGGTGAGGTATCGTGTAACAAAGGAGACTGTTACTGCAGAGGTTGGTTGCAGCTCACAAAGATCATAAAAACAGTTCCACTGAAGATATGCAGTGGGTAGAATTGCTAAGGACAGGAAGAACCATATGACCAGGACGTCATAAATTTTTGTACCTCGGGAGTCTGATGCAAGAGCATCCAGCACCAAAGCAAGCGAACGTGGGCCACGGGAGAAAAACAGAGGAAAGTCTATTTTAAAGCAGAAAAACAGTTTTAAAGTGGATTTAAAGCAGTTTTTAATAGCCATGCATGCTTTTGGAGAGCTTTCGTTGGAGAAAAAGCACGAGAGGATAGGATCGATCCTTCCTAAGACTTCTTATATAAATGTAATGCGATAGGGGTGTAAGAGATATCTGATTAGTGAGGCATTTCTGAGTGAAAAAAATGTAGTCGAGCGTGAGCTCATTTCTAAGGCTGGAAGGCCTTAGTATGTAACTGTTTTGTAAATATATAAAAGTATGTTCAATATTAATTGTGTACGCTTGCATGTGTGTGTTTTATAATTGAGGGAACCCTGTGTTTTCATTTCAACAGTAAGAATTCTGTGTTTAAATAAATTCTGGCATTGTTGAATTTGCGTGTTGCGACAACTATTAACACAGAGAATTGGCGTAATCATCTGTTGGAGCTTTGAAACTAATTTAAGAGTTATATCAGTTGACTTTGTTGATGTATCGGTCCTGTGTATAGCCACCGGTTCGAATCGGAGAGATATTGTCATATCGCAATGTGTGATAATAGAATACGGAAGGAAGATGTTATGAAATTTGGTCATCGGTAAGATCGGGTCAATATAATTCTTTGCATCGGATCGGAATCATTCCGTATAGCAATTCATTTCAATGGGAGCTGGATGCGATATGTATTAAATTTGTTTGAATTAAGATCGGATCTGAGGCGGTATCATATCACTGATGGGAGGGCGACTTTGAATCGCAACGAATTTCCAATTCTCATTGGATATCACATCAGAATTGTGGGTTCTGTTGGTTCATTTGTGGGTTTCATTATGGTCCAATGCAGCGACGGCATCAAATCCTGAAGGTGATTAAAGCCTGCATGTGATTGTTTGTAAATGGCGGAATTTATATGAACTACGTGATAAATTTGTTACAGAGAGTGGCGCAGGGAACCATTCCACATCGTAACACATTAAAATGGGAGCGCACGTTGAAATGCCGATTTCTGATACCGAAATCCGATCGGCACTGTGGCGAATGTAACCGAATCAGAGACAGTTGGAAAGTGCATGCGATCACCGACGTTTATAGAGTTGGAAGTATTATCATTAAAATAAATATATTTCCATGTGTTGTGTTATGGTTTGTGACAGAGTTTTATTACTTGACACCTATCTTGTATGCTTGTGATGATTATAAATGGCTTTCAAATGATGTTGTTAAGTGGATAAAGGGATGCTCGATAGTAATGAAGATCCACGGTTTAAAATTAAAAGGTTTAAAGTTATTTAGAACGCTGTCGTCGAGAGTTGAGGGCCCATAACCCATAGTTCAGGCTCGAGATTTATTTGGGAATTGGGATTTTGGATTAACCCCCAAAATCTCACCCCATCATTCCTTACCAGGCCATCTAACAATTGATCTATGAAAGGCAAAGGGAAATGGTCCTTCTTGGTGGCCTTGTTTAGTTCCCGATAATCTACATAGATTCTCCACTTCTGGTTTCTCTTTGGCACTAGCACCAGAGGAGAAACCCATTCACTGTCAAAGATGGGGTAGATGAATCCTGCATCCAGCAACTTTTGTAGTTCTTCTTTGACAATGTACTTAAGGACTAGATTCATCATCCTTTGAGGCTGCCAGACTGGTTTACAATCTTCTTTAATGTAAATGTGATGAGTAAAGACTGAAAGGTGGACTCCCTTCATCTCCTTATAGATCCAAGCAAAAGCATCCAATTGATTTTTCAATAAGCTACACAGTTCCTTCTCCTGAGAGGTGGATAGGTTAATTAGTTGATCTTCAAGGTTCTTTATGGGCCGAATTCCACATTCTTAACTCGAAGAGAGGTCAGATTAGCCACACAGAGATCAACTAAAGGATTAGTTTGGGTTTCTTCCACCAGTTCTTCTAATGGCAACACACTGGGGGGTGGATTATGAATCAAGTTCTCAGTAAGATCATCCTCGGTTTGTGGACTCCCCATGGTAGCTTCCACTATACACAATGGTGCAGAATAGACTTCATCCTCATCTTCCTCCTCCAACCAGAGAGGTAAATCATGTTTTAGCAGAGGTTGGGCAAGAGGATAGAGGACTAGTTGTTTGGACATATGCCCGTTCTTGATTTTCATGTTCCCAGCTCGACAACTGATGTAGGCATCTGCAGTAGCCAAAGAAGGTCTTCCTAGGATGAGAGGATATCCAGTGAGCTTTGCCTTTTGCTGGAGAACCTGGAAATCAACAAGGTACTCCTAGGAATCAATAGAGACCATTACATCTTCCACAATCCCCCCAGGGGTCACGGTGGAGCGGTCTGCTAGCTGTAGTATTGTTGAGGTCTTTCTCAGCGAACCCTGAAGGTTGAGTTTGAGCATAGTGTCCTTGGTCATCACATTAATGGCAACCCTTAGATTAATTAAGGTATGGGGGATTATGGTGCCATTGATGTGGACATCGACTACAGGACTCCTAGGGTCTAGATATTTCGGACAGATTACTTGCCCCAACATCAGGTTCGACAGTTGTCCTATGACATTGATAGTTGGGGCATCTCTCTTGCGCCTGCCTAGGTACCTGAAGCACTTCTCTTTGATCATCTTGTTCTATATAGGCACATCCTTTATGGCTTGGAGAAGTGGTATATTTACACATAACTATTTCAATTCTACCAGAAGTTCAGTTTCTTCTGGGGTCGGTTGGGTGGTTCCAGTTAGTCTCTCAGGAAAAGGTGGAATGACTTTTGGTTCACTTTCCTTTTTTTCTTCCTCATCCTCCTTAGGAGGAGGTTGGCTATCTGGGAAAACATTCCCATATCGTAGGGTAATCTCCTGAATATCCACAGCATAGGTCGGGCATGATGTTTCTCCACTATATACCTACTGGGCTTGTCTGTTGTTGGGGTTCGGGTTCAGTTGAGCAAGTATTTGGGGTTGTCTTGGTGGAGCAAGAGGTAATTGTTATGGTTGAGTAGATGGTGGAGGCAAAAGAGAGGCAAAAGAGTTGTACTGGGGCCTCCACCCCTGATGAGGTGCATTCCACTGAGGTTGTGGCTGAGCATAAGATTGAAACAAATGAGCAACTGGCGGAGCCTGGTATTGACGAGGATACGACCAAGGAGGGGGTGTGGACCAGGAAGGATGAGTAGGAGGACCCTAAGAAGGTATGGAAGTGGCTTGATTGGGGTTGTAATAGGTTTGGGATGTCCCTTGCATTCCCTGCTGGTAAGGTCTGGGTCTATGTGGCCTCCTTTGGTTCATGAAATAGAGTGGTTCAGTGGCTCCTTCAGCGCCCTAATATGTAGATTTAATTCCGGGCAAGGAAGGGCACTGATTCGTAGGATGGTCTTCTTCACAGACTAAATACACTTCTACAGAGTGCAATAGACATTCATTCCTAGGATGCTTTTTAGTGTAGCTAGGACAAAAGATGGCCAAAGCCCTCTCGGCTTCCTCTTGTTTCCTTTTGATACGCAAGGTATCCATTTGCATGGCAAGAGTCTGCCTCACCCCACTCTTGAAATCTTCCAACCGATTCTCAAGTTCGTTTCTAATAGATGAATTGGATGAGGATGTACTGGCTAAAGGTTGGCTTCCCCTACCTCTCTTTCTAGCTGACTTGGAATGGTTTCTAAGCACAGTCTTTATGTCATCATAAGATAGTTGGTAGATGTCTCGCCCAGCCAGCAGATGGAGGGTATCTAGAAGGTCTTCAGAGACTCCTCTGAGGAGAACCAACCTCAGAGATTTTGGGTTAAGTGTGCACCTGGCCCTTTTATAACTGAGTTGAAATCTCTCTTCATAGTCTTCTAAGGACTCATCACTTCCCATGGTCATTCAGAAGATTTCTTCCTTGGTATCCTTCGACCTACAGTAGTCCAGGTATTTGTTTTAAAAGGCTTGCTGCATCTGAGCCCAAGTTGTGATACTATTTCTAGGTAACCCCGTGAACCAGTGCAATGTTACATCCTTGAGGGTAGAAGGAAACAGTTTCAACTTCTGCTCGTCCTCTGCATAGTCATAGGTTGGACAGAGAACAACAAATTCAAACAAGAAGGTATTAGGATCTTCGGTAGTCCGTCCATGGAAGTGAGGTAAGGCTGAAGGGCTTATGTTTTTCATTTTTGTGTCTCCATTGGTCTCTTGGATAGGAAATGCACCTTCTATTCTTTCCCCATTTCCTCTAACGTTTCTGTTTTCAGCCATGGTCTCAGGAGGAATGGTTTCTTGCTCTTATTTTGTTATAGGATCTTCGTGTATCTCTAGTTGGTTTACGTAACCTCAGGATAGGAATTAGTTTCTATTTCTTAGGATGTTGTTTTAACTTCCCTAAAACCATGTATTATATTTAATGTGTAATATTGATGAACAATGCAGAGCGTTCTGCAGATCAGCCAGACTCTCCTGGTTCAAACTCTCTTTCGTAGAGATGACCAATGGGTTCTATTTTCATTAATACAAACATTACCATTTTTATCAGGGTAGATATGAGATGGTTTCCTGAATATAGCAAATTAAAGAAAAATTGTCTCATTTCCTAAATTATTGGGCTTTACGCCAACAAATAGATACACAGTTGTGTTTAATTTTCAAGAATAAACAAGTAAATAACTATAATATATTTTTTTTATTGAAAGAATTTTCAAGAATAAACAAGTAGATAACTATAATATATTCTCTTTATTGAAAGATATCAAACATATGCTCCAAACAAAAAAAAATTTCTTTAAATAATATGGATTCTCATTTGGACAGGGTGGAAAGCTTTTTCGTGTGAGATTCAGTCTCTAGTGACCTCACTGATCTATCGGTTGATAATCCCAACAGTTCGCCAATTGACAATGCTGAGGATATTACAATAATTTCCTTTTTCGTGTGAGATGTTGATGATCCCACGAGTTCGCCAATTGCCTCCTTTAATCAGAATTACCGATGGTTGGTCATAGTTTTTTGTAATTATTTTGGAAAACATGTTTTAGATATGGTCTCTTCAGGGTGGTCTCAAACATATAATTTTGACTCTTACGCTGAGTGCACTAGATTATGATGTTCGTATAAAAGTTGTACTATTTTGGAGAAATTTGTCTAGTCTCTTTTTTCAATTTCTAAAAATGGGCTTGTTGGGTTTGAAGTGGTATTTTGACTTCTCTGGGTCTTCTGTATCTCTGGTGCAAGCAAGGATTACACTATCATATATGCTACGTGACTCCTAATTGATGTTGTAATGTTGGTGTTTCATTTAGCCCAAAATTGTGTAGTTCATTTATGCTGCTACAACATTTCACTCAATACTTGTGGTTTCCATAGTCATATGTATCCTATGATGGTTTTAAATTTCGCTCTGGGTAGATATTGTTACGGTTATCTTTTAGCTGAGTGATGTTCTGTTTGCACATGGCGTATATGGACTGGTTAATTCATTAATGGTTAGCATTAATTTGCTTTTTCTTCTCTGTGTGGTATACTTTTTGTGTGATATAACTCATGGCCTTGAAGTTTTTTCAAACAAGGAAACTTGGATGTGCGTTTTTGTTTTCTTTTTGTGTGTCGATTTGTTAAGTATTTTACGTGGAGAAATCAAAATTTATCGTGTACTATAGATAACTATGTTTCTTGGATATGAGCGACCTTGTCATAGCGATCTTATTTTCCTTTTACATCTATATTAGATTATTCGAAAATGAGTTATTGTATCTTGCCATCTCTAGAAGCAATTTATTGCTGTCTATTTGTTTGCTTCTATCAAGGTTGTACTATTCTATTGTTTAAATTTGGAAGATCTGATGCCGAACATGATATCTAAATAATTTCTTTTTGCAGATGAATATAAAATGTGCAGTTAAAAAAAACAAAATCAAATATTTGCTAATTTATTGAAGAAGATCATCAAAACATATTTAATCAATTCTGTGAAGAATATAAAATGTTGTAGTTAAAAAAAACGAAAATCTAACATATGCTAATTTATTTAAGAAGAATACCAAAACATATTTAATCAATTTTTTTTGAAGATGATACACTAAATTTAGATGTTATGAATTTATATATATACACAGAGTTTAATTTATAGATGAAATAGGTTTTTTACGCTGGAATTCACCAAAATCTTATAATACAATTTCAAGATTTATTGTTGTTTAAAATACATTTTTTAATGCATAAATAGATTCAACCCCTAAAAAACCCAAAGCACTATAATTTTGCAGATTAAACAATTTCAACTCAAAATTTTAAAAATATCTTTAAATTTTGATAAAAATTAACCATCTTCAAAGAAATCATTTAATTTATAAGTTAAACTATATATAACGAGTAAAGATTATTTATTTAATATAAACATATAGTTTTAAATATATAATATGATATATTTATTATTTTCAAAAATTCATATTATCGTATGTTCAAAAAAATGTTCCCTACAAAAACAAAAAAAAAAAGGGTCATAATATCATTTATTTAAAGTAATTAGTAATAATGATCTTTATTTTTAATATTTAAAAAAATATTTAATTAATAAAAATAAATTTTAATATAAAATATTTTAAATTATATATTGATTACAAAAATAAATTTTAATATAAAATATTTTAAATTATATATGGATTACAATAAACTATTGAAGGTCATAATATCATTAATTTAAAGTAATTAGTAATAATGGACTTTATTTTTAATATTTTAAGAAATATTTAATTAATAAAAATAAATTTTAATATAAAATATTTTAAATTATATATTGATTGCAATAAACTTTTGAAGTTTAAAATAAATGATATTAATTAGTTTTTCCTTCTAGAGGAAACTTAGTAGTTCCTAGATACATAGTTACGGTTACCAGTAAACTTCCGAGTTTATCTTTTGTCTTCCACTCCATAAACAATATATCACAGCCGGGATTTAAACTTTAGATATCTCTATCAAGAATACTCTAAATTACTTCAATCACTTATTGAGTTATCCTTAAACCAATTATATTAATTTATTACTAAAAACAACTACAATAATTGTTTTTTTGAGTTATCCTTAAACCAATTATATTAATTTATTATTAAAAACAGTTACAATAATTGTTTTTTTTAATTTGTTGAGGACCTTGACACTAAAGATTCTTCCCGCCACACCACAAGCAATATATACACTGAACCGTCCGATACCCGTCTCCGAGATTCAACCACTGTTAGGATTCATTTTTCTTGTAGTAACTTTCGTCGGCTGATGCTTGGCCGTAAAAGCCGCTTTCAATTCCTCTCCTGCGATATTGCTGAGTACAGTTGGGCTTTGAGACCGTGGAAATAGAATTGTAAATCAATAGTACGCCCAACACACACAAGGAAGAACTGCCCGTGTTGATCTCATACACTGCGACTCGTCAACTCCAGGGTTCTGCTTTGTGGACACACAATCCCACGCACTCTGCATCTTCACATGTGGCAGTTTTGAATTAGTTGCCGATAAATTGTAAATGTTAGCAAACAATGGATAAGGAGATAAGGACAAAAGAATATGCTCAAAAAACCAATACCCTTCAAGCAACGCCTTCCGAATAACTAATAAAACAACAATAGAAAAAAAAAACAGAAAAAGCAAAAACCTAAATACGTTTATGCTACGCCTTGCAATCTTACGTAAAGGCGGGCATGCAGGCCGCTGCATTTCTCCAGTAACTACTCAAAAGGTGGCGAATGCACGTGCGGAAACATGAATTTTTTGTCAATGTAGCATTTGGGTTTTGTTTTCTATTTATATATTTTTAATTTATTTTATTAAATTTTAGTTTGAAATTATTTGAAAAATAAAGTTGAAATTGTTAAAGTATATTAAGCAGAGAAGTTTATTGAGCCTAGATGCTCATTTTACAGCCTAGTATGTTGTGTAACTTTGTAAGTCCATCATCAAAATTGAAATTTCACTGATGTAGGCCTGAATAAAAATTTTGAAAATTAAAAAATTAATAAACTATACAATATATTTAGGTAATATCGTTCAGAGAAAAAATTACGATGAAGAAATTAAATCCCTCTTAGCTCATATTAAATCCGTATTTATGATGGATCTATGCTGATTATTAAGATTGTTATATAAATTAAATTAATTATAAATATTAATAAGCATCTATTCATAGTAAGAACCAAACTATTTATTTTATTATACAAATCAAATTAGATTAAAAAAAAGAGTCTTAAAAATTAAAAGAATGGGACCCTTCTTTAAAACTATTATTAATAATAAAAAAATCAATATATAAAAAACATATATACAAAAAAAACCTTCTTAACTATAAAAATGTATGCCACTATATGATGCAAAGATGTAAATTATCAATTCATAAATAGGCAGGGTTATAATATTGTAATTCAATATCATGATTTCTGGATACTAATTTTTATGATTTTTTTTAATTAATAAATTTACTTTAAAAAAATATCATAACTACTTCAAATAAATTTCAACATTTAATTTGGGTATATTTTCTAAAATATTATATAGGAAAAAGTCCCTATTATTCATTTAATAATTGTTAATAATTAACATATTTTAAATCTCTAAAAACTTTTATTAAAAATAAACTTAATTTCTTTTTCAAATTCTAAATATATATATATATATATATAAAATACATTTTCATTATCGAGTTTACATAGAAAAACAAAAAACTCAAAATATATAATTAAAAACTATAACATTTACACTAATTAAAAACTATAACATTTACACTAGCGGAATATTTTGATAACGGTGACCAGCCAATACAATGAAAATAGCATTCCCCGTTTCCTTATGACCCGATGATGCCGGAGGCTGCGGCCCTCCAAAGGCCCCGTAAACAAATGAAAGACACATATATTAAGGCCGCGTAAACTACACGTCAATACACGAATTCTGAGTCATGTGAAACTTGCGAAACAGCCAGACGAACGAGAACGTGAATTTCGTGTTTTTTACGTTCTTACATCGTATTTTACTCTTTCCTAGCGCTGTAGCATCTACAAATACTTATTCCTCTATGACTCTCTCGTGACAAGAAGGTTCCTCTGTGTTTTACCTTCGACATATTGGCCATGACCTATATCAAAGGAAATCCCCGTGTTATGCTTGATGAGAGAAGGGAAGACAAGCCCTCCGCTCATCCTATGTGCCTCCATGTGCCTCCACCCATCAATTTATTCCCTCGGCAACGGAAGCCTCTGCCAAAGTCCGACACCGTTTTGCGGGCGATGGATCTATCGCAGAAGAAGCTAAAGAAGAGAAATCCCCAGTTCAGAAGGGATCTCGAAATGGAAGAGATAAAAGGGTTTCTGGAGCTTGGCTTTGACTTCAGCCACGACAAGTTGAGCCCGCGGCTATTGCACCTTCTCCCTGGATTAAAGAGATTATTAATCGATCATGACAATAGCAACAAGAATTTGGAGTTTCAAAAATGGCCACTGGAGAATTGGGAACTGCCAAACCCGAATACCACAGGAATGGATATGAAAGAACACCTCAAACTGTGGGCTCGTTCTGTAGCTTCAACACTAAAATGCTAGTACTGGGAGGTTCCGAAAGATTCTGTCTAGCCATTCTTTCCAGGTTCCCTGACAATGGTAGGTAGATTCTGTTTATTGGATTTAGATCCAGGCATTGACTTTTAAAAATCTTATGGTTTTTCAACATTTAATTTGTTTGCTTGCGCCGATTATACATCTGAATCATATCGCTAACAAAATCTCTCAAAAATTTCGAATAACGGACATAACTTCTGTGGTAGTTTCCCCAACTCTGTGAAAAGACCGGTTGGGTCAACACCAAAATGTCAAAAAATTACTGCCTAAACGTTCCATTACCATACTATGGGATATGTTACAATCGCCATTAAAGCACATTTCAACTCTTATACAAATTCTACTTAACGTTGATGGAGTTGTTGGAGTGATAAACTTCCACAATCAATATTTATTCATTTATAGATACAAAACCGTTCTCGGATTTCTAACAGAAACTGGCACTACCTCTAAAACATCTTCCCATCTCACGACTTTCCATATTTTAAACCTTTTCTTTGCATACTCAAACTTAAAACTTGTTCACCGTAGGCGTTTCCTATTTCGACCCCAGGTGGATGGGGCGCAATTGATTTTATTTTAATTTAAATCAACGTATCGGATTTACCTTGCGGGAATATAACCAGAATATGCTTCGGCTGGGTCTTGCATCCATGGCTGTGGCGCAAGGGAGAGTGAAGGCATGCAAAAGAAATATATTTCAACTCTTCATCAATTAACGAAAGTATCTATGATTGGATTAACTGAAGCCTGCGGGATTGATTAACGAAATTTTTTTAAATTATCTTCTGTTCTGCGTCTCGTTTCCTCTCCATCTCCACATAAGAGATCGTGCGAGCAAGGATATTTGCTCAGGTACTACAATTTTCTTATAATTCTTTTATTTTTAGAAAAACATTAAATTCATTTACATTTTCATCATGTTTATGTTATAGTGTCTCTGTGAATACTGATTTTCATCATGTTTATGTTAAAGTGTCTCTGTTGCTGAGAATACTGGTGAGAACACTGGTGAGTAGTGTTTCTGTTTCTTAGAATACTGGTGAGAACACTGCTGAGACTACTGCAAATCGATTCCAAATACCAAAACTCTAGAGGCAGGAGTTAGTGATGGGACTTGCTTTCATATTGTTTGTATCCTCCTACACCACGGTCTTATGGGTGACACTTCAAGAGATTTGCACACGGGTGAGACCACTGCAAATTTGAACATGGGTGAGACTACTGCAAATCGATTCCAAACACCAGAACTATCGATTCCAACACCAAAACTCTAGAGGCGGGAGTTAGTGATGAGACTTGCTTTCATATTGCTTGTATCCTCCTAGGTGGCACCTGGAGAGATTTGAATAGTGGTGAGACTTCCAAACACCAAAAATCTAGAGACAGGGGTTAGTGATGAGACTTGCTTTCATATTGCTTGTATCCTCCTACGTGACCCCTCCAGAGAGTTGAACACAGGTGAGACTACTGCAAATCGATTCCAAACACACACGGGTGAGACTACTGCAAATCAATTCCAAACACCAAAACTCCAGAGGTCGGAGTTAGTGATGGGACCTACTTTCATATTGCTTGTATCCTCCTACACTACGGGCCTGCAAATTGATTCCAAACACCAATACTCCAGAGACCGGAATTAGTGATGGGACTTTCTTTCATATTGCTTGTATCCTCCTACACTACCCGCGTATGGGTGACACCACCGGAGATTTGAACACGCCTGAGACTACTTTAAATTGATTCCAAACACCAAAACTCCACAGGCCAGAGTTAGTGATGGGACTTGCTTTCATATTGTTTGTATCCTCCTACTCTATGGGCCTGCAAATCGATTCCAAACACCAATATTCCGGAGACAGGAGTTAGTGATGGGACTTGCTTTCATATTGCTTGTATCCTCCTACACTACGGCATATGGGTGATGCCTCAAGAGATTTGAACAAGGGTGAGACTACTACAAATCGACTCCAAACACCAAAACTCGAGAGGCTTGAGTTAGTGATGGGACTTGCTTTCATATTGCTTGTATCCTCCTACACTACGGGGTATGGATGATGGCTCCAGAGATTTGAACATTGGTGAGAGACTACTGCAAATTGATTCAAACACCAAAACTCCATAGGCCTCAGTTAGTGATGGGACTTGCTTTCATATTGCTTTTATCCTCCTACACTACCGCGTATGGGTGACGCCTCCAGAGATTTGAACACATGTGACAGTTAATGCAAATCGATTCCAAATACCAAAACTCCAAAAATGAAAAATAATTATAAACATAAAAAAATGTGTTTACAATTTTGTGAATATATATATAAATTGGATTCACTGCTTTTCAGAAAAGAATATGAATCATCGGTCCACATTTCTGGGCCACAAATGAATCATACGTCCACATTTCTTGACCCATAGCTTAGTTCTGATCGGCTAAGTTTGTTTCTTTCCACCATGCAAGGTTAACTTGGAGCGATGCGACTTTTCAATAAGGAAGCCTCAATTGAACAGGTGACTTTGATCACAGTTGTTTTTGTTCCCATATCGCTACCTTCTCTATGCTAAAGCATCTAGATACGATCCACCATCCCGTCATACCCATGTGCTCATAAGCACAATAACATATCTAGATCTGATGTTATTTCTTTTCATCCGGTCTCTCTGTGTGCCGGACTGTAAGCTATGGTGAGTTTCAATGTACTGGGCTTGGAGCAACCCAAAAGAAACCAGTTCCGTGGTCCCAAAAAATCACCGCTCACTCGCAACTGACAAGGAGATGTGAGGCGGTGCCAACTGAGAAGGAGATGCGGTAATTTCTTTCTTCTTTCTGTTTTTGTTGTTTGGATTTCTGGATTCAACTTTTTCTGTGTGTGTTAGACGATTGGATCTCTCACTCAATTGGGTTGGGTTGGTACTACTGGAAGCTAATGAACTCCAAGTGCAAAAATCAAACGTCCCACACAAAGTGTTTCACATTGACAAGGTGACGCGATAAAATTTCACTCAATTGGGTTGGGTTGGTACTACTGGAAGCTAATGAACTCCAAGTGCAAAAATATAAACGTCCCACACAAAGTGTTTCACATTGACAAGGTGACGCGATAAAATTTCAACCAGGCTTCGCCGTTCAAGGTTAACGCTTTCAGCCCATAATACACACACATTTGACGTGGTTCATGTCCATTCTGACATACCAATATATGAAAATCACACAATAAAAATAAATATAACACTTCAATATTATCTATCACTTTATGAATTTATATGAGTATCATATATATATATACACACAAAAAGAAATTCACAATTTATTATAAATATACATAGTATATTTATGTTATAGATATTAAGGTAGATTTATTTTAAATACGGATTTAACATGGGCAGAGGGATCCAATTTTTTCAAGCACAATTTTTTTTTATGAAACAACATTATTTAAATATTTTGTATGGTTATTTAATTTTTATTTTTTATTTTCAATTTTTATTTGGCCCGACATAAACAAAATTTCAAAAATGATAAGGTATAACCAAAATTACACATCATAATAACAAAAGTAATTTAATTTTTTTACACTTCAATGAGGGTGTTACATTTCCCCCCTTGAGTGCAACACCATCCTTGGTATTTATTCTTTTCCCATAGAGTAGACTATGACATGCCTCTTGCATAAAATTCTCATCCTCCCAAGCAAGCTTTTCGAGACTAAAGTGCCTCCACTACACTTTCACTGGGTGATAGCTCACTTTCATAGCAAAATATCTTTCCAATTGAGAATATGTAAAGGTTCGACCAGGAAGTCTCCGTCTAGCTCAACCTACATCCACAATCATCATAACTTGTTGTTAGTTTCCCATCAGTCATTAGTTAAGAAGGACACACACACATATATTACCATTACAACTTCATTGTTTACCTGTGCATCCTGCCAATTAATAATGTGCTTAGGATCATATATATACTTCTTTAACAAGGAAATATGGAATACATTATGTATACGTATATGGCTAGGCGGAGACAAATGATAGGATACATCCCCAATTTGAGTAAGTATTTGGAAAGGGCCACATAATTGGGAGCTAGTTTTGCACAACTTCCACACCTTAAAGTGCTCTTATTTGGTTTGACCATTCTCGTCAAACATTAAGGGTGGGTTGTTTAAGGAAATTAGTTAAACTATTGTGATCAATAATTAAAATGAACTTATTTCCTAACAGATAGTGTCACCATACATTTAAAGCATGAACTATTGTTGTTAATTCTAAGTCAGTGAAATGTCGCTATTCATACTCCTTTAAATTTCAGGATTCATAGGCCACTACCTAGCCTTCTTGCATCAACACACCTGCCACCCTTTCTTGACACACATCTGTGCAGACAAGAAATTTTCTGGGTTAGAAATCCTTAAAACAAGGTCAGTAGTCAGCAAATGCTTTAGCTAGTCAAAACTATTTTAAGATCCTTATGTCTGGTTAAAATTTGTTGCCTTCTTCTATAAAGATGTTATGGCATAAGACACTCTTCAAAACCATTCTATAAAGTAGTGATAATAGCTTACTAATCCCATAAAATATCGTATGTATGCAACATTTTTAGGAATGGGTCATTCCATAATAACATTAACATTTTCGGGATCTATAGCTATTCCCTCTTGAGTGATCACGTGTCTCAAGTATTGTATCTGATCTTTATAGAATTCACATTTTCTATATTTGTTGTATAGTTGGTGTTCTTGTAGAGTTTGAAATACTATTTGCAAATACCTCTTATGTTCTTCCATATTATTTGAATAAATTAGGATGTCATCAATAAAAATTAATATGAATTTGTCAAGATATGGGTGAAATATGTATTCGTAAAGCACATAAATGTGGTAGGGCATTAGCAAGCCTAAAAGGTAGGAATACAAACTTGTCATGCCAATAACGAGTCCTAAATATATTTTTGCATATGTCTTCATCTCTTATATGTATTTGATGGTATCATGAGGGTGAATGCATGAAGAAGTGTTACACCTTTTGGGGAGCACAAGTTGGGAGGGAGAAAAAAACAGCGCGATCAAGCTATATTTTAGCCCTTAATTGAGCTATTTGAGGACTTAAAAATAAACCCTTGATTTAACTCCTACATAACCCAGAGTTACATAAGATCTCGACCGAGATATTTTTTTAAACTTTCCACCGAAATTACAATGAGCAGTTTATGGTTCAAAGGGCTCAGTCGAGCCCTTGTTTAACCATGTCAAGAGCTTGATCGAGGGTTTGTTAAACCTTCAATCCATCTATTTCAAATTTTACCTTAAGCACTCGATCAAGATTTTAAGTTCTCGATTGAGCTACTTAGTGCCTAAGAAACCTAGTTTTAGCTCCTCTTATGCATATTTCTATGCAACACCATTTTATACCCTAGCAGAATTCAGGCAAAATTTGTCCTTAAGGGGCGAAGTTGATCATGTCGGATTCATGAAGGAATCCTCTATCCAATGGCATATGTGTTTGATATTTTCAAATTCATATCATATTTTTCTTCTAATTTCTTTCAAACATAATGCTTGAATTTTTTTTGGATAGTTTCAAAGGGGCTAACTAAAAAATCAATAACATAAAATATATAAAAGAAAAAAAATGAAAAAAAATATAAATATATTTTTTTTATAAATCCTCTTCAAAAGGGTACTCTTGGTTTTTCAATTTACTTAAATAGTAAAAAAAATTATTACGTGAATGCATGTGTCTGCAAATTGCAATTGAAATATTACATTGCAAACTTCAAAAAATAATAAAAATATAATTTTGCATAAAACAAATAAATTTTAATATCCATAACTTATTTCTCTCTCTATATATAATTTTCATATATATATTTTTTTTAAATTACACATTTTAGATTAAGTTATGCTACATGAACACACAAATGCCTATTAAGATGTGCATAAATTTGCCATGACAAGAATTTCATTGAATGGAAAACTGATAGATTATACAACACTATTTTTTTGCAAAAAATATCATTATGACAACAACATAATTCTCCACAAATTGTCTTTTTATTTTGAATCAAAATTCACAATTCGTATATGAATTTTGAGGGATTTAATTCGATAAAAGAGTAAAATTTTAAAATTTCATCACGACATTTGGCCCAAAAGTGTAATCCATCTTCATGCATTCACCCTTGATCATAAGTCAATCTTTGAAAACAATATAACACACTTAACCTGATTGAGTAAATCAATGATCCTAGGTAATGGGTACTTGTTTTTAGTGGTTAACTTATTTAATTGTTCATAGTTTATCCAAAAATGGATCCTGGATAAACATATAAGTGTAAAAGACTTCATATAAGAGGTAAAAGGTGCCAAATGGCACAAATCCTTTGTAAATCAGAGGAAAATGAAAATCATAGGTTGCCCTCAGAAATAGTCTCATTACAGAGACCTCCTCATTCTGAATCCAACGCAACTTGAATGGGTGAAAATAGACTTCAAATGAAGAAGTTATCATAAAAAGAAGTTCCCCTTTGTTCCTTGGGAAAGAAGCAAAACTCTGAAGAAATAAGGCCTATCGGAGGCTTAAGTCAACAATAAACAAGAGCCGTCAGATTTGGCCAATCAATGGTCTAGATCCGATCGGCAATCGCAATCAGCGGTGGCTATCGGAGGCATGACATGCGATGGGATCGGTCAAGCAATATGCCGATTGCCGATATCGGCAGATCGCAATCGGCGTTGGCATTGGTCATGCCATATGGCTTACCTTGAGTCCCCTTGATATGCAACTTGTGATATATATATATATATATATATATGTATATATATATATATATATATATATATATATATATATATATATATACGGACCCGACAGGACGATAAACAATATTTGAGATATTTTGAAGTCCAGAAAACGTCAATTCCCTTTGTATTTGCGTATTTCATTTATCAAACGAAATACAAAGGAGAAAGCATCGATGCGATAAATCGGACCCGAAAGGGATCCTTAAGGCTATTAAATGTCATTTCAAATCCACCCAAGGCCATATTTACGGGATTTTAGTATTTTAATGTATTTCTAAAATACAAAGGGACAAGCCATTTGTGACATGCGATAATGACTCCCAGGCGGACCCGATAGAAATATAAGGTGGGATTAAGGACTTCTGAAGTCCGATAAACAAAGATTTGGTAGGTTTTTCCCGTGTTTGGTATGTTTTCTTATGTAAGCTAAGAATGGCTATATTAAGGGATTTCAAGCGCCGACAACCCATTTCGTTACAATATAGGTGGTATCCATCTCTGAGGGCATTTAGCAATGATTGCTAATGTTCAGAGAAGGGATTTGAGTAGACCGTGACTAGAAGACAGAAAGCCAAGAAGCGAAAATGAACCAACAGCGCCGATTTGGCTTAAAAAGCCACAAAACAACAGAAACAAAGAGTTTTTGTGGGTTATTGTAGTTGATTGTTGGTTGCTGAAAGTAAAGCCGAAGTAGGAAGCTAAGGAAAAAGAGGTAGCGCAAAAGAAAAAAGGCAGCCAAGGGAGTCACTTGGAAGCCAAGTGAAAAGCCAAGAAGGCTGTGAACTGATAGAGGGTAGAAAGAAGCCAGAGATGAAGAGCCAGAGCTAGAGCCAGAGTCGAAGAGCCAGAGTCAGAGCCAAAGAGCCAGAACCAAGAGCCAAGAGCCAGAGCCAAGAGCCAGAGCTTCAAGAGCCAAGGGATAAAATGGTGTCTGAACCCATTGTTTCTGTGTAAAACAACAAGAGTTAAGCCAAGAGCTTGTAAAAAAGACATACCATAATCCTAGAGAGCCTAGTTTGGTTGACTAGAGCTCACAGAGATATAGCCCAAGAGTTGTGGGTTAACTCCTAATTAATTTGTTGTCTTATGTGTTTGTTTTTACTGCTTCATTATTCACTATTATATGCATTTATATATTAGTTTAAGCCCATTCACATATCAACACAAACAACAGACTTTAAAGCGTATAATCAGTTAAAAACAATTATTAGCATACACTATATTGTCAAGCATATTTTAATTCCGCATTGGTTAATCAATAAGACTTGGGAATATTTCAAGTTTTGGAAGTGGGAGAGGTTCTTGTAAATTAGACAAGAAGCCTAAGTGCCCCATTGTTCATATCAAGGTGGTATCAGAGCTTAAGATTGATTAACCCCACCTTCAAGGAAAGTTATATCATAATGCTTGATTGACAAAGCAAAGACTGCTTGTCTGAAAGGTGTTTGAACAACAAGAGGCTGATTGTATGCTTGTTTTGTAGACTGACTATTTTCTGAGTTTGCAGAGGTGAAGGGAAGGCTACTGATAGCTCAATCCAGGAAGGACAAATAGGAAGAAGGGCTGAAGACATTCTTCTATCCTAAAGGACCTCAAGGAAATCCAAAGCACAAGAGGTTTGTTGCAAGAGGTTGCTTAAATAATCTTTTTGTTTATCTTGTTGAAGTTCTTTTTGTTCATTGGCATAATGACAACTTCTACAAGTGGGTCCTCAAATTCTCCTTTCTTCACAAAAGTTTTTGATGAAGACATGAAGAAAGACTTGTTCATCATGATGGATATGGTGAGAGAAATGTATGAGGATGGAAGGAAGAGCATCATGCTTAGAGAGCAGTTGAATTCCATGGAGGAAGAAAAGTAGTTGCTTTCTAACAAATTGCAGAAGATGGAGAGGCAACTTCATATTGCAAATATGAATCTGAAAATGATGCATGACTTGGAGTCACAACTCTTTGTTACCCAAGAAGCCTTAGTCAAGTATCAGCTTGAAGAAGAGGTAAGCCATTCCAGTTTGTCTTCAAATTCTTCTAAGAATGCTTATATTGGTTCTTTTGAAAAACATACTAAAAGCATAGGTTCCAAGCTAATGTCCAAGATGGGCTATGAAGGAAAAGGCTTGGGTAAGCATGCACAAGGTATTGTTTAACCAATAATGGTTGAGGAAAGGCCTAAGTATTTGGGTCTTGGCTATGTACAAGCTCATGGAGAAAGTTCCAAAGCTGTGATAAATGCCATTGAAAGAGCTCCAAGAAGGGGTTACATTACAGAGTGTGAAGATTGTATTCAGGAAGAATGCAATAGCTTGAAACATCTTTTGCAGGATGTCGGTATTTAGAAGCACAAAATTGAACTAGAGAGTTGGGGAGACTCCAACAGCCTTGAAGAGATTGATGGTGTTCCAAAGGGAGCCACTTCTTCATTTGCTTCACCTCTGCATGAAGGCAATAAAGGTGAAAGAGAAAGGTATAAATCTGGTTCTAAAATTTTTCCTTTTGATTGTGCAAAGCATGATAAATTTCCACATAAGCATGGGGAAAGAGTTGCATGTTCCTTTTGTGGTTTGGATAACCATAATGTTTCTAGATGTTGGAAGAGAATGGCCACATACAAGAAACTTTTGAAGGAAAAGAAACAAGAAACCAAAGGTCCCTTGGACAAGGCAAATCATGCTATCAACGGGATGCACATGCAGTGCACTTACTGCCATAAGCAAGGACATCTTGCTGCAAAATGTTGGACTTTGAAACCAGCAATGATTCCACAAAAGCTAAAGAAAGTGGAAAGAGAAGATGACAGAAATGGAAAGGAAGATTCCATGAATGATGTGTCTCAGGATGATTCACATGAAGATTCTGATGTGCAGACAAA
Organism: Pinus tabuliformis; assembly: GCA_031772625.1. Classification (NCBI taxonomy): domain Eukaryota; kingdom Viridiplantae; phylum Streptophyta; class Pinopsida; order Pinales; family Pinaceae; genus Pinus; species Pinus tabuliformis. Next base: position 426,750,632 of record CM062809.1, read on the forward strand.
GGTAGTACCTTTGAAAGAGAATGGTAAGAAACAGGTAGAGTTCTTATCTGATTAATATTGCATGTCTAATGATGCATCTACATTATATTTCATTTCAGCTTCGAAAGTACAGTGTACTTAAGTGAAAGTTGAAGGATGAAATGCATGCATGAACATGAGATGCATGAACACAGGGATGTTGATGATTTCCTTATTTTTGAACATGTATGTGTAATTAGCAAGGTTGATTTCTTTGACATGCATGTGATGCCACGTTAACTTGGGAGAAGTTAATTTGGTCTCCAAATGGAGATAATGATGAAGTGTTTCATCTTTTGAAAACGAGTCCTAATGGTCTTTTTCTACATGCTTGACTTGAAGGGTCATTTGTTTAAAGGCATGTTTTGTGGGCTTGTTATCTAGTCCATCCTCTGTATGCAGATACAAGACATGGAGGTGTTCACAAGATGTGAAATCTGTTTCTTTTGTTGAAGTAGGAGTTTAGTCCATCCAGTCGTTGTTTGTATACATGTTGTTCTTAACAGTTGTTGTTGGCAGCCTTTGAAACAGGTAGAAATTAAAGTTTGTGGAGCAGGTGCACTTCACATTTTTTTGAGCCACCTTGGATCAATGATTAAGGCAAAGAAGTTCAAACCACCTTCCATGACCATTTCAGCAGAAGTTCTGTAGGAAGGCAAGGAGGAAGATAGTTCTTCCTAGGAAGACCAGCCCATCCAAGAAAGGAAGTGGTCAGAAACTTTGGTTCAGAGGCACTATGCAGAAGCAGGTGTAGGAAGGTTGAAACAAGAGGGTGAGTAACTCTCATTTACTGTTCAGATTAGTAAATTAGTCTTTTGGAGACCAAAAGTTCTCTTAGTGGAAAGGCGTGATCCAAAAATAGATCCTGGATAAACATCTAAGTCTAAAAGACTTCATGTAAGAGGTAAAAGGTGCCAAATGGCACAAATCCATTGTAAATAAGAGGATAATGAAAATCATAGGCTACTCTCGAAAATAGTCTCATTGTAGAGATCTCCTCATTCTGAATCCAACGCAACTTGAATGGGCGAAAACGGACTTCAGATGAAGAAGTTATTATAAAAAGAAGTTCCCCTTTGTTCCTTGGGAAAGAGGCTAAAATCTGAAGAAATAAAGCCTATCAAAGGCTTAAGTCAATAATAAACAGGAGCCGTTGGATCTGGCCGATCAACGATCCAAATCCGATCGGCAGTCGCAATCGGGGGTGGCTATCGGAGGCAATTGGAGGCATAACATGCGATGGGATCGACCGAGCGATATGTCGATCGCCGATATCAGCGTATCAAAATTGGCGATGCCACGAGGCAAAGACAGGGCCCTGCAATGCACGATGTGCCAATCGCTAATATCGACGGATCGCAATCAACGTTGGCATCAGTCATGCCATATGGCTTATCTCGGGTCCCCTCGATACGCGACTTGTGATATATATATATATATATATATATATATATATATATATATATATCTACGGACCCGATGGGATGATAAACGATATTTGAGATATTTTGAAGTCTGGAAAATGCCAATTCCCTTTGTATTTGCGTATTTCGTTTATCAAAGGAAATATAAAGGATAAAGCACAGATGTGATAAACCAGACCCGAAAGGGATCCTTAGGGCTATTAAATGTCATTTCAAAGCCACCCAAGGCCATATTTGTGGGATTTCAGTATTTTAATGTATTTCTAAAATACAAAGGGACAGGCCATTTGTGACCTGTGATAGCAACTCCCAGGCGGACCCGATAGAAATATAAGGCGGGATTAAGGACTTCTGAAGTCTGATAAACAAAGATTTGGCAGGTTTTTCTTGTGTTTGGTATGTTTCCCTGTGTAATCCAAGAATGGCTCTATTGAGGGATTTCAAGCACCAACAACCCATTTCTTTACAGTATAGATGGTATCCATCTCTGAGGGCATTTAGCAATGATTTCTAATGCTCAAAGAAAGGGAGGTGTTGGGAGAATCGAAAGGGAGGTGCTAGAAAGACAACTTTTCCAGGACTTGAATTGGGTACTGCACGCTACGCCTGTAAGGTGGTGGGGTATGCACAAAGGAAGCTTTGAAGACTGGCATGCATGTAGAAAAATGTTGCGCTCACGGTTTGGGAAACCTATAGCATGATTGGCAGATAAGTACAATGGACGAGATGGTCCGCGCACGCATTTTTCTAGGTGGGTACAAGCATATAGTAAAAAACTTGCGTAGATACTCATGAACTGCGGGTTGGGAAATACAGTCAATAAGCATGTGTTGGTGGGCAATGTGTGAATGGCTCCTCATGTTGGAATGACAAAATGTGGAGAGAATGATCGTGCAGAATGTTATCCATGCGAAAGCATTTAACGAGGTGTGTGAAGCACTGAAAAAGGTATGTAGTGCGCAGTGAAGTGATTGGGACCTACGTGTACCAGTAGTATTATGGGCTTATAGGATGACATGCAAGAAACTGACGTGAAAAACACCTTTCCGGTTGGTCTATGGAGTGAAAGTCATAATGTTGATGGAATATATCGTGCCTAGTCTGCGCATAGCAGTGCTCACAGGTATGACGAACAGTGGAGCCCTAAAGGAGAGGCTTGTGCAGTTGAAGGAACTCAAGGAAGAACGATTTTTTGTTGGCTTTCACCAACAAGTGCAAAAGCAACGCAAAAATACCTAGAATGATTGACATATTAAGTTGTGCACCTTCAAGGTGAACGATTTGGCATTACTGTATGATAGTAAGTTTGATAAATTCCTGGGAAAATTTAGAATGCACTGGATGGGACCGTATGTTATTAAGGAGGTCACAGATGGAGGCGTGGTGCAGTTAGTAAAGTTAAATGGAGAACCTTTCCCAGGAAGACTGAATGGCAGTCGGTTGAAGCCATACACGGGTGGCCTGGCTATCTAACTGACCCACCGAAGCATAGTATTAGCACCCTAGGTAGCTAAAAGGAGGCGCGGGACTATAAACAGATGCAAGTAATGCAGGAGTAGATACAAGGAAGAAATTTAGATATAGTAGTCTCTAAACAATGCGTGTAGGATATACAGCAGGTAGCTGCTCAGTGCGCTATCGATCTTGCATTAGTTTGGGCAGAGATGGGAGGTCTCAACGCAAAGATCTACACACTAACAGAGTGACTCGAGGGTGAGTCACAATGTTTGTGCTGTGGGCCTATTGGGCGTGGGATCCCCCCAGGCAAGTTTTGGGGTTTAAAGCCTAGATTTTAACCAAATCCGATGTAAAGAGTCATAGCGTTGTCCACCCTCATTTTTGTAATGTAATGTCGCCTTTAGAAATCTACCAGACCATGGGATTGTATAAATAGAGTGAGGCTCTGAGTTGTAAAGGGGGAAATGATAGTAATGAATGAATGAGGAAGAATTGAGTCTTATCTAAGTGTCGAGTCAAGTCTTTGGGTTGTAGAGTAGGAAAATGCTCTGCATCTGAGTGTGCAGAGGCCTAGTAGTCCGCAGCTATGTGCGCGGACCCCTACAGTTGAGTGCGCAGGGCGAGTCAAGTCTGTAGCCTTTGGAGAAGTAATAAAGAGAATTTTTACATCATTTCTATGTATCTTTTTCTTGTTTTGTGAATTGAACGTATCAGATATAAATTCCATTTCTATTGTTTATATGATGTGCGAACTTACATGAATGTGTTGATAAATCGAATATAAGATAAAGTATCTGTTTACGCTAAGATAACTAACTATTGTAAGAATATAAGTAAGATATGCTGTGTAAATTGGGGAAGTAGTGTAGATCGCTACTAGGGCAGCACGAAATCACCTCGGCCCCTGGTGAGGATGACGCGAAGGTAATTGTAATAGATCACAAAGGTCTTGCAGGTCAGGTTAGTGTGTGAAGTGACCTGCGCGAAGCTATTCACAGTTGGACTAAACTGACCCCTTAGACATCTCAAGGGTGCGGAAACTTGGTTCCAGCATCCCTCCATACTGCTTCGAGTGAGACCTCAGTCCGCGCTCTATGGGCTGTTGCCGAAAGGGTTAATAGTACAGGGATTTGTTTGGCTAATTAACTCCGAACCTGGGTCAGGCCCCCTCAAGGCAACATTAAGTTACCGTGAAACCATTATAAAAATTGGAAACCCTTGCCCAACAGAAAAACTGACAAGTCTGTGCTGGTATTAGTTGGTTGGGGTTAAAGACAGGGTTCTCACCCAGATTTAGTTGTTCAGCCGAGTCCCTTTGGGATAGATAAGGGAGGGGTTTTGAGTTGAGTACGATAATAGTTAATGAATAGAATTTATATATATCTTGGTAGAAAGAAAACATGAAAATGAAAATTGATGTGCTTCAAGAAACTACATAATACTACCATGGTATTAACTCTATCATTAGAGTAACAGTTCGACTTTTAACTTAAAAACAAAATAGAGCTGAAAAACAAATCTCAGGTTGCTGCTGTGGCAGTACTCAGTTAACAGTCAGGCTTATTCAAAAATGATAAACCCATTGTTGTTAAACCGAAAAGCCCGGTGAGACATTGCAAATACAAAAGCTTTCTTAGGAAAAACAATCTTTTAGGAAGCCAAAAGACTAACCTTTGATATTTAAGTTTAATCTGAGAACATGCTTAATGTCGAAGCAAAACAATTTTCTGGGTTGCATGAACTAATACCAAGTGCAAATGGTGCAGAGCGTTCCCGTAGCAGTTGCATTTGTTGATGCCAAATGGTCGCGGAAACCCCTGAAGCTGCTAAAATGAAAAGGGTTTAGCAGAAACCTTAGGATGGCCAGTGCTTTAGAAGAAAACTCACTCTAAAATTCCTTAAGAACAGAGGAAGGTGTTACCTGTGGAAACCCAAGTGAGCGTTCCAGAGGAAATGACAGGTTAGCATTTCTGTAGAAAACCCAGATGATTGTTGATTCTAGAAACCTGCAAAAAAGAACGAAAGCATAAGAGTAAATCACTTGCAACCTTGTGTTTTCAAAATAAATAAAGAAATACCAGTAGGTGAGCATTTCTGTAGAAAACCCAGACAATTGTTGATTCCAGAAACCTACAAACAAGAACGAAAGCATAAGAGTAAATCACTTGCAACCTTGTGTTTTCAAAATAAACAAAGAAAGACCAGCAAGTGAGCATTTCTGTAGAAAACCCAATCAATTGTTGATTCCAGAAACCCACTGACAAGAACAAAAGCACAAGGGTAAATCACCTACAACCTTGTGTTTTCAAAATAAACAAAGAAAGATCGATAACTACGGTGAAGTAGAGTTACTTGCTCTATGGGCAAATGAACCTGAAAACACAAGAAATATTCCTACTGCATTCCTACCGCAGTCACCAACGGCAACAGAATGCACAGTCACCAACGGTAGCAGAATGGATAGTCACCAACGGTAGCAGAATTCAGCTGGTAACACCTCCATAATCATACAGTTCACATCCAAAAAATTTCCACCGTAGTAACCCTAGGGTTCTGCAGAGCGAAAACCTCTCAGAGACACACCATGCGAATGAGCGACGAAGGCAGAACACCACCCGGTGGTACCCATAACCGTATCAATCCATGAAAACCGTCAGATGAGAGAACCATATCAATAGTGGCGAAGGCACCAAATGGCGTGCAGATGACAGAGGAACCTAGGGAGCTGGCATAATTTAATCACTGACTGACCCAAGAAAAATTAATAAACTTATCTTTCATAGTACTAACCTGAGCGCATATATGCTTTAAAGCTTTATTACCAAATCAATGTATAGTTATTAACCCTGGCACTATTCAATTGTCAATTCATGAGTTGCCAACTTTGATAAGTGTAAAAAAAATATATCATTGTTTTGGGTAAATTTTTGGAATGCGTGTTGGTCACAACAAAACATAAGATGGGAAAAATCCCTTGGATAGAAACCTCGAGTGCTTGGATAATTGTATATCTGTTGGGTGCTGATGCTCGTGTTGGCTCATACATAATTTCTCACGTTTCTAAGTTAGAAAACTCATTGCCTTAATAATAAGGTAAATAAAATATATTTTGTAAAGATTTTCATATATTAATTATATAAGGTCAATAAGGGTAAAATAAAGACTCATTAGGTTAATAATGTGAATAAGTGTAAAATATTTTATATGAGGAGATATAGTATCCATAAATAAATAGAATAAATTTTATAAAGAATATTATATGTTAATTATATAATGTTAATAAGTGTAAAATATTTTATAGGAGGAGATATAGTATCCATAAATAAATTAAATAAATTTTATAAAGATTATTATATGTTAATTATATAATGTCAATAAGTGTAAAATATTTTTTTATGAGAAGATATAGTATCCATAACTTAACAATTTAAGAATTTGGAAGGACTTTACTAATTTAAGGATTTGGTCCACCACCAATGTTCGAGCGAGTAGCTTTATTTATATTGAGAATATCTTTATTTATCATACTTTACATTTTTCATGATAATTGAATTCAATATAGTTTGGGTTAATCTATCCAAGTATATTGCCCAGTTTTTTACACTAAATGATTATTGTAATATTTTAATAGAAATTAAATGTATAAAAAATACATATATATTAAATAGTTATTTTATTTTTTTAGTTGCATATATATATAAACAAATATAATAAAAGTTTAATATTTTAATAATATATAAATAAAAACATATGTATATCAAAAAATATTTTAATTTTTAATATTTGTTATTTATTTTCTGTTTGTATCATATATATAATTTATTTTATATATCTACATGTTAATTTTTTATTTATGTCATATAAACTTAAATTATATAAATTTATGTATTATAAACCATTATAATAAAAGTATAATATTTCAATAAAATATAAATTCAAATATATATATGCTTATTAAAAAAAATTAATTTTGTTATTATTTATTAATTTTTAGTATATGTTTATATGAGAAAGGATTTTTAATTTATATTTTATTTAATTATAAAAAATTATATATTTATAAAGAATTATAATAAACCTATAATATATCATTAATATATTAAAATTCAATATATAAAAAAAAATTGCTAATATTTTATTTATACTATACATTTTTAAATTATAGAAAATTATATATTTGCAAACAATTATAATAGAAATATAATATTTCAAGAATATATAAAGTTTAAATATATAAAAGAAACTTGTGTATATTAAAAAATAATTTTATTTTAAAAATTTATTTTTATCTATCTATATGTATATATAATCTAAAAAACACTAATATCTTCACAATATATATAATATTTAGCAATGTTGGTGCCTGCTATCAAATATTCTACCTTGGCTGATTTTAATGATAATGTGTGTATCTTTTCTGATGCAAGATGTTCTTGCTTTGGTTTGGAAAAATTTGGTGAGGGTGACTGGAGGAGCATCTCATATTTCTTGAACTATCAAATAGGTGACTAGTCATGCACAAAAGTATTTTATTCGGTTGAATTCGATGAATACGGACAGAAGACGGTCTAGCATTCATGATATTACTAGTGTGAATGGGAGTGGTGTATCATCACCACAGGGACCTATAACTGGTCAAGGAAATCAATCTTCAAGATCTGCAGGGCAATCTGCTAATCATGCTTCTCAGCCAGGGCTTCCTAGTGTATATGGAGCTACTGTTGGTCAGCCCATTGCTGGGCCTATGGTTTCCATTGTTGGCACTCATGTAATGCTTCCTCCGAGACATGCTCCTTATGTTGTTCCAGTTGCTTACCCTATGCCACAACCAACTATGCATAGATAACTAGAGAGAAGGAGTTGAGCACTTTGGACTGCAAAGCTTCATTTGATAATATGTTTGTTGTCATCGTATCAATAGGAAATGATTCATGTCAACTGATTTGCTAAATGTTGATCAATTGGTGTATCATTTCTCAATATGCACCTTTTCCTGTGTGGTATGAAAGAGATCATTTTCTTCCTCCACTAAGATTGCTAAAGTGGAGGATGTTTATTTTCTTGCAAAGAATAATTTTGATGGGGATACATGTAAGAAAGCAACTCGAGTTGCTATTCTTTTATTATTTCCTTTCTTCAATCAAAATTATAAAAGAGAAAGCATCTGGATATAGCTAGCAATATTACATGATAACTGTTACAATTTGGCTCAGAATACACAAAGATGGAGATTTCAATAATGTTGCTTTGCATCAACATGATTTGGGATGCTTTGTGCACCTCTCTATTTTTCACTACATCATCAAGGATTGTAGTTGCTTCATGCAACATACTCTCTTTATAAAGGGAATTTAACATGTGTATAGATAGCAATATCAGTGCATGTCCCACTTTGTACATTCCATCTAGGTGTTTTTAACAACAATCATTGTACCAACTATAGACGATTTCTAAGAAACATTCAATTTGTGGAACTCAAAATGCTTGCTTCTCAATATGTCTATATAATTTTCATTTTCCTCAACAAAGGCTTCATCCGAATATTCTCTATTGCAGTATATTACCCTGGGAGGCACAACCAGATTTGTATTTTTATCATCTAAGTCAATAAGCAAAGCTCTCCATATTCACAAATTTGTAGCAAAATGACTAATCTAATTGCCCAAACATGTATCCTCTGTTTTTCTATTTCAGTGGAAAAATGGATGCATATCTGGAACATATGCTTTCATCTCCAACGTATTGATATCCTCATTCTTACCATATGTATCTTCACATTGACACTCCGTTCTACTTACTACAGCTATTCCAGAATTAAAATGTCAATCAGAATGATGATGAGAATGTGGGTACGTGCCTATTCCAGAATTAAAAAGTTAGTAAGAATGATGATGAGAATGTGGGTAGGTGCCTAACAAGTGATGTTTGAGCCATGATCATCATCAGCTCAAAATAAAAAATAAATGCAACCATGTAGTGGAAAGCCAATATGGTTGCATCACTATGAGCTTTTATCATACTGGGAGGGTCCTTTGCCAATTTAATATTATGTGTCCCTTAAAGGAATCTTACAATTAAACATAAGCCTTGGAAAAGTGCTCTAGCACAAACTTATGCAAAATCCAAACACATATGCAAGTGTCATTGGAAATACTTACCGCTTTTACTTTGCAACATCTAGCACAAATACTAATTATATTATCGTTTGAATGTTCAAAAAATATAAACTGCAATAATAAAAAAAATCATAATATCATTTATTTAAACTACTTAGTAATAATGGTCTTTATTTTTAATATTTTAAAACATATTTAATTAAAAAAAATAAATTTTAATGTATTAGAAAATATTTTAAATTATTAGTTTTTCCTTCTTGAAGAAACTTAGTAGTTCATATGGTATGATACTTAGTAGGTCGGTATACGCTTGGCTTTCAATTCCTCTCCTGCGATATTGCTGAGTACAGTTGGTCTTTGAGACTCTGGCAATAGAATTCTATATCAGTGGGCCCAAACACACAAGGAAGAAGCGCCCGTGGTGATCTCATACTCTGCGACTCGTCAACTGCAGGGTACTGCTTTGTGGAGACACAATCCCACATACTCTGCATCTTCACAGCACGTTTCCATGGCGAGTCACATGTGGCAGTTTTGAATTAGTTGCCGATAAAATATAAATCTTAACAAACCATGGAAGAGGACAAAAGAATATGCTCAAAAAACACTACCCTTCAAGCAACGCCTTCCGCATGACTAACAAAAGAAGAGAAAGCAAAAATAAGTACGTTTATGCTAAGCCTTGCAACCTTACGTAAAGGCGGGCGTGGTGGAACAATGACCAGGCTGCTGCATTTCTCCTATTTCTCCCATAATTACTCAGAACATGATTTTTTCTCTAGGTAGCATCCGGGTTTTGTTTTCTATTTATATATTTTTAATTTATTTTATTAAATTTAGCTTGAAATTATTGGAAAAATAATTTTGAAGGTGTTAAGTATAATTATTATAATAGTTATATAAATTAAATGGGTTATAAATATTAATAAGTATTGATACATAATAAGTTAGAAAATATTTATTTTATTATAAAAATTAAATTGATAAAAAAGAAATAAAAGAATTATATAAATTGTAATTTTAATTAAAACTAGAATTAGTATTATCTATGATAAAAAAGTTAATAAGTTAAAAAATATTTATTTTATTATAAAAATCAAATTGATAAAAAATTAAAAAATAGAAATGGAAGAATTATATAACGTGTAATTTTAATTAAAACTAGAATTAATATTATCAATGATAAAAAAAGTCAATATACAACAAAAGCATATATAAAAAAAATTAGTAACTACAAAAATATATCTCACTATATTATGAAAAGTATTAATTTTCAAATTGACTTTGTTATAATACCATGACCCAATAACCCAATATCATGATTCCTCAATACTTGTTTTTATAAAAAAAAAATTTAATCAATATTTTAATTAAAAAAAAAATAACATTACAAATATAATCTCAACAATTAATTTGTGTATATTATTAAAAATATAATAATCTTAATTTTTATGAATGTTATTAAAAATATAATAATCTTAATTTATGGATATTATTAAGAATATAATATTTTATATAAATTAAATCCCTATCATTTATTTAATAATTATTAATAATTCAATTAAATTTTAAAAATCTTTTATTAAAAAAAAACCAATTTTTTTTTACAATTAATAAAAAAAAAAACCATATAATAAAAACACTATAATATTTACACCAGGGGATTGTATATTTAAACCAAATTCCCTCTATGCACCGTTTGAAGGAATTTTTTTTTTTTTTTTTTTATAACGGCTAACAATGAATACAATGAAAATAAGATTCCCCATTTCCTTACGACCCGTTGCCCGAGGCTACGGTCCTCCAAAGTCCCGCCGGGTAAACGACACGTTAATTCACTAATTCTAGAGTCATGTGAAACTTGTGAAACCGTCAGACGGACGAGAACGTGAATTTCGTGTTTTTTACGTTCTTACATCCTATTTTACCCTTTCCGAGGGCCGTAGCATCTACAAATACTTATTCCTCTATGACTCCTCTCGTGACAAGAAGGTTCCTCTGTGTTTTACCTCCGACTTATTGGCCATGACCTATTATATCAAAGGAAATCCCCGTGTTCCGCTTGATGAGAGAAGGGAGGACAAGCCCTCTGCTCATCCTATCTGCCTCCATGTGCCTCCACGGAAGCCTCTGCCAAAGTCGGAGATCGTTTTGCAGGGGATGGATCTATCGCAGAAGAAGCTAAAGAAGAGAAATCCCCAGTTCAGAAAGGATCTGGAAATGGAAGAGATAAAAGGGTTTCTGGAGCTTGGCTTTGACTTCAGCCACGACAAGTTGAGCCCGCGGCTACTGCACCTTCTCCCTGGATTAAAGAGATTATTAATCGATCATGACAATAGCAACAATAATTTGGAGTTTCAAAAATGGTCGCTGGAGAATTGGGAACTGCCAAACCCGAATGCCACAGGAATGGATATGAAAGAACACCTCAAACTGTGGGCTCGTTCTGTAGCTTCAACACTAAAATGCTAGTACTGGGAGCTTCCGAAAGTTTCTATCTCGCCATTCTTTCCAGGTTCCCTGACAATGATATCTAGATTCTGTTTATTGGATTTAGATCCAGGCATTGACTTTTAAAAATCTTGTGGTTTTTCAACATTTAATTTGTTTGCTCGTGCCGATTATACATCTGAATCATATCGCTAACAAAATCTCTCAAAAATTTCGAATAACGGACAGAACTTCTGTGGTAGTTTCCCCAACTATATGAAAAGACTGGCTAGGTCAACACCAAAATGTCAAGAAATTACTGCCTAAACGTTCCATTACCATACTATATGATATGTTACAATCGGCATTAAAGCGCATCTCAACTCTTATACAAATTCTACTTAACGTTGATGGAGTTGTTGGAATGATAAACTTCCACAATCAATATTTATTCACTGAGCAACCTAAAATAAACGAGTTCCGTGGTCCCAAAAAGTCACTGCTCACTCACAACTGTCATTTCTTTCTTCATTCTGTTTTTGTTGTTTGGATTTCTGGATTCAACTTTTTCTTTCTGTTTTAGACGATTGGATCTCTCACTCAACTGGGTTGGGTTGGTACTGCTAGAAGCTAATATACTCCAAGTACAAAAATATAAACGTCCCACGCAAAGTGTTTCATATTGCCAAGGTGACGCGATAAAATTTCAACCAGGCATTGCCATTCAAGCTTAACGCTTTCAGCCCAGAATCCACACACATTTGAAGTGGTTCATGTCCATTCTGACATACCAATGGTGTCCATATGAAAATCACACAATAAAAATAAATAAATATAACACTTCAATACTATATACCATGTTATAGATTTATATGAAGATCATAGTGTATTTAATATATATATATATATATATATATATTCATCCAAAAAAAGGTTCGCAATTCATTATAAATATATATAGCATACTTATGTTATAAACATAATATACATAACACATTACATGCCCACATAAATTTCCATTTATGAAAAACATGTTATACATGTATCTTGAACCTTCCAATTATATCCACGCTAATCCAATTCGACTATCGACTTTACGTACAAAATTTCATGTGATCTTGCTCATTACGACCACAATTGATGCACTTGATTAATAATTTATAATTAATTATATAATTAAAAATAAATGAAATAATAAAATAATTTTAATTGTTTTTTAATAATTATAAAAAAACAATTATTTCGAATAATATTTCTAATATAAAATAATAAGAAGCAAAAATATTTTTTTACAATGAATAATAAAAAAAAAATATTTTTAGTAATAATTTTAATTATTATTAGATTATTTTATTTATTTTTAATTATTCAATTAGAAATATTTTAATTATTTAATTAAAAATAATTTAATTATTAAAAATAATTTAATAATTATTATATAAATTGAAACTTAATTTTTGTAATTGACTATATAAAATGAAAAAATATGTAGATTTTATAATTTATAGTTAACTATATAGAATGAAAAATAAATAGATTTTGTAATTTATAATTAACTATATACAATGAAAATATTTAATTGTTTATATATATTTATAATTTTGAGGCTTATGTGATCTATACTTAAATTATTGAGAAAATTTTCACGAATAGTTACAAGGGATAATCTTTTTCGGCAATAAACCCTTTGAATAATATTATACCCTAGGAATATGAACCCTTAGATTAAGAAACTCAAGGGATCGATATTATAATCCCAAGGAATAAAAAACTCATTGGATTAATACTAAAACCCCAAGGGATTATAAATCCAGGGGAATAATATTAAACCCAAGGAACTAATATTATAAACCCGTGGTATATAAACTTTGAGATAAATATTGTCTCTGTATGAAAATTATGGACAATCATGGTCAATAATGGTTAACCATGATGAACCATGGTTGCTCATGCTCAACCATGGTTGAATGTCACATTTTGACAAACATTGTATTGATATGAAAATCAACCATGGTCAACCATGGTTGAATGTCACATTTTTACAAATATTGTATGGATATGAACATCAACCATGGTCAACAACCGCATTTTGACAAAGATTGTCTCAATATGAAAATTTACCATGGTCAACCATGGTCCTATGTCGCATTATGATAAGGATTGTCTCAATATGAAAATCAACCATGGTCAACCATGTTTATTTTAGTGTTTATAGTATTTATCTTAGGGTTTATATACCTTGGCTTTATAATATTAGTCCCTTGCATTTAATATTATTCTCTTGGATTCATAATCCCTTGGGGTTTTAGTATTAACCCCTTGGGTTTATATTTCTTTGCATTTATAATATCAACCCCTTAGGTTTATTATTCGCTTGGGTTTATAATATCAATCATGGTAAGCTATGGTGAATCATAGTCAAGCATGGTTAACCATGGTCGAATGTGACATTGTGACAAAGATTGTCTCAATATGGAAATCAACCATGGGCAACTATGGTCCAACATCGCGTTGTGACAAAGATTGCCTCAATATGAAAATAAGTTATTGTCAACCACGGTCCAATGTCACATTGTGACAAGGATTATCTTAATATGGAAATCAAACATGGCCAACCATGTTTATTGTAGGGTTTAGAATATTTATCTTATGGTTTATATACCTTGGGTTTATAATTTTTATCCCTTGGGTTTATAGTATCAATCTTTTGGGTTTATTGGGATAAGGGTTCATATTCCTAGCGTTTAATATTATTCCTTTAGGTTTATTACAACCATGGCTAATCATTGTATACCATATTTTATAAATTCAATCATGGTCAACCATGGTCCAATGTCACACTGCGGAAAATATTGTCTCAATATGAGAATCAAACATGGTCAACGATGGTCTAATGTCGCATTGTGACAAGGTTCTCTCGATTTGAAAATCAATCATGGTCAAGCAAGGCAACCATGTTCCAACGTCACATTGTGACAAAGGTTGTCTCAATATCAAAATCAACCATGGCTAACCATGTTTATTTTAGTGTTTATAATATTTATCTTAGGGTTTATATACCTTAGCTTTATAATATTAATCCCTTTGGTTTAATATTATTCAAGGAAGGTCAACCATGTTTTATAAAATCAATTGTGGTCACCCATTAGCCAACGTTGCATTGTGATAGAGATTGTTTCAATATGAAAATCAATCATTGTCTAAACCATGGTCCAATGTCGCATTATGACAAAGATTGTCTCAATATGATGATCATGGTCATCGATGGTCAAGCATGGTCAAGTATGGTAAAGCATGTTTTATAAAGTCAAACATGGTCATCCATGGTCAATCCTGCTCAACCATGGTCGAATGTCGCATTGTGACAAAAATTGTCTTAGTATGAAAATCAACCAAGGTTAAGTATGGTCAACCGTGGTTTAGCATCGCATTGTGACAAGGATTGTCTCTATATGAAAATAAACCATGGTCAACCATGTTTATTTTAGTCTTTACAATATAATATGAGTCCCATATAGAGACAATGCTTATTACAATGCGATGTTGGACCATGATTGATATTATATGGGACTCATATTATATTATTATTACAATGCGACCTTGCTTTTGTAATATGAGTCCCTTGGGTTCATAATCCCTTGGGGTTTTATTATTAATCAAACGTGGTCAACCATGGTCCAATGTCGCATTATGAAATAGATTCTCTCCATTTGAAAATCAATCATTGTCAACCATTGTCAACCATGGTCCAACACCGCATTGTGACAATGATTGCCTCAACATGAAAATCAACCATGGTCAACCATGTTTACTTTAGTGTTTATAATATTTATGTTAGGGTTTATATACCTTGGCTTTATAATTTTAGTCCCTTTGGTTTAATATTATTCAATGAAGGTCAACCATGTTTTATAAATTCAATTGTGGTCAACCATGGTCAACCATTGGCCAACGTCACATTGTGAGAAATATTATTTCAAAATGAAAATCAATCATTGTAAGAACTATGGTCCAATGTCGCATTATGACAAAGATTGTCTCAATATGATAATCATGGTAAGTGTTGGTTAATCATGGTCAACCTTGGTCAAGCATGGTCAAGCATGTTTTATAAATTCCAACATGGTCATCCATGGTCAATCATGCTCAACCATGGTCAAACATCACATTGTGACAAAAATTGTCTCGATATGAAAATCAACCATGGCTAAGCATGGTAAAACGTGGTCCAACGTCGCATTGTAATAAGCATTGTCTCTATATGAAAACCAACCATGGTAAACCATGTTTATTTTAGTGTTTACAATATTTACCTTAGGGTTTATATATCTTGGCTTTATAATATTAGTCCCTTGGGTTTAATAATATTCCCTTGGGTTCATAATCCCTTGGGGTTTTAATATTAATGGCTTGGGTTGATTATTCCCTTGGGTTTATAATATCAATAATGGTCAACCATGGTCAACCATGGTCAATCATAGCCAAGCATGGTTAATCATGGTCAACCATGTTTATTTTAGTGTTTACAATATTTATCCTAGGGTTTATATACCTTGGGTTTATAATATTAGTCCCTTGGGTTTAATATTATTATTGTTTTCATAATCCTATGGGGTTTTAGTGTTAATCCCATGGGTTTATAATATCAATCCCTTGGGTTTATTATTCCTTTTGGTTTATAATATCTATCAAGGTCAACTATGGTTAATCGTAGCCAATCATGGTCAACCATCATCAACCATGGTCAAATGTTGTATTTCGACAAAGATTGTCTCAATATGAAAATCAACCATGGTCAACCATGTTTATTTTAGTGTTTATGGTATTTATCTTAGGGTTTATATACCTTGGCTTTATAATATTAGTCCCTTGCATTTAATATTATTCTCTTGGATTCATAATCCGTTGGGGTTTTAGTATTAACCCCTTGGGTTTATATTTCTTTGCATTTATAATATCAACCCCTTAGGTTTATTATTCGCTTGGGTTTATAATATCAATCATGGTAAGCTATGGTGAATCATAGTCAAGCATGGTTAACCATGGTCGAATGCGACATTGTGACAAAGATTGTCTCAATATGGAAATCAACCATGGGCAACTATGGTCCAACATCACGTTGTGACAAAGATTGTCTCAATATGAAAATAAGTTATGGTCAACCACTGTCCAATGTCACATTGTAACAAGGATTATCTTAATATGGAAATCAAACATGGTCAACCATGTTTATTGTAGGGTCTAGAATATTTATCTTATGGTTTATATACCTTGGGTTTATAATTTTTATCCCTTGGGTTTATAGTATCAATCTTTTGGGTTTATTGGGATAAGGGTTCATATTCTTAGGGTTTAATATTATTCCTTTAGGTTTATTACAACCACGGCTAATCATTGTATACCATATTTTATAAATTCAATCATGGTCAACCATGGTCCAATGTCACACTGCGGCAAATATTGTCTCAATATGAGAATCAAACATGGTCAACGATGGTCTAATGTCGCATTGTGACAAGGTTCTCTCGATTTGAAAATCAATCATGGTCAAGCAAGGCAACCATGTTCCAACGTCACATTGTGACAAAGGTTGTCTCAATATGAAAATCAACCATGGCTAACCATGTTTATTTTAGTGTTTATAATATTTATCTTAGGGTTTATATACCTTGGCTTTATAATATTAATCCCTTTGGTTTAATATTATTTAAGGAAGGTCAACCATGTTTTATAAAATCAATTGTGGTCACCCATTAGCCAATGTTGCATTGTGATAAAGATTGTTTCAATATGAAAATCAATCATTGTCTAAACCATGGTCCAATGTCGCATTATGACAAAGATTGTCTCAATATGATGATCATGGTCATCGATGGTCAAGCATGGTCAAGTATGGTAAAGCATGTTTCATAAAGTCAAACATGGTCATCCATGGTCAATCCTGCTCAACCATGGTCGAATGTCGCATTGTGACAAAAATTGTCTTAGTATGAAAATCAACCAAGGTTAAGTATGGTCAACCGTGGTCTAGCATCGCATTGTGACAAGGATTGTCTCTATATGAAAATAAACCATGGTCAACCATGTTTATTTTAGTCTTTACAATATAATATGAGTCCCATATAGAGACAATGCTTATTACAATGCGACATTGGACCATGATTGATATTAGATGGGACTCATATTATATTATTATTACAATGCGACCTTGCTTTTGTAATATGAGTCCCTTGGGTTCATAATCCCTTGGGGTTTTATTATTAATCAAACGTGGTCAACCATGGTCCAATGTCGCATTATGAAATAGATTCTCTCCATTTGAAAATCAATCATGGTCAACCATTGTCAACCATGGTCCAACACCGCATTGTGACAATGATTGCCTCAACATGAAAATCAACCATGGTCAACCATGTTTACTTTAGTGTTTATAATATTTATGTTAGGGTTTATATACCTTGGCTTTATAATATTAGTCCCTTTGGTTTAATATTATTCAATGAAGGTCAACCATGTTTTATAAATTCAATTGTGGTCAACCATGGTCAACCATTGGCCAACGTCACATTGTGAGAAATATTATTTCAAAATGAAAATCAATCATTGTATGAACTATGGTCCAATGTCACATTACGACAAAGATTGTCTTAATATGATAATCATGGTAAGTGTTGGTTAATCATGGTCAACCTTGGTCAAGCATGGTCAAGCATGTTTTATAAATTCAAACATGGTCATCCATGGTCAATCATGCTCAACCATGGTCAAACATCACATTGTGACAAAAATTGTCTCGATATGAAAATCAACCATGGCTAAGCATGGTAAAACGTGGTCCAACATTGCATTGTAATAAGCATTGTCTCTATATGAAAACCAACCATGGTAAACCATGTTTATTTTAGTGTTTACAATATTTACCTTAGGGTTTATATATCTTGGGTTTATAATATTAGTCCCTTGGGTTTAATAATATTCCCTTGGGTTCATAATCCCTTGGGGTTTTAAGATTAATGGCTTGGGTTGATTATTCCCTTGGGTTTATAATATCAATAATGGTCAACCATGGTCAATCATAGCCAACCATGGTTAATCATGGTCAACCATGTTTATTTTAGTGTTTACAATATTTATCCTAGGGTTTATATACCATGGGTTTATAATATTAGTCCCTTGGGTTTAATATTATTGTTGTTTTCATAATCCTATGGGGTTTTAGTATTAATCCCATGGGTTTATAATATCAATCCCTTGGGTTTATTATTCCTTTTGGTTTATAATATCTATCAAGGTCAACTATGGTTAATCGTAGCTAATCATGGTCAACCATCATCAACCATGGTCAAATGTTGTATTTCGACAAAGATTGTCTCAATATGAAAATCAACCATGGTTAACCATGTTTATTTTAGTGTTTATGGTATTTATCTTAGGGTTTATATACCTTGGCTTTATAATATTAGTCCCTTGCATTTAATATTATTCTCTTGGATTCATAATCCGTTGGGGTTTTAGTATTAACCCCTTGGGTTTATATTTCTTTGCATTTATAATATCAACCCCTTAGGTTTATTATTCGCTTGGGTTTATAATATCAATCATGGTAAGCTATGGTGAATCATAGTCAAGCATGGTTAACCATGGTTGAATGCGACATTGTGACAAAGATTGTCTCAATATGGAAATCAACCATGGGCAACTATGGTCCAACATCGCGTTGTGACAAAGATTGTCTCAATATGAAAATAAGTTATGGTCAAACACGGTCCAATGTCACATTGTGACAAGGATTATCTTAATATGGAAATCAAACATGGTCAACCATGTTTATTGTAGGGTCTAGAATATTTATCTTATGGTTTATATACCTTGGGTTTATAATTTTTATCCCTTGGGTTTATAGTATCAATATTTTGGGTTTATTGGGATAAGGGTTCATATTCTTAGGGTTTAATATTATTCCTTTAGGTTTATTACAACCACGGCTAATCATTGTATACCATATTTTATAAATTCAATCATGGTCAACCATGGTCCAATGTCACACTGCAGCAAATATTGTCTCAATATGAGAATCAAACATGGTCAACGATGGTCTAATGTCACATTGTGACAAGGTTCTCTTGATTTGAGAATCAATCATGGTCAAGCAAGGCAACCATGTTCCAACGTAACATTGTGACAAAGGTTGTCTCAATATGAAAATCAACCATGGCTAACCATGTTTATTTTAGTGTTTATAATATTTATCTTAGGGTTTATATACCTTGGCTTTATAATATTAATCCCTTTGGTTTAATATTATTCAAGGAAGGTCAACCATGTTTTATAAAATCAATTGTGGTCACCCATTAGCCAACGTTGCATTGTGATAAAGATTGTTTCAATATGAAAATCAATCATTGTCTAAACCATGGTCCAATGTCGCATTATGACAAAGATTGTCTCAATATGATGATCATGGTCA
The DNA here is from genome assembly GCA_031772625.1 of Pinus tabuliformis. Classification (NCBI taxonomy): domain Eukaryota; kingdom Viridiplantae; phylum Streptophyta; class Pinopsida; order Pinales; family Pinaceae; genus Pinus; species Pinus tabuliformis. Next base: position 426,770,545 of record CM062809.1, read on the forward strand.
TCGATGGTCAAGCATGGTCAAGTATGGTAAAGCATGTTTTATAATGTCAAACATGGTCATCCATGGTCAATCCTGCTCAACCATGGTCGAATGTCGCATTGTGACAAAAATTGTCTTAGTATGAAAATCAACCAAGGTTAAGTATGGTCAACCGTGGTCTAGCATCACATTGTGACAAGGATTGTCTCTATATGAAAATAAACCATGGTCAACCATGTTTATTTTAGTCTTTACAATATAATATGAGTCCCATATAGAGACAATGCTTATTACAATGCGACGTTGGACCATGATTGATATTATATGGGACTCATATTATATTATTATTACAATGCGACCTTGCTTTTGTAATATGAGTCCCTTGGGTTCATAATCCCTTGGGGTTTTATTATTAATCAAACGTGGTCAACCATGGTCCAATGTCGCATTATGAAATAGATTCTCTCCATTTGAAAATCAATCATGGTCAACCATTGTCAACCATGGTCCAACACCGCATTGTGACAATGATTGCCTCAACATGAAAATCAACCATGGTCAACCATGTTTACTTTAGTGTTTATAATATTTATGTTAGGGTTTATATACCTTGGCTTTATAATATTAGTCCCTTTGGTTTAATATTATTCAATGAAGGTCAACCATGTTTTATAAATTCAATTGTGGTCAACCATGGTCAACCATTGGCCAACGTCACATTGTGAGAAATATTATTTCAAAATGAAAATCAATCATTGTATGAACTATGGTCCAATGTCGCATTATGACAAAGATTGTCTCAATATGATAATCATGGTAAGTGTTGGTTAATCATGGTCAACCTTGGTCAAGCATGGTCAAGCATGTTTTATAAATTCAAACATGGTCATCCATGGTCAATCATGCTCAACCATGGTCAAACATCACATTGTGACAAAAATTGTCTCGATATGAAAATCAACCATGGCCAAGCATGGTAAAACGTGGTCCAACTTCGCATTGTAATAAGAATTGTCTCTATATGAAAACCAACCATGGTAAACCATGTTTATTTTAGTGTTTACAATATTTACCTTAGGGTTTATATATCTTGGGTTTATAATATTAGTCCCTTGGGTTTAATAATATTCCCTTGGGTTCATAATCCCTTGGGGTTTTAATATTAATGGCTTGGGTTGATTATTCCCTTGGGTTTATAATATCAATAATGGTCAACCATGGTCAATCATAGCCAAGAATGGTTAATCATGGTCAACCATGTTTATTTTAGCGTTTACAATATTTATCCTAGGGTTTATATACCTTGGGTTTATAATATTAGTCCCTTGGGTTTAATATTATTGTTGTTTTCATAATCCTATGGGGTTTTAGTATTAATCCCATGGGTTTATAATATCAATCCCTTGGGTTTATTATTCCTTTTGGTTTATAATATCTATCAAGGTCAACTATGGTTAATCGTAGCCAATCATGGTCAACCATCATCAACCATGGTCAAATGTTGTATTTCGACAAAGATTGTCTCAATATGAAAATCAACCATGGTCAACCATGGCCAATAACCATGGTCACATTGAGTCAAAGATTGTCTCATGGTCCAACATCACATTTTGACAACCATGGTCAACCTTAGTCCATTGTCACATCCTGACACAGATTGTCTCAATATGAAAATCAACCATCGTCAATCATGGTGAACCATGGTCAACTAGGGTCCAATGTAGCATTGTGAGAAAGATTCTCTCAATTTGAAAATAAATCATGGTCAAGCATTGTTCAACCATGATACAACATCAGATTGTGACAAGGATTGCCTCAATATGAAAATCAACCATGGTCAACCATGTTTATTTTAGTGTTTATAATATTTATCTTAGGGTTTATATCCCTTGCCTTTATAATATTAGTCCCTTTTGTTTAGTATTATTTAGTGAAGGTCAACCATGTTTTATAAAATCAATTGTAGTCAACCATCAGGCAACATCGCATTCTGACAAAGATTGTTTCAATATGAAAATCAATCATGGTCCAATGTCACATTATGACAAAGATTGTCTCAATATGGTAATCATGGTCAACCTTGGTCAAGCATGGCCATCCATGGTCAATCATGCTCAACCATGGTCGAACGTCACATTGTGACAAAAAATATGTTGATATGAAGATCAACCATGGTTAAGCATGGTCAACCGTGGTCCAATGTCAGATTGTGACAAGGATTGTCTCTTTATGAAAATCACCCATGGTCAACCATGGTCAACCATGTTTATTTTAGTGTTCTTATACCTTGGGTTTATAATATTAGTCCCTTGGGTTTAATATTATTATTTTGGAGTTTTAGTATTAATCCCTTGGGTTTATAATAACAATCCCTTGGTTTTATAAATCAATCATGGTCAACCATGGTCAATCATGGTCAACCATGTTTATTTGAGTGTTTACAATATTTATCTTAGGGTTATATACTTTCGGTTTATAATATTAGTCCCTTCGGTTTAATATTATTCGCCTGGGTTCATAATCCCTTGGGGTTTTAGTATTTATCCTCTGGGTTTATTATTCCCTTAGGTTTATAATATCAATCCCTTAGGTTTATTATTGCCTTTGGTTTATAATATCTATCATGGTCATCCATGGTTAATCATAACCAACCATGGTTAAATGTTGCATTTCGACAAAGATTGTCACAATATGAAAACCAGCTATGGTCAATAACCATGGTCACATTGTGTCAAAGATTGTCTCATGGTCCAACATCACATTGTGACAACCATGGTCAACCATGGTCCAACATTGCATTCTGACATAGATTATCTCAATATAAAAATCAAGCATCACGAACCATCGTCAATCACGGTCAACCATTGTCACACAAGGTCCAATGTCGCATTGTGAGAAAGATTCTCTCAATATGAAAATCGATCATGGTCAACCATGGTTGAATAGCGCATTGTGACAAAGATTGTCTCAATATGAAAATCAACCATCATCATCCATGGTCAACCATGTTTATTTTAGGGTTCATAATATTTATCTAAGGGTTTATATAGCTTGGGTATACAATATTAATTCCTTGGATTTATTAGTTTCGTAGGTTTATACTATCAATCCCTTGGATTTATTAATCTAAGGTTTCATATTCCTAGGGTATAATAATATTGATAGGGTTTATAATATTATTTCTAGTGTTTAATATAAATCCCTTGTGTTTATAATATAAATTCATTGGTTTTATTAATCCCTTGGGTTTATAATAATAGTCCCTTGGGTTTAATAATATTCCATTGGGTTTATTTTTCCTTTGGGTTTATAATAGCAATCCTCGGTGTTTATAATATCAATCATAGCCAACTATGGTCAACCATAACATACTAAAGTTGACACCTACAATGTATATCAACCACATTTATTAATGTTGTTGTGCTAGTACTGTTCTGTTGTAAGTTTCCACACTCATGTATACACTTGGACAAGCTTAAAATTCAGAGTGTAAGAGGCTCCTTTTGAGGCTACTTGGAAGGTTATAACCTCGAAGTCAAATAAGCTTCTCATATGGAAGATATACCTTATTACTTTAATTAAGTCGATAGGCCTATCTATGTTCCACAATGTTAATTAATTTGTTGGATTAGGGTAAGTCAACGATGATTATTTAACCTTTAGGGAAAATGTGGGTAATATTATTACTAATAATTAGATATATGCTCCACAATGTTAATTACTTTGTCATGTTAGGCTAAGTCAACGATGGCTATTTAGTCTTTAGTGAATATGTGGGTAAGATTCTTACAAATATTTATAAAGATAGCTAGTTTGAGTTTAAAAATAATTATAAGCTTCTTAACATTTAATCGGAAAATAATTTAATTAAAAACTATTGTTTACACATATTATATTAGATACATAGTTTTTATATGAGGTATTACATTACAAGAGATTCCCAAACTTGATATTTACGTATGGTCTTATTGCTTGTAACACCCCCTCCCAGGTCTACCCAAAGTAACCATGGCAACCCAGGTAAAGATGAGGAGAGATGATACTATGATTAGATTCGACCTCCTATGTCACTTTAAGGAAGCGAAATCGATGGAACATCACATATAGTCATCCAACATCATCAACAAAACCCTCAAAAGACAAGTCAGCCACTCCTTGGGTCCCACTACTATTCTGTAGCTCTTAGGCCATAGTCGCTCTCATACTATGGGCAACAGAGCAACGAAAAACCCAGAGTCACTCTCATAGGCCTACCTGCCAGCGACTGTGGACCAAAATTGCTAGTTCTATGGTAGTGACCTCGGGATTTAGGACACTTTTCTAGCCTAGAATCCCGACCTCTGCCCAGAACTTGTTGTAACTTCTAGGATTCATTAAAAACATGATAACAATGATGATAAATCAAAAATCACACTCAGGACTAATCCTTATCATCCCCAACCAGGACTGACATTCTGTAAAACACTTGGCATCAATGCAACCTACAAGTCTGGGATACAAGAAATAGCATAAACGATTGAAATAACCTATGAAACGTGACCAGAAGGATCACCTCCTTATCCATTGAACTACATCATCATCAATTAGGTCTTTCATCCATCCATTTAATAGTTGCAAGTAAATATATGAAATAACCATAACATAAACTTAATACACTATGAAACAGAGGGGCTTTTTAAGATATTAGTTTGAGACAAAATAACAATTTTGTCTCAACCTAACCTTTTTCTATTTCTTATTTATTTTAATTAATATTTATTATTTATATGGCGACATAATACATATCGATCAATGGTGGTACACTACTACCTTCAAAGATTCATTTTGGTTTTGGTTTTGAAACTCTAGTGCTTTGATTAGTATAGGGTTTGTTACTTATGTCGAGAGGATGAGAAATGTCTGCCAACATATTCCACACTAGCCATTACTAGGGATTTAGAATATCATCCATCAAATATGGGGCTATACCAATTAAATTAGAACCATAATTGGGAACAAAGGCATATCCATTCCTCACTAAAATCCCTTCTTCTTAGCTTAGATCATGTTCACCATTACCTATAGGTAGAGCAGAGGAAAATATTCAACCAGGCCTATTCAGTAAAGCTTTTACCACCTCCATTCTACTAAAGCAAGGGTGTTTGGAATTCCACTAGAGGAATTGACCCTATTTCCTTATCGACATGCATATAATACCCTATATTTGGATTTCCATCTAGGGGGCATAATTATAAGCCTTACCCTGGACAAGATCATAAACGATTCCTCATGGCACAAGAATCCAAAGATTGTGCAAGAATGAAAGGTTGTTTTGGAGAAGCTTTCATGTTAAGCCTAACGAAAATGGCGTCTACAGGAAAAAAACCTTTGTGTTATCGAAGGAAGCAATGGGTCGATGAAATGAGGCCAGGAAAAGCATATTAGGAAAATAGAGCATATATTTGTGTAAACTTATCCAAATTTACAAGGCAAGGCATACAAACAAGGGATAGAGGGCACACGCTAAGGCAGATCAAGGACAGGGTATAGTGAATGAAACTCCTTTGGTCATATCTACCTAAGAGAAGGACATGCAAACGATACACTTAAGGATGGAGTTGTACAAGGAATTGTCTAATTCTAGTTGTGCACTTGTGACTTTGAGTTGCTAGGAGGGTTTTTATGCCTTCCATTGACATCATCATCAAGAGTAGATAATGGAAGCCCCAAGGCAACCATGATTATAAACCATTTCAATAGGAACACCCTATGGAGGTAGATGGATGCTCTGCTAAAGTAGACTTTTCCCTTCGATAGTGTGTGGGTAATAGATTTGGGGAAACCCAATTGGGTCCCTCTCTACATCATCATTGATTTCTATAAAAATTTCTAAATCTTCTTTATCAACTCCAACTACGACTTCAAATACTATGGTGACTTCCATCTCACATTATAAATGGAGGGGGTGTATGTTATTCAACCAACTCACAAAATAGAAGATAAGATAGATCAACAACTTTAAAATTAGCCTCTTTGAGGGGGCAACCTCCTTTACATTACACAAATGAACAATTATTAGATGATACAAATGACAAGACCTCCTTTCTATATATAGGAGTCTAAAGGATCACAATATAATCAGAGCCTACATAAAAATAATATTGTAAGGGCATGAAAATAACAATAGTGGGCTTCTATGGGACATAATAATAATAATATGGGGACTACATTTGTAGAACAATATAATAAGGGGGTTCCACTAATAACAATAAGGGGATACACTAGTAGTATAGGGACCTAACATGCCTCTATCCTCCAAAAAAGTGTTTTCCTCAATGCTTGAGTAGTTATGGATGCTTTTGTATAAAATTCTCATCCTCCCATGTGGAATCTTCAACTGGCAAGTTTTCTCACTTAATGAGATACTCTGAAATTGATCGATTTCATAGCTATCAAATTCTTGATTCCATGACTCCTTCACGTTCAAATATGATTTTTCCTTCCTTGTCAAGTTCTGACAATATTTTTTGAACTATTAGCTTGTCACTAATAACCTTGTTTGAAACATGGAAAACTCGGTGCACTCGGGAAGATGCGGGAAGCTCCATTTTGTATGCCATAGTACTAATCTTTTGCAGCACCTTGTAAGTACCATAGTTCTTTGGTGATAATTTATTATCCTTCTTGTCTTTCTTGAGGGACATCTATTTGTATGGTTGTATTCATAAAAATACCTAGTTTCCTACATGAAAAATTATTTCGCTACAATGTTGATATAACTATTATTTGATTCGATTATGAGCTAAAGTGAGGTTATCCTTTAATATTTGGAGAACTTGTTGTTGATGGTGGATGTGATCTTCCATTGCTTGAACCTTAGAATTTTATCTTAAAGATGATGTGATGGATGGTGGATGATATCCATAAAGTGCCATAAATGGGGTCATTTTTGCTACAGTATGGAACGAAGTGTTATACCACCATTCAACTAGAGGTAACCACTTGACCCATTGTGTCTGTTTACTAGATACATAGAAATGAAGGTATCCTTCCAAACATTTGTTCACTATTTATGTTTGTCCATCTATCTTGAGACTTTCAAGAGTGGTAATTCCTGTCAATACATTACAAGATATGACTGGATTCATATCTTCTTTCTATGGGGTTGGTTCCTGGTGCATATCCTCTTCTTTTGATGTTTCTTGATCCTTTTCTTCCTCCTCTTGACAATCTATGTAAAATAATTTTTTCTTAGCACACTTATGACCTTTAGTGTATTCTCTATCACAATTGTAAAAAAGTCCTTTTGATATTTTTTCATCCAACTATTTTTGTGTCAACCTTATAGGTTATGGAAGCCTAAGAGCAACAACACTTCTGTCTTTATAGTTGTGAGTGGTAGACTTCCCTATTTCCATAATTTTTCTTTCCACTTTTATTGTCAACTTGAATGCCTTCTCCAATGAATCAGGTTCCCAAATAGAAATCTCATGTTGGATGTTATCCTTTAAAGTCCCTATGAATACATCAATCGTATGCTCCTCTAGAATATCATTTACCCTTATATTTAATTTTTGGAAGTCCTCAATGTGCTCTGTCATTGAACCCTTTTGTTTGATATTTATCAATTGGCTAAAGAAGGTTTTTCTCTTTGTATCTTCATAATGTGCTATCATTTCCTCCATAAAAATTGACCAGGTGACAGGTGGTTTATGAGAACAGAGCGCTCTATACCATACAAACTATTTAGGTTCTAAATATGAAGATGCAATACATACATTTTGTGTGTTTTTCACATTATGGATATGAAAATATTGCTCCATATGTAGTATCCATGTTACAGGATCCTTTCCATCAAACTTCCTCATATCAATATTTGGAATATGGTAGGTCTTCAATCCAATGTTAGATTATATGAAATCATGATTAACAGTTCTTTTGTTCTCATCATTGAGTTTCCTCTAATACCTTTCTTCCATTAGGAATCATTTCTTGTAGCAATTTTGTCCAACCTTCCTTCAAACCTTTCATCTCTTTCTTCAAATATTTCATGTTTCCTTTCAATTCAGCTTCTATACCATCGATATTATCTTCCATACCATAGATAAAATTATTTATCTTACTTATGTCACATTCTTCAAATCATCCCTCAAATTTTTCTTACTAGGTGTTTCTATTTTCTTAATTCGAGTCATCATTTTTATTTCCTTTAGGAGCTTGATCTTGAATATGTTATATCCCTATAATTTCAGATCCCCAAGGTCTGAAATTTCATCATGTGGTAGAACTCCGAGTCGTCTTTACAACCCCATAAGTATGATCGATGTTGGATTCTCTAGGAATGAGTTATGCCCAATCTCCCACGATGACCTGATTATAGACTTGTTCAGTAGAGTGAACTTGTACGACGTTACTTGTGTTACGGTTTTGACATTCAACCCTAAAAATGATTCCCAAAAAACTACAGTCTATCCTCTTTCTTTCACCTTTTACAAAATCTGAATCTGATGCTCAGAGAGAAAGTTATGATGATTTTCCCAAGGTCACCTATTTGAGATCGAATTATGGAGCCTGCAAAACCCCTAACTTCCTCTGTTCATATAGACGAAAATATAGCGAGAGAGAATATGAAATTTGGTCACAAGGTTCATCCAGATTTAGGCTCAAATGGGTTTTAATTTTAGCTTCTGTAACTTCGTATAAAACAAGTTATAGTGAAAATTCCATGATGACCTATTTGAAGAAGTGAAACCCTAGAATCCAAAGCTCTAATACCAAATGTTATGCAACCATCTCACAAAATAACAGAAAATATAGATAAATGACTTCAAAATGAGTCTCCTCAAGGGGGAAAGCCTCCTTTACATTACACAAATGAACAATTCTTCAATGATACAAATGAGAAGTCCTCCTTTCAATATATAGGAGTCGAAGGGGTCACATTATAATCAGAGCCTACATAACAATAATACTGTAAGGGCACAACAATAACAATAACGGGTTTCTATGGGGCAAAATATTAATAATATGGGGACTACATGGGCACAACAATACAATAATGGGGTTGCACTAATAAAAATAAGGGGCTACACTAGTAGTATAGGGACCTAATAGTGTATGTAACACCTTGGAATTAATTTGTACAAAATTAAATACATCAACCATGTTATTGTCAACACAAATATTCATCTTATTAGTATAGAATTGTCAAAAGAAATCATTAGCAAAAAATTCATACCTGTAGAGCGAAGAACTAAAATAGATTTACTGGTGATTTAGGGGTTGTAACACAATCTAGATTCTATTCACTGCAACAAACTGTTGGGATGACCCTCGACCAAACCTTATACAAACTGCAACCTATATTTCTTGCAGTTGTCACCCTCGAGTCCTCAATCAACTTACTATTAAAATGTGTCCATTAGCAGTGAAATTTATTTTTTCCTGTAATTATTCTGATCAATTTTTACTGGAACTTAGAATCTGCAGTTCCACCACGCTAAAAATAACAATTTCACTTCATAAAAAAAAAATCATTTTTAGGGTCTCTAAATGAACCCATGACATCAAATCTGGATAAACCAATAACATCAAAGCACTAAGAACCAATAACTTGGAGTGAAAGCACTAGAACTTTTAGAGTACTTTCTCCAGATTTAGTGTATGGTGAACCGAGTAAACCGTAGGCTTTAAATATGGAGTTTCGCCTCAAAGGAATAGAAAAGAATCGAATTCATGATTAAAAGTAACTAGCAACAATATCAAAGAAATTCACATTCAACTCTAGACCATTTGAGGTAACTCTTGGAACCTATATACTTTTAAATATATAAAACCATACATTTATATTTATTATTTTCAAAAAAGTACACTAACATTTAAATGTTAAGTTTAGAAAAATCTAATCTACTATTTTCATTTTTAATATTTGAAAAGTATTTAATTAATAAAAATAAATAAAAAAATAAAATAAATTTATTTTAATTTATAAAAATTAGATGTCCTAAATTACATATTGAGTGTTATAAAAATATTTAATTTTTATTTTAGTCATTTAAATTAAATATTTTTATAATTATCCTTATATTTTGAAAAAAAATTCGTTAATAATAAACTTAAATTTGAAGTAAAATATGTAATTAAGTCGATAAGTCTTTCTTTTAAAGCAGTGCATTTCACTTTTTCGTAACCCTTTTTTTTTTCACTTCTCTGACATCTATCCAACTACAGTTTCCTAGATATTTCGGCCTGCGCTGGCCGAAACGATGTCTCCATTTTGCAGGTGGACGTAGTGGCATCCAGAAATTTCAATATACCGGGAACAACCAAACGAGTAAGCGCGCGGTCACGGGATCAAAATGATGAGCGATACAAACACACTTTCTAAACACATTCATGCATTTCTTCGTTCTGGCTAGGGAATTAAGCGGTGCAATTTCAGCTAACCGATGGTCATGCAATGTTGAAGTCATAATTCCAACTGTGCAGCCGTACATCGCTCAAACCACCGCAGAAAAACCACAAAACCGCGTGAGGGATATCGGACTGCTCTTTGGTATGGAGTGGTTTCCGTACACAAGGGCCCGATAAAATTTGGTGCAGACGCGTGGCTCTCCCCATACGTAAGCAAACGTAATTTTTCGGGTGCTATTGTTCAGTTATGTAATGCCTCCTGATATTCTCCTCCACCGTCCGATTTAATCCTTCGCTCTCCGCCGTCGATCGCCTGAAGCTGCATACGGGCCCACATCAAATCAAGGATTGTGTGGAGTAAAAGATTTTTGGTTGACCGCCGAAAAGAAATTTAATGAATTAATTTTTTTGTTCGTAGATAGTAGGTGAGATGTCTCAGTTTTAATTGCACGAACGTATGGAGAATTTAAAGAAAGGTATGGTAAGTTTTTTTTATACGCAATGTAATTTCCAAAGTATTGGAGCTCGTGCGTTATTGTAAAGTAAATAGTTTTATTTTGTAGTTAGTTTATCATGTATGGTGTAAGAGAGTTAAAAAAAACAACATGAACGCACAGCAGTGCGGAAAAGGAGAACAGGGGAGGGCTGTAAAGTTGTGTTGACCATTGTAAAAAGAACAAAGGAGCAGCGTGCAAAAATAACATAGGTTTTTCACACAGCAGTGTGAAGGGGAATGCACTCATGCAATAGAAATGCATCACAGTTTATGTAATGTGAAGAATTGATTTGTAAGTTTTTTTTTACAGCAGTATGAGTAAAAGTGTTTTACAGTAGTAAAAGTGAAAAGGGTTTTACAGCAGTAAACCCAGCTCAGTGAAATCTCAGGGTGAAAACAGAGTTATGGTCGAATGTTGTTTTTGGTAAATCCCTCTCAGTAAAAGAGGATGAATATGTATCAGTGATTTTTGTTTTAATGAATAGAAATGTTTTTATGGTGGTAAAATACTCTGTTCCTCAGTAATTTTTTTTAAAAGCTCCCTGTGCACAAAAGATCCTGGAAAGGTAGAAACAGAGCATTGCCTCTGTGGAGTTTATTTTTTTTTGTTTTTGGGATTTTATCAGAAAAATCCCCAACAGTGGTATCAGAGCAGGTTTAGGCTCTTTGAAGGTGTTCAAGAAGCTGAAGGGAGGAGTCTTTTGTTGCAGCAGTAGATCTTCTCCAGCAAAGTGAAGTCTCAGGCAAGGGATTCAGGTATTTCAAAAGTTTTTTTTCTGTGTTGCTGCTGAAGAAACAGTCAGTGTTTTAAATTACACAGTCAAGAAATTGAAGCATAGTTGAGGCTGCAAGAATGGCTGGCACAAGCACCAGTAATAGCATGGGTATGCAACTCCCATTATTTGATGGTAAAAACTATGACTATTGGGCAATAACAATGAAAGCCTTGTTTGCTTCCCAAGACTTATGGGAAATAGTTGAGGAAGGTTTTGAACAACCAGAAGATGAAAATGAGTTTAATGCATTAACTCAAGGAGAGAAGGATCTATTAAAGAGCTGCAAGAAGAAGGATTCAAAAGCCCTTTTCTTCTTGTATCAAGCAGTGCATGGAACCGTGTTTCCAAGGTTAGCAGCATCTAAGACATCCAATGAAGCATGGCAAACCCTCAAGACAACCTATCAAGGCATGGAGAGAGTGAAGACAGCAAAACTGCAATTGCTGAGGAAGGATTTTGAGAATCTGTGCATGAAGGAGTCAGACAACATTGACTCATTATTCACACATGTAATTGGTTTGGTCACACAGATAAGGACTCACAGAGAAACCCTTGAAGATAGGAGGATTGTGGAGAAAATATTGAGGGTCTTACCCTCAAAGTTTGATGCGATTGTCACTACCATTGAAGAGACAAAGGATCTCTCAAAATTTTCAGTTGATGAGCTACATGCATCACTGATAACACATGAGCAGAGGTTGAGTAGGAATGAAAACTCATCTCTAGAGCAAGCCTTCAAGACCTAGATGTCTTTTGGAAGAGGAAGAGGTCAAGGCAGAGGAAACAAGAGAGGAAGAGGCAGAAGCCAGAACAGAGGTGGAAGGAACAGCCCAGCAAATGCACAAGGAAGAGGTAGCAATCCAAATCAGAACCAAGGCCAAGGCAGCAGCCAACAAAGAGGACAACATCATGCTCAAGGAAAAAGGTATGAAAAATCTAATGTCCAATGCTATTATTGTAAAAAATATGGGCATTATGCCAGTGAATGTAGGAAGAAGCAGCATGATATGAACAATAGAGAAAATGCAAATGTCACTAGAGAAAACAACAGTCAAAATAATGTGTTGTTAGCATTTAACATGGCTGAAACAAACAGTGAGGACATATGGTTTTTAGACTCAGGTTGCAGCAACCATATGACAGGGAACATAGCCTTCTTTTCTGCCCTAGATAAAAATGTGAAATCAGAAGTCACACTAGGAACTGATAACAAAATCTCTGTTATGGGAAAAGGAGAGGTAAAAATATTTACAAATCAAGGAGAAAGGAAAACCATAGCAGATGTCTACTATGTCCCCGGAATGAGATGTAACCTCTTGAGTATTGGACAGCTTGTCCATAAGGGGTACAATCTTTTCTTTAAAAATGATGTATGCACCATCATGGATAGAGCACCCAGCAAACGATGCATTGCTGAAGTGAAGATGACAAGGAACAGGATGTTCCCTCTCACGATAAGGGCAGATTTGAAAAACAAAGGAGAAATTGCAGCAATCACCCAAGAGGCTTTCCAAAGCGTGCCAAAAGATGAGAATTGGTTGTGGCACTTGAGATTTGGTCATCTCAATTTTGGAGGTCTAAACTTGTTGAGTAGGAAAGGAATGGTAAGAGGACTACCATTGATAGAGAAACCGGACAGCCTATGTGAAGGCTGCATATTGGGAAAACAACATAGAGAAAGTTTTCCATCAGGTAGAAGCATAAGGGCAAAGGCACCCTTAGAGATCATCCACTCAGATTTATGTGGACCGATGCAAGCTCCATCATTAGCAGGCAGCCAATATTTCCTAACATTCATTGATGATTTTACAAGAAAAACTTGGGTATATTTCCTTAAAAACAAAAGTGAAGTGTTTGAGAAATTCCAAAATTTCAAGGCATTTGTGGAGAACCAAAGCGGGCTGCATATTAAAGTTTTGAGAACTGATAGAGGAGGTGAGTATATCTCCAAGGAATTCCTAAGATTTTGCAGAGAAAATGGAATTCACAAACAGTTTACAGCAAGGTACACCCCACAGCAAAATGGAGTTGCTGAAAGGAAGAACAGGACCATCATGGATATGGTGAGGAGCATGTTGAAGGCAAAGCATTTGCCAAATGATTATTGGGTTGAAGCTGTAAATTGTGCAGTGTATATTTTGAACAGGTGTCCTACAAAAGCAGTGATGAACAAAGTGCTGGAAGAAGCATGGAGTGGGAGAAAGCAAGGAGTCACCCAGATGAGAGTTTTTGGATGCGTGGCCTATGCACACATACCAGATCAGCTAAGGAGGAAGTTGGACAGCAAAGGGGAGAAATGTCTTTTCATTGGATACAGTGAGGAATCCAAAGCCTACAGGTTGTATATTCCATCTACCAAGAAGTTTTTTGTCAGCAGAGATGTTCAATTCATTGAAGAGGAAGCTTGGGATGGAAGCATAGAGAAAACAGTGAATGTCAAGAACTGTTTGTCTCATGATGAAGATGATGAGGAGGTGGCTGAAATGCATCCCCAAACAGCAGTGCCAACACAAGGACAACAAGGGACACCATTAAGGATAAATGAGAGTGCTTCTCCAAGCACACCACAAGGAGGAAATTCAAGTGCATCTTCAAGCACTTGCACACCAAATGAAAGAGGTAAGAAATTTAGAAATCTAAGTGATATTTATGATGAAGGAATGAATTCCTTATTTGCCTTGTATTGTTATGTTGATGATCCTATTCATTTCGAAGATGCAATCAAAGATAAGAAATGGATAAAAGCTATGGATGAGGAGATGAATGCCATAGAGAGAAACAAAACATGGGATTTGGTTGAGCTACCAAAAGGTAAAGAAGTGATTGGAGTGAAATGGGTTTACAAAACCAAGAGCAATGCTGAAGGTAAGATAGAAAGGCACAAGGCAAGGCTGGTTGTCAAAGGGTACAAGCAGCAGTATGGGAGAGATTATGAGGAGACTTTCGCCCCGGTTGCAAGAATGGAAACCGTGAGAGCAGTGTTGTCCATAGCAGCACGAAACAAATGGAAAGTCTACCAAATGGACGTGAAGTCAGCATTCCTAAATGGAGTGTTAAAGGAAGAGGTTTATGTTGAACAGCCTCTCGGCTATGAGAAGAAAGGTGAAGAGCACAAAGTATGCAAATTGAAGAAAGCTCTTTATGGGCTTAAGTAAGCGCCAAGAGCATGGTACAGCAGGATAGATTCTTATCTATTGGATAATGAATTCGACAAGTGTGAAGGAGAACCCACCGTCTACATCAAAGAAAAATATGGTAAAATCTTAATTGTTGTCTTATATGTTGATGATGTTATTTTCACAGGTAATGATGATCAGCTCATTGAGAATTTTAAATCAGTCATGAAAGAGGAATTTGAAATGACTGATATGGGTTTCTTGAGATACTTCTTAGGCATAGAAGTAGATCAAAATGAAAAAGGAATTTTTATCTCACAAGCTAAATATGTAAATCAAGTGTTGAGCAGATTTAACATGCAAGAGTGCAAGGCAGCGATCACTCCCACAGTAATGGGATTAAAACTCAGCAGAGAGGACAACAACAAGGACTTTGATCCTAGTTTGTACAAGAGTATTGTTGGCAGCCTTATGTATTTAACAACTACTAGGCCTGACATTATGTATGCTGTTAGTTTAATTTCCAGATTCATGGAGAGGCCAAAGGAGGCACATTGGCAGGCAGCAAAGAGAATTTTGAGGTATGTCAAAGGTACCAAAATGTTTGGAATTTTATATAATGTCTTAGAACATTCAGATTTAATTGGATACACTGATAGTGATTGGGCTGGAAGTGTAGATGATCGGAAAAGCACTTCCGGTTATGTTTTTCATATGGGTTCAGGAGCCATTTCATGGGCTTCTAAGAAGCAGTCCATTGTAGCATTGTCTACAGCAGAGGCTGAATATGTGGCAGCTACAGTAGCAGCATGTCAAGCAGTGTGGATGAGAAGAATGTTGAGAAGCTTAGGCCAAGAGCAGGCAAAAGCAACAGTGATTTATTGTGACAATAGCTCAGCTATTGCATTGTCAAAGAATTCAGTGTTTCATAAGAGAACGAAACACATTGATACAAGCATTCCTTACATCAGAGAATTGGTGAACAATGGAGAAATTATCCTAGAACATTGCAGGACTCAAGAACAGGTAGCAGACATCTTGACAAAGCCATTGGATCAGAAAAGCTTTGAATTTTTGAGAAAGTGTCTGGGTATGACTGAATGCCCAGCAGTTGAAACTAAAGGGGAGTGTTGAAGTCATAATTCCAACTGCGCAGCCGTACATCGCTCAAACCACCGCAGCAAAACCACAAAACCGCGTGAGGGATATCGGACCGCTCTTTGGTATGGAGTGGTTTCCGTACACAAGGGCCCGATAAAATTTGGTGCAGACGCGTGGCTCTCCCCATACGTAAGCAAACGTAATTTTTCGGGTGCTATTGTTCAGTTATGTAATGCCTCCCGATATTCTCCTCCACCGTCCGATTTAATCCTTTGCTCTCCGCCGTCGATCACCTGAAGCTGCATACAGGCCCTCATCAAATCAAGGATTGCGTGGAGTAAAAGATTTTTGGTTGACCGCCGAAAAGAAATTTAATGAATTAATTTTTGTGTTCGTAGATAGTAGGTGAGATGTCTCAGTTTTAATTGCACAAACGTATGGAGAATTTAAAGAAAGGTATGGTAAGTTTAAAGAAAGGTATGGTATGTTTTTTTTATACGCAATGTAATTTCCAAAGTATTGGAGCTCGTGCGTTATTGTAAAGTAAATAGTTTTATTTTGTAGTTAGTTTATCATGTATGGTGTAAGAGAGTTAAAAAAAACAACATGAACGCACAGCAGTGCGAAAAAGGAGAACAGGGGAGGGCTGTAAAGTTGTGTTGACCATTGTAAAAAGAACAAAGGAGCAGCATGCAAAAATAACATAGGTTTTTCACACAGTAGTGTGAAGGGGAATGCACTCATGCAATAGAAATGCATCGCAGTTTATGTAATGTGAAGAATTGATTTGTAAGTTTTTTTTTACAGCAGTATGAGTAAAAGTGTTTTACAGTAGTAAAAGTGAAAAGGGTTTTACAGCAGTAAACCCAGCTCAGTGAAATCTCAGGGTGAAAACAGAGTTATGGTTGAATGTTGTTTTTGGTAAATCCCTCTCAGTAAAAGAGGATGAATATGTATCAGTGATTTCTGTTTTAATGAATAGAAATGTTTTTATGGTTGAAAATACTCTGTTCCTCAGTAATTTTTTTTAAAAACTCCCTGTGCACAAAAGATCCTGGAAAGGTAGAAACAGAGCATTGCCTCTGTGGAGTTTATTTTTTTTTGTTTTTGGGATTTTATCAGAAAAATCCCCAACAGTGGTATCAGAGCAGGTTTAGGCTCTTTGAAGGTGTTCAAGAAGCTGAAGGGAGGAGTCTTTTGTTGCAGCAGTAGATCTTCTCCAGCAAAGTGAAGTCTCAGGCAAGGGATTCAGGTATTTCAAAAGTTTTTTTTCTGTGTTGCTGCTGAAGAAACAGTCAGTGTTTTAAATTACACAGTCAAGAAATTGAAGCATAGTTGAGGCTGCAAGAATGGCTGGCACAAGCACCAGTAATAGCATGGGTATGCAGCTCCCATTATTTGATGGTAAAAACTATGACTATTGGGCAATAACAATGAAAGCCTTGTTTGCTTCCCAAGACTTATGGGAAATAGTTGAGGAAGGTTTTGAACAACCAACAGATGAAAATGAGTTTAATGCATTAACTCAAGGAGAGAAGGATCTATTAAAGAGCTGCAAGAAGAAGGATTCAAAAGCCCTTTTCTTCTTGTATCAAGCAGTGCATGGAAGCGTGTTTCCAAGGTTAGCAGCATCTAAGACATCCAATGAAGCATGGCAAACCCTCAAGACAGCCTATCAAGGCATGGAGAGAGTGAAGACAGCAAAACTGCAATTGCTGAGGAAGGATTTTGAGAATCTGTGCATGAAGGAGTCAGACAACATTGACTCATTCTTCACACATGTAATTGGTTTGGTCACACAGATAAGGACTCACGGAGAAACCCTTGAATATAGGAGGATTGTGGAGAAAATATTGAGGGTCTTACCCTGAAAGTTTGATGCGATTGTCACCACCATTGAAGAGACAAAGGATCTCTCAAAATTTTCAGTTGATGAGCTACATGCATCACTGATAACACATGAGCAGAGGTTGAGTAGGAATGAAAACTCATCTCTAGAGCAAGCCTTCAAGACCCAGATGTCTTTTGGAAGAGGAAGAGGTCAAGGCAGAGGAAACAAGAGAGGAAGAGGCAGAAGCCAGAACAGAGGTGGAAGGAACAGCCCAGCAAATGCACAAGGAAGAGGCAGCAATCCAAATCAGAACCAAGGCCAAGGCAGCAGCCAACAAAGAGGACAACATCATGCTCAAGGACAAAGGTATGAAAAATCTAATGTCCAATGCTATTATTGTAAAAAATATGGGCATTATGCCAGTGAATGTAGGAAGAAGCAACATGATATGAACAATAGAGAAAATGCAAATGTCACTAGAGAAAACAACAGTCAAAATAATGTGTTGTTAGCATGTAACATGGCTGAAACAAACAGTGAGGACATATGGTTTTTAGACTCAGGTTGCAGCAACCATATGACAGGGAACATAGCCTTCTTTTCTGCCCTAGATAAAAATGTGAAATCAGAAGTCACACTAGGAACTGATAACAAAATCTCTGTTATGGGAAAAGGAGAGGTAAAAATATTTACAAATCAAGGAGAAAGGAAAACCATAGCAGATGTCTACTATGTCCCCGGAATGAGATGTAACCTCTTGAGTATTGGACAGCTTGTCCATAAGGGGTACAATGTTTTCTTTAAAAATGATGTATGCACCATCATGGATATAGCACCCAGCAAACGATGCATTGCTGAAGTGAAGATGACAAGGAACAGGATGTTCCCTCTCAGGATAAGGGCAGATTTGAAAAACAAAGGAGAAATTGCAGCAGTCACCCAAGAGGCTTTCCAAAGCGTGCCAAAAGATGAGAATTGGTTGTGGCACTTGAGATTTGGTCATCTCAATTTTGGAGGTCTAAACTTGTTGAGTAGGAAAGGAATGGTAAGAGGACTACCATTGATAGAGAAACCGAACAGCCTATGTGAAGGCTGCATATTGGGAAAACAACATAGAGAAAGTTTTCCATCAGGTAGAAGCATAAGGGCAAAGGCACCCTTAGAGATCATCCACTCAGATTTATGTGGACCGATGCAAGCTCCATCATTAGCAGGCAGCCAATATTTCCTAACATTCATTGATGATTTTACAAGAAAAACTTGGGTATATTTCCTTAAAAACAAAAGTGAAGTGTTTGAGAAATTCCAAAATTTCAAGGCATTTGTGGAGAACCAAAGCGGGCTGCATATTAAAGTTTTGAGAACTGATAGAGGAGGTGAGTATATCTCCAAGGAATTCCTAAGATTTTGCAGAGAAAATGGAATTCACAAACAGTTTACAGCAAGGTACACCCCACAGCAAAATGGAGTTGCTGAAAGGAAGAACAGGACCATCATGGATATGGCGAGGAGCATGTTGAAGGCAAAGCATTTGCCAAATGATTATTGGGCTGAAGCTGTAAATTGTGCAGTGTATATTTTGAACAGGTGTCCTACAAAAGCAGTGATGAACAAAGTGCCGGAAGAAGCATGGAGTGGGAGAAAGCAAGGAGTCACCCACATGAGAGTTTTTGGATGCGTGGCCTATGCACACATACCAGATCAGCTAAGGAGGAAGTTGGACAGCAAAGGGGAGAAATGTCTTTTCATTGGATACAGTGAGGAATCCAAAGCCTACAGGTTGTATATTCCATCTACCAAGAAGTTTTTTGTCAGCAGAGATGTTCAATTCATTGAAGAGGAAGCTTGGGATGGAAGCATAGAGAAAACAGTGAATGTCAAGAACTGTTTGTCTCATGATGAAGATGATGAGGAGGTGGCTGAAATGCATCCCCAAACAGCAGCGCCAACACAAGGACAGCAAGGGACACCATTAAGGATAAATGAGAGTGCTTCTCCAAGCACACCACAAGGAGGAAATTCAAGTGCATCTTCAAGCACTTGCACACCAAATGAAAGAGGTAAGAAATTTAGAAATCTAAGTGATATTTATGATGAAGGAATGAATTCCTTATTTGCCTTGTATTGTCATGTTGATGATCCTATTCATTTCGAAGATGCAATCAAAGATAAGAAATGGATAGAAGCTATGGATGAGGAGATGAATGCCATAGAGAGAAACAAAACATGGGATTTGGTTGAGCTACCAAAAGGTAAAGAAGTGATTGGAGTGAAATGGGTTTACAAAACCAAGAGCAATGCTGAAGGTAAGATAGAAAGGCACAAGGCAAGGCTGGTTGTCAAAGGGTACAAGCAGCAGTATGGGAGAGATTATGAGGAGACTTTCGCCCCGGTTGCAAGAATGGAAACCGTGAGAGCAGTGCTGTCCATAGCAGCACAAAACAAATGGAAAGTCTACCAAATGGACGTGAAGTCAGCATTCCTAAATGGAGTGTTAAAGGAAGAGGTTTATGTTGAACAGCCTCTCGGCTATGAGAAGAAAGGTGAAGAGCACAAAGTGTGCAAATTGAAGAAAGCTCTTTATGGGCTTAAGCAAGCGCCAAGAGCATGGTACAGCAGGATAGATTCTTATCTATTGGATAATGAATTCGACAAGTGTGAAGGAGAACCCACCGTCTACATCAAAGAAAAATATGGTAAAATCTTAATTGTTGTCTTATATGTTGATGATGTTATTTTCACAGGTAATGATGATCAGCTCATTGAGAATTTTAAATCAGTCATGAAAGAGGAATTTGAAATGACTGATATGGGTTTCTTGAGATACTTCTTAGGCATAGAAGTAGATCAAAATGAAAAAGGAATTTTTATCTCACAAGCTAAATATGTAAATCAAGTGTTGAGCAGATTTAACATGCAAGAGTGCAAGGCAGCGATCACTCCCACAGTAATGGGATTAAAACTCAGCAGAGAGGACAGCAGCAAGGACTTTGATCCTAGTTTGTACAAGAGTATTGTTGGCAGCCTTATGTATTTAACAGCTACTAGGCCTGACATTATGTATGCTGTTAGTTTAATTTCCAGATTCATGGAGAGGCCAAAGGAGGCACATTGGCAGGCAGCAAAGAGAATTTTGAGGTATGTCAAAGGTACCAAAATGTTTGGAATTTTATATAATGTCTCAGAACATTCAGATTTAATTGGATACACTGATAGTGATTGGGCTGGAAGTGTAGATGATCGGAAAAGCACTTCCGGTTATGTTTTTCATATGGGTTCAGGAGCCATTTCATGGGCTTCTAAGAAGCAGTCCATTGTAGCATTGTCTACAGCAGAGGCTGAATATGTGGCAGCTACAGCAGCAGCATGTCAAGCAGTGTGGATGAGAAGAATGTTGAGAAGCTTAGGCCAAGAGCAGGCAAAAGCAACAGTGATTTATTGTGACAATAGCTCAGCTATTGCATTGTCAAAGAATTCAGTGTTTCATAAGAGAACGAAACACATTGATACAAGGTTTCACTACATCAGAGAATTGGTGAACAATGGAGAAATTATCCTAGAACATTGCAGGACTCAAGAACAGGTAGCAGACATCTTGACAAAGCCATTGGATCAGAAAAGCTTTGAATTTTTGAGAAAGTGTCTGGGTATGACCGAATGCCCAGCAGTTGAAATTAAAGGGGAGTGTTGAAGTCATAATTCCAACTGCGCAGCCGTACATCGCTCAAACCACCGCAGCAAAACCACAAAACCGCGTGAGGGATATCGGACCGCTCTTTGGTATGGAGTGGTTTCCGTACACAAGGGCCCGATAAAATTTGGTGCAGACGCGTGGCTCTCCCCATACGTAAGCAAACGTAATTTTTCGGGTGCTATTGTTCAGTTATGTAATGCCTCCCGATATTCTCCTCCACCGTCCGATTTAATCCTTCGCTCTCCGCCGTCGATCGCCTGAAGCTGCATACGGGCCCGCATCAAATCAAGGATTGCGTGGAGTAAAAGATTTTGGGTTGACCGCCGAAAAGAAATTTAATGAATTAATTTTTGTGTTCGTAGATAGTAGGTGAGATGTCTCAGTTTTAATTGCACGAACGTATGGAGAATTTAAAGAAAGGTATGGTAAGTTTAAAGAAAGGTATGGTAAGTTTTTTTTATACGCAATGTAATTTCCAAAGTATTGGAGCTCGTGCGTTATTGTAAAGTAAATAGTTTTATTTTGTAGTTAGTTTATCATGTATGGTGTAAGAGAGTTAAAAAAAACAACATGAACGCACAGCAGTGCGAAAAAGGAGAACAGGGGAGGGCTGTAAAGTTGTGTTGACCATTGTAAAAAGAACAAAGGAGCAGCGTGCAAAAATAACATAGGTTTTTCACACAGCAGTGTGAAGGGGAATGCACTCATGCAATAGAAATGCATCGCAGTTTATGTAATGTGAAGAATTGATTTGTAAGTTTTTTTTTACAGCAGTATGAGTAAAAGTGTTTTACAGTAGTAAAAGTGAAAAGGGTTTTACAGCAGTAAACCCAGCTCAGTGAAATCTCAGGGTGAAAACAGAGTTATGGTTGAATGTTGTTTTTGGTAAATCCCTCTCAGTAAAAGAGGATGAATATGTATCAGTGATTTTTGTTTTAATGAATAGAAATGTTTTTATGGTGGTAAAATACTCTGTTCCTCAGTAATTTTTTTTAAAAGCTCCCTGTGCACAAAAGATCCTGGAAAGGTAGAAACAGAGCATTGCCTCTGTGGAGTTTATTTTTTTTTGTTTTTGGGATTTTATCAGAAAAATCCCCAACAGTGGTATCAGAGCAGGTTTAGGCTCTTTGAAGGTGTTCAAGAAGCTGAAGGGAGGAGTCTTTTGTTGCAGCAGTAGATCTTCTCCAGCAAAGTGAAGTCTCAGGCAAGGGATTCAGGTATTTCAAAAGTTTTTTTTCTGTGTTGCTGCTGAAGAAACAGTCAGTGTTTTAAATTACACAGTCAAGAAATTGAAGCATAGTTGAGGCTGCAAGAATGGCTGGCACAAGCACCAGTAATAGCATGGGTATGCAGCTCCCATTATTTGATGGTAAAAACTATGACTATTGGGCAATAACAATGAAAGCCTTGTTTGCTTCCCAAGACTTATGGGAAATAGTTGAGGAAGGTTTTGAACAACCAGCAGATGAAAATGAGTTTAATGCATTAACTCAAGGAGAGAAGGATCTATTAAAGAGCTGCAAGAAGAAGGATTCAAAAGCCCTTTTCTTCTTGTATCAAGCAGTGCATGGAAGCGTGTTTCCAAGGTTAGCAGCATCTAAGACATCCAATGAAGCATGGCAAACCCTCAAGACAGCCTATCAAGGCATGGAGAGAGTGAAGACAGCAAAACTGCAATTGCTGAGGAAGGATTTTGAGAATCTGTGCATGAAGGAGTCAGACAACATTGACTCATTCTTCACACATGTAATTGGTTTGGTCACACAGATAAGGACTCACGGAGAAACCCTTGAAGATAGGAGGATTGTGGAGAAAATATTGAGGGTCTTACCCTCAAAGTTTGATGCGATTGTCACCACCATTGAAGAGACAAAGGATCTCTCAAAATTTTCAGTTGATGAGCTACATGCATCACTGATAACACATGAGCAGAGGTTGAGTAGGAATGAAAACTCATCTCTAGAGCAAGCCTTCAAGACCCAGATGTCTTTTGGAAGAGGAAGAGGTCAAGGCAGAGGAAACAAGAGAGGAAGAGGCAGAAGCCAGAACAGAGGTGGAAGGAACAGCCCAGCAAATGCACAAGGAAGAGGCAGCAATCCAAATCAGAACCAAGGCCAAGGCAGCAGCCAACAAAGAGGACAACATCATGCTCAAGGACAAAGGTATGAAAAATCTAATGTCCAATGCTATTATTGTAAAAAATATGGGCATTATGCCAGTGAATGTAGGAAGAAGCAGCATGATATGAACAATAGAGAAAATGCAAATGTCACTAGAGAAAACAACAGTCAAAATAATGTGTTGTTAGCATGTAACATGGCTGAAACAAACAGTGAGGACATATGGTTTTTAGACTCAGGTTGCAGCAACCATATGACAGGGAACATAGCCTTCTTTTCTGCCCTAGATAAAAATGTGAAATCAGAAGTCACACTAGGAACTGATAACAAAATCTCTGTTATGGGAAAAGGAGAGGTAAAAATATTTACAAATCAAGGAGAAAGGAAAACCATAGCAGATGTCTACTATGTCCCCGGAATGAGATGTAACCTCTTGAGTATTGGACAGCTTGTCCATAAGGGGTACAATGTTTTCTTTAAAAATGATGTATGCACCATCATGGATATAGCACCCAGCAAACGATGCATTGCTGAAGTGAAGATGACAAGGAACAGGATGTTCCCTCTCAGGATAAGGGCAGATTTGAAAAACAAAGGAGAAATTGCAGCAGTCACCCAAGAGGCTTTCCAAAGCGTGCCAAAAGATGAGAATTGGTTGTGGCACTTGAGATTTGGTCATCTCAATTTTGGAGGTCTAAACTTGTTGAGTAGGAAAGGAATGGTAAGAGGACTACCATTGATAGAGAAACCGGACAGCCTATGTGAAGGCTGCATATTGGGAAAACAACATAGAGAAAGTTTTCCATCAGGTAGAAGCATAAGGGCAAAGGCACCCTTAGAGATCATCCACTCAGATTTATGTGGACCGATGCAAGCTCCATCATTAGCAGGCAGCCAATATTTCCTAACATTCATTGATGATTTTACAAGAAAAACTTGGGTATATTTCCTTAAAAACAAAAGTGAAGTGTTTGAGAAATTCCAAAATTTCAAGGCATTTGTGGAGAACCAAAGCGGGCTGCATATTAAAGTTTTGAGAACTGATAGAGGAGGTGAGTATATCTCCAAGGAATTCCTAAGATTTTGCAGAGAAAATGGAATTCACAAACAGTTTACAGCAAGGTACACCCCACAGCAAAATGGAGTTGCTGAAAGGAAGAACAGGACCATCATGGATATGGCGAGGAGCATGTTGAAGGCAAAGCATTTGCCAAATGATTATTGGGCTGAAGCTGTAAATTGTGCAGTGTATATTTTGAACAGGTGTCCTACAAAAGCAGTGATGAACAAAGTGCCGGAAGAAGCATGGAGTGGGAGAAAGCAAGGAGTCACCCACATGAGAGTTTTTGGATGCGTGGCCTATGCACACATACCAGATCAGCTAAGGAGGAAGTTGGACAGCAAAGGGGAGAAATGTCTTTTCATTGGATACAGTGAGGAATCCAAAGCCTACAGGTTGTATATTCCATCTACCAAGAAGTTTTTTGTCAGCAGAGATGTTCAATTCATTGAAGAGGAAGCTTGGGATGGAAGCATAGAGAAAACAGTGAATGTCAAGAACTGTTTGTCTCATGATGAAGATGATGAGGAGGTGGCTGAAATGCATCCCCAAACAGCAGCGCCAACACAAGGACAGCAAGGGACACCATTAAGGATAAATGAGAGTGCTTCTCCAAGCACACCACAAGGAGGAAATTCAAGTGCATCTTCAAGCACTTGCACACCAAATGAAAGAGGTAAGAAATTTAGAAATCTAAGTGATATTTATGATGAAGGAATGAATTCCTTATTTGCCTTGTATTGTCATGTTGATGATCCTATTCATTTCGAAGATGCAATCAAAGATAAGAAATGGATAGAAGCTATGGATGAGGAGATGAATGCCATAGAGAGAAACAAAACATGGGATTTGGTTGAGCTACCAAAAGGTAAAGAAGTGATTGGAGTGAAATGGGTTTACAAAACCAAGAGCAATGCTGAAGGTAAGATAGAAAGGCACAAGGCAAGGCTGGTTGTCAAAGGGTACAAGCAGCAGTATGGGAGAGATTATGAGGAGACTTTCGCCCCGGTTGCAAGAATGGAAACCGTGAGAGCAGTGCTGTCCATAGCAGCACAAAACAAATGGAAAGTCTACCAAATGGACGTGAAGTCAGCATTCCTAAATGGAGTGTTAAAGGAAGAGGTTTATGTTGAACAGCCTCTCGGCTATGAGAAGAAAGGTGAAGAGCACAAAGTGTGCAAATTGAAGAAAGCTCTTTATGGGCTTAAGCAAGCGCCAAGAGCATGGTACAGCAGGATAGATTCTTATCTATTGGATAATGAATTCGACAAGTGTGAAGGAGAACCCACCGTCTACATCAAAGAAAAATATGGTAAAATCTTAATTGTTGTCTTATATGTTGATGATGTTATTTTCACAGGTAATGATGATCAGCTCATTGAGAATTTTAAATCAGTCATGAAAGAGGAATTTGAAATGACTGATATGGGTTTCTTGAGATACTTCTTAGGCATAGAAGTAGATCAAAATGAAAAAGGAATTTTTATCTCACAAGCTAAATATGTAAATCAAGTGTTGAGCAGATTTAACATGCAAGAGTGCAAGGCAGCGATCACTCCCACAGTAATGGGATTAAAACTCAGCAGAGAGGACAGCAGCAAGGACTTTGATCCTAGTTTGTACAAGAGTATTGTTGGCAGCCTTATGTATTTAACAGCTACTAGGCCTGACATTATGTATGCTGTTAGTTTAATTTCCAGATTCATGGAGAGGCCAAAGGAGGCACATTGGCAGGCAGCAAAGAGAATTTTGAGGTATGTCAAAGGTACCAAAATGTTTGGAATTTTATATAATGTCTCAGAACATTCAGATTTAATTGGATACACTGATAGTGATTGGGCTGGAAGTGTAGATGATCGGAAAAGCACTTCCGGTTATGTTTTTCATATGGGTTCAGGAGCCATTTCATGGGCTTCTAAGAAGCAGTCCATTGTAGCATTGTCTACAGCAGAGGCTGAATATGTGGCAGCTACAGCAGCAGCATGTCAAGCAGTGTGGATGAGAAGAATGTTGAGAAGCTTAGGCCAAGAGCAGGCAAAAGCAACAGTGATTTATTGTGACAATAGCTCAGCTATTGCATTGTCAAAGAATTCAGTGTTTCATAAGAGAACGAAACACATTGATACAAGGTTTCACTACATCAGAGAATTGGTGAACAATGGAGAAATTATCCTAGAACATTGCAGGACTCAAGAACAGGTAGCAGACATCTTGACAAAGCCATTGGATCAGAAAAGCTTTGAATTTTTGAGAAAGTGTCTGGGTATGACCGAATGCCCAGCAGTTGAAATTAAAGGGGAGTGTTGAAGTCATAATTCCAACTGCGCAGCCGTACATCGCTCAAACCACCGCAGCAAAACCACAAAACCGCGTGAGGGATATCGGACCGCTCTTTGGTATGGAGTGGTTTCCGTACACAAGGGCCCGATAAAATTTGGTGCAGACGCGTGGCTCTCCCCATACGTAAGCAAACGTAATTTTTCGGGTGCTATTGTTCAGTTATGTAATGCCTCCCGATATTCTCCTCCACCGTCCGATTTAATCCTTCGCTCTCCGCCGTCGATCGCCTGAAGCTGCATACGGGCCCGCATCAAATCAAGGATTGCGTGGAGTAAAAGATTTTGGGTTGACCGCCGAAAAGAAATTTAATGAATTAATTTTTGTGTTCGTAGATAGTAGGTGAGATGTCTCAGTTTTAATTGCACGAACGTATGGAGAATTTAAAGAAAGGTATGGTAAGTTTAAAGAAAGGTATGGTAAGTTTTTTTTATACGCAATGTAATTTCCAAAGTATTGGAGCTCGTGCGTTATTGTAAAGTAAATAGTTTTATTTTGTAGTTAGTTTATCATGTATGGTGTAAGAGAGTTAAAAAAAACAACATGAACGCACAGCAGTGCGAAAAAGGAGAACAGGGGAGGGCTGTAAAGTTGTGTTGACCATTGTAAAAAGAACAAAGGAGCAGCGTGCAAAAATAACATAGGTTTTTCACACAGCAGTGTGAAGGGGAATGCACTCATGCAATAGAAATGCATCGCAGTTTATGTAATGTGAAGAATTGATTTGTAAGTTTTTTTTTACAGCAGTATGAGTAAAAGTGTTTTACAGTAGTAAAAGTGAAAAGGGTTTTACAGCAGTAAACCCAGCTCAGTGAAATCTCAGGGTGAAAACAGAGTTATGGTTGAATGTTGTTTTTGGTAAATCCCTCTCAGTAAAAGAGGATGAATATGTATCAGTGATTTTTGTTTTAATGAATAGAAATGTTTTTATGGTGGTAAAATACTCTGTTCCTCAGTAATTTTTTTTAAAAGCTCCCTGTGCACAAAAGATCCTGGAAAGGTAGAAACAGAGCATTGCCTCTGTGGAGTTTATTTTTTTTGTTTTTGGGATTTTATCAGAAAAATCCCCAACAGTGGTATCAGAGCAGGTTTAGGCTCTTTGAAGGTGTTCAAGAAGCTGAAGGGAGGAGTCTTTTGTTGCAGCAGTAGATCTTCTCCAGCAAAGTGAAGTCTCAGGCAAGGGATTCAGGTATTTCAAAAGTTTTTTTTCTGTGTTGCTGCTGAAGAAACAGTCAGTGTTTTAAATTACACAGTCAAGAAATTGAAGCATAGTTGAGGCTGCAAGAATGGCTGGCACAAGCACCAGTAATAGCATGGGTATGCAGCTCCCATTATTTGATGGTAAAAACTATGACTATTGGGCAATAACAATGAAAGCCTTGTTTGCTTCCCAAGACTTATGGGAAATAGTTGAGGAAGGTTTTGAACAACCAGCAGATGAAAATGAGTTTAATGCATTAACTCAAGGAGAGAAGGATCTATTAAAGAGCTGCAAGAAGAAGGATTCAAAAGCCCTTTTCTTCTTGTATCAAGCAGTGCATGGAAGCGTGTTTCCAAGGTTAGCAGCATCTAAGACATCCAATGAAGCATGGCAAACCCTCAAGACAGCCTATCAAGGCATGGAGAGAGTGAAGACAGCAAAACTGCAATTGCTGAGGAAGGATTTTGAGAATCTGTGCATGAAGGAGTCAGACAACATTGACTCATTCTTCACACATGTAATTGGTTTGGTCACACAGATAAGGACTCACGGAGAAACCCTTGAAGATAGGAGGATTGTGGAGAAAATATTGAGGGTCTTACCCTCAAAGTTTGATGCGATTGTCACCACCATTGAAGAGACAAAGGATCTCTCAAAATTTTCAGTTGATGAGCTACATGCATCACTGATAACACATGAGCAGAGGTTGAGTAGGAATGAAAACTCATCTCTAGAGCAAGCCTTCAAGACCCAGATGTCTTTTGGAAGAGGAAGAGGTCAAGGCAGAGGAAACAAGAGAGGAAGAGGCAGAAGCCAGAACAGAGGTGGAAGGAACAGCCCAGCAAATGCACAAGGAAGAGGCAGCAATCCAAATCAGAACCAAGGCCAAGGCAGCAGCCAACAAAGAGGACAACATCATGCTCAAGGACAAAGGTATGAAAAATCTAATGTCCAATGCTATTATTGTAAAAAATATGGGCATTATGCCAGTGAATGTAGGAAGAAGCAGCATGATATGAACAATAGAGAAAATGCAAATGTCACTAGAGAAAACAACAGTCAAAATAATGTGTTGTTAGCATGTAACATGGCTGAAACAAACAGTGAGGACATATGGTTTTTAGACTCAGGTTGCAGCAACCATATGACAGGGAACATAGCCTTCTTTTCTGCCCTAGATAAAAATGTGAAATCAGAAGTCACACTAGGAACTGATAACAAAATCTCTGTTATGGGAAAAGGAGAGGTAAAAATATTTACAAATCAAGGAGAAAGGAAAACCATAGCAGATGTCTACTATGTCCCCGGAATGAGATGTAACCTCTTGAGTATTGGACAGCTTGTCCATAAGGGGTACAATGTTTTCTTTAAAAATGATGTATGCACCATCATGGATATAGCACCCAGCAAACGATGCATTGCTGAAGTGAAGATGACAAGGAACAGGATGTTCCCTCTCAGGATAAGGGCAGATTTGAAAAACAAAGGAGAAATTGCAGCAGTCACCCAAGAGGCTTTCCAAAGCGTGCCAAAAGATGAGAATTGGTTGTGGCACTTGAGATTTGGTCATCTCAATTTTGGAGGTCTAAACTTGTTGAGTAGGAAAGGAATGGTAAGAGGACTACCATTGATAGAGAAACCGGACAGCCTATGTGAAGGCTGCATATTGGGAAAACAACATAGAGAAAGTTTTCCATCAGGTAGAAGCATAAGGGCAAAGGCACCCTTAGAGATCATCCACTCAGATTTATGTGGACCGATGCAAGCTCCATCATTAGCAGGCAGCCAATATTTCCTAACATTCATTGATGATTTTACAAGAAAAACTTGGGTATATTTCCTTAAAAACAAAAGTGAAGTGTTTGAGAAATTCCAAAATTTCAAGGCATTTGTGGAGAACCAAAGCGGGCTGCATATTAAAGTTTTGAGAACTGATAGAGGAGGTGAGTATATCTCCAAGGAATTCCTAAGATTTTGCAGAGAAAATGGAATTCACAAACAGTTTACAGCAAGGTACACCCCACAGCAAAATGGAGTTGCTGAAAGGAAGAACAGGACCATCATGGATATGGCGAGGAGCATGTTGAAGGCAAAGCATTTGCCAAATGATTATTGGGCTGAAGCTGTAAATTGTGCAGTGTATATTTTGAACAGGTGTCCTACAAAAGCAGTGATGAACAAAGTGCCGGAAGAAGCATGGAGTGGGAGAAAGCAAGGAGTCACCCACATGAGAGTTTTTGGATGCGTGGCCTATGCACACATACCAGATCAGCTAAGGAGGAAGTTGGACAGCAAAGGGGAGAAATGTCTTTTCATTGGATACAGTGAGGAATCCAAAGCCTACAGGTTGTATATTCCATCTACCAAGAAGTTTTTTGTCAGCAGAGATGTTCAATTCATTGAAGAGGAAGCTTGGGATGGAAGCATAGAGAAAACAGTGAATGTCAAGAACTGTTTGTCTCATGATGAAGATGATGAGGAGGTGGCTGAAATGCATCCCCAAACAGCAGCGCCAACACAAGGACAGCAAGGGACACCATTAAGGATAAATGAGAGTGCTTCTCCAAGCACACCACAAGGAGGAAATTCAAGTGCATCTTCAAGCACTTGCACACCAAATGAAAGAGGTAAGAAATTTAGAAATCTAAGTGATATTTATGATGAAGGAATGAATTCCTTATTTGCCTTGTATTGTCATGTTGATGATCCTATTCATTTCGAAGATGCAATCAAAGATAAGAAATGGATAGAAGCTATGGATGAGGAGATGAATGCCATAGAGAGAAACAAAACATGGGATTTGGTTGAGCTACCAAAAGGTAAAGAAGTGATTGGAGTGAAATGGGTTTACAAAACCAAGAGCAATGCTGAAGGTAAGATAGAAAGGCACAAGGCAAGGCTGGTTGTCAAAGGGTACAAGCAGCAGTATGGGAGAGATTATGAGGAGACTTTCGCCCCGGTTGCAAGAATGGAAACCGTGAGAGCAGTGCTGTCCATAGCAGCACAAAACAAATGGAAAGTCTACCAAATGGACGTGAAGTCAGCATTCCTAAATGGAGTGTTAAAGGAAGAGGTTTATGTTGAACAGCCTCTCGGCTATGAGAAGAAAGGTGAAGAGCACAAAGTGTGCAAATTGAAGAAAGCTCTTTATGGGCTTAAGCAAGCGCCAAGAGCATGGTACAGCAGGATAGATTCTTATCTATTGGATAATGAATTCGACAAGTGTGAAGGAGAACCCACCGTCTACATCAAAGAAAAATATGGTAAAATCTTAATTGTTGTCTTATATGTTGATGATGTTATTTTCACAGGTAATGATGATCAGCTCATTGAGAATTTTAAATCAGTCATGAAAGAGGAATTTGAAATGACTGATATGGGTTTCTTGAGATACTTCTTAGGCATAGAAGTAGATCAAAATGAAAAAGGAATTTTTATCTCACAAGCTAAATATGTAAATCAAGTGTTGAGCAGATTTAACATGCAAGAGTGCAAGGCAGCGATCACTCCCACAGTAATGGGATTAAAACTCAGCAGAGAGGACAGCAGCAAGGACTTTGATCCTAGTTTGTACAAGAGTATTGTTGGCAGCCTTATGTATTTAACAGCTACTAGGCCTGACATTATGTATGCTGTTAGTTTAATTTCCAGATTCATGGAGAGGCCAAAGGAGGCACATTGGCAGGCAGCAAAGAGAATTTTGAGGTATGTCAAAGGTACCAAAATGTTTGGAATTTTATATAATGTCTCAGAACATTCAGATTTAATTGGATACACTGATAGTGATTGGGCTGGAAGTGTAGATGATCGGAAAAGCACTTCCGGTTATGTTTTTCATATGGGTTCAGGAGCCATTTCATGGGCTTCTAAGAAGCAGTCCATTGTAGCATTGTCTACAGCAGAGGCTGAATATGTGGCAGCTACAGCAGCAGCATGTCAAGCAGTGTGGATGAGAAGAATGTTGAGAAGCTTAGGCCAAGAGCAGGCAAAAGCAACAGTGATTTATTGTGACAATAGCTCAGCTATTGCATTGTCAAAGAATTCAGTGTTTCATAAGAGAACGAAACACATTGATACAAGGTTTCACTACATCAGAGAATTGGTGAACAATGGAGAAATTATCCTAGAACATTGCAGGACTCAAGAACAGGTAGAAGACATCTTGACAAAGCCATTGGATCAGAAAAGCTTTGAATTTTTGAGAAAGTGTCTGGGTATGACCGAATGCCCAGCAGTTGAAATTAAAGCGGAGTGTTGAAGTCATAATTCCAACTGCGCAGCCGTACATCGCTCAAACCACCGCAGCAAAACCACAAAACCATGTGAGGGATATCGGACCGCTCTTTGGTATGGAGTGGTTTCCGTATGGAGAATTTCAAGAAAGGTATGGTAAGTTTAAAGAAAGGTATGGTAAGTTTTTTTTATACGCAATGTAATTTCCAAAGTATTGGAGCTCGTGCATTATTGTAAAGTAAATAGTTTTATTTTGTAGTTAGTTTATCATGTATGGTGTAAGAGAGTTAAAAAAAACAACATGAACGCACAGCAATGCGAAAAAGGAGAACAGGGGAGGGCTGTAAAGTTGTGTTGACCATTGTAAAAAGAACAAAGGAGCAGCGTGCAAAAATAACATAGGTTTTTCACACAACAGTGTGAAGGGGAATGCACTCATGCAATAGAAATGCATCGCAGTTTATGTAATGTGAAGAATTGATTTGTAAGTTTTTTTTTACAGCAGTATGAGTAAAAGTGTTTTACAGTAGTAAAAGTGAAAAGGGTTTTACAGCAGTAAACCCAGCTCAGTGAAATCTCAGGGTGAAAACAGAGTTATGGTTGAATGTTGTTTTTGGTAAATCCCTCTCAGTAAAAGAGGATGAATATGTATCAGTGATTTTTGTTTTAATGAATAGAAATGTTTTTATGGTGGTAAAATACTCTGTTCCTCAGTAATTTTTTTTAAAAGCTCCCTGTGCACAAAAGATCCTGGAAAGGTAGAAACAGAGCATTGCCTCTGTGGAGTTTATTTTTTTTTGTTTTTGGGATTTTATCAGAAAAATCCCCAACAGTGGTATCAGAGCAGGTTTAGGCTCTTTGAAGGTGTTCAAGAAGCTGAAGGGAGGAGTCTTTTGTTGCAGCAGTAGATCTTCTCCAGCAAAGTGAAGTCTCAGGCAAGGGATTCAGGTATTTCAAAAGTTTTTTTTCTGTGTTGCTGCTGAAGAAACAGTCAGTGTTTTAAATTACACAGTCAAGAAATTGAAGCATAGTTGAGGCTGCAAGAATGGCTGGCACAAGCACCAGTAATAGCATGGGTATGCAGCTCCCATTATTTGATGGTAAAAACTATGACTATTGGGCAATAACAATGAAAGCCTTGTTTGCTTCCCAAGACTTATGGGAAATAGTTGAGGAAGGTTTTGAACAACCAGCAGATGAAAATGAGTTTAATGCATTAACTCAAGGAGAGAAGGATCTATTAAAGAGCTGCAAGAAGAAGGATTCAAAAGCCCTTTTCTTCTTGTATCAAGCAGTGCATGGAAGCGTGTTTCCAAGGTTAGCAGCATCTAAGACATCCAATGAAGCATGGCAAACCCTCAAGACAGCCTATCAAGGCATGGAGAGAGTGAAGACAGCAAAACTGCAATTGCTGAGGAAGGATTTTGAGAATCTGTGCATGAAGGAGTCAGACAACATTGACTCATTCTTCACACATGTAATTGGTTTGGTCACACAGATAAGGACTCACGGAGAAACCCTTGAAGATAGGAGGATTGTGGAGAAAATATTGAGGGTCTTACCCTCAAAGTTTGATGCGATTGTCACCACCATTGAAGAGACAAAGGATCTCTCAAAATTTTCAGTTGATGAGCTACATGCATCACTGATAACACATGAGCAGAGGTTGAGTAGGAATGAAAACTCATCTCTAGAGCAAGCCTTCAAGACCCAGATGTCTTTTGGAAGAGGAAGAGGTCAAGGCAGAGGAAACAAGAGAGGAAGAGGCAGAAGCCAGAACAGAGGTGGAAGGAACAGCCCAGCAAATGCACAAGGAAGAGGCAGCAATCCAAATCAGAACCAAGGCCAAGGCAGCAGCCAACAAAGAGGACAACATCATGCTCAAGGACAAAGGTATGAAAAATCTAATGTCCAATGCTATTATTGTAAAAAATATGGGCATTATGCCAGTGAATGTAGGAAGAAGCAGCATGATATGAACAATAGAGAAAATGCAAATGTCACTAGAGAAAACAACAGTCAAAATAATGTGTTGTTAGCATGTAACATGGCTGAAACAAACAGTGAGGACATATGGTTTTTAGACTCAGGTTGCAGCAACCATATGACAGGGAACATAGCCTTCTTTTCTGCCCTAGATAAAAATGTGAAATCAGAAGTCACACTAGGAACTGATAACAAAATCTCTGTTATGGGAAAAGGAGAGGTAAAAATATTTACAAATCAAGGAGAAAGGAAAACCATAGCAGATGTCTACTATGTCCCCGGAATGAGATGTAACCTCTTGAGTATTGGACAGCTTGTCCATAAGGGGTACAATGTTTTCTTTAAAAATGATGTATGCACCATCATGGATATAGCACCCAGCAAACGATGCATTGCTGAAGTGAAGATGACAAGGAACAGGATGTTCCCTCTCAGGATAAGGGCAGATTTGAAAAACAAAGGAGAAATTGCAGCAGTCACCCAAGAGGCTTTCCAAAGCGTGCCAAAAGATGAGAATTGGTTGTGGCACTTGAGATTTGGTCATCTCAATTTTGGAGGTCTAAACTTGTTGAGTAGGAAAGGAATGGTAAGAGGACTACCATTGATAGAGAAACCGGACAGCCTATGTGAAGGCTGCATATTGGGAAAACAACATAGAGAAAGTTTTCCATCAGGTAGAAGCATAAGGGCAAAGGCACCCTTAGAGATCATCCACTCAGATTTATGTGGACCGATGCAAGCTCCATCATTAGCAGGCAGCCAATATTTCCTAACATTCATTGATGATTTTACAAGAAAAACTTGGGTATATTTCCTTAAAAACAAAAGTGAAGTGTTTGAGAAATTCCAAAATTTCAAGGCATTTGTGGAGAACCAAAGCGGGCTGCATATTAAAGTTTTGAGAACTGATAGAGGAGGTGAGTATATCTCCAAGGAATTCCTAAGATTTTGCAGAGAAAATGGAATTCACAAACAGTTTACAGCAAGGTACACCCCACAGCAAAATGGAGTTGCTGAAAGGAAGAACAGGACCATCATGGATATGGCGAGGAGCATGTTGAAGGCAAAGCATTTGCCAAATGATTATTGGGCTGAAGCTGTAAATTGTGCAGTGTATATTTTGAACAGGTGTCCTACAAAAGCAGTGATGAACAAAGTGCCGGAAGAAGCATGGAGTGGGAGAAAGCAAGGAGTCACCCACATGAGAGTTTTTGGATGCGTGGCCTATGCACACATACCAGATCAGCTAAGGAGGAAGTTGGACAGCAAAGGGGAGAAATGTCTTTTCATTGGATACAGTGAGGAATCCAAAGCCTACAGGTTGTATATTCCATCTACCAAGAAGTTTTTTGTCAGCAGAGATGTTCAATTCATTGAAGAGGAAGCTTGGGATGGAAGCATAGAGAAAACAGTGAATGTCAAGAACTGTTTGTCTCATGATGAAGATGATGAGGAGGTGGCTGAAATGCATCCCCAAACAGCAGCGCCAACACAAGGACAGCAAGGGACACCATTAAGGATAAATGAGAGTGCTTCTCCAAGCACACCACAAGGAGGAAATTCAAGTGCATCTTCAAGCACTTGCACACCAAATGAAAGAGGTAAGAAATTTAGAAATCTAAGTGATATTTATGATGAAGGAATGAATTCCTTATTTGCCTTGTATTGTCATGTTGATGATCCTATTCATTTCGAAGATGCAATCAAAGATAAGAAATGGATAGAAGCTATGGATGAGGAGATGAATGCCATAGAGAGAAACAAAACATGGGATTTGGTTGAGCTACCAAAAGGTAAAGAAGTGATTGGAGTGAAATGGGTTTACAAAACCAAGAGCAATGCTGAAGGTAAGATAGAAAGGCACAAGGCAAGGCTGGTTGTCAAAGGGTACAAGCAGCAGTATGGGAGAGATTATGAGGAGACTTTCGCCCCGGTTGCAAGAATGGAAACCGTGAGAGCAGTGCTGTCCATAGCAGCACAAAACAAATGGAAAGTCTACCAAATGGACGTGAAGTCAGCATTCCTAAATGGAGTGTTAAAGGAAGAGGTTTATGTTGAACAGCCTCTCGGCTATGAGAAGAAAGGTGAAGAGCACAAAGTGTGCAAATTGAAGAAAGCTCTTTATGGGCTTAAGCAAGCGCCAAGAGCATGGTACAGCAGGATAGATTCTTATCTATTGGATAATGAATTCGACAAGTGTGAAGGAGAACCCACCGTCTACATCAAAGAAAAATATGGTAAAATCTTAATTGTTGTCTTATATGTTGATGATGTTATTTTCACAGGTAATGATGATCAGCTCATTGAGAATTTTAAATCAGTCATGAAAGAGGAATTTGAAATGACTGATATGGGTTTCTTGAGATACTTCTTAGGCATAGAAGTAGATCAAAATGAAAAAGGAATTTTTATCTCACAAGCTAAATATGTAAATCAAGTGTTGAGCAGATTTAACATGCAAGAGTGCAAGGCAGCGATCACTCCCACAGTAATGGGATTAAAACTCAGCAGAGAGGACAGCAGCAAGGACTTTGATCCTAGTTTGTACAAGAGTATTGTTGGCAGCCTTATGTATTTAACAGCTACTAGGCCTGACATTATGTATGCTGTTAGTTTAATTTCCAGATTCATGGAGAGGCCAAAGGAGGCACATTGGCAGGCAGCAAAGAGAATTTTGAGGTATGTCAAAGGTACCAAAATGTTTGGAATTTTATATAATGTCTCAGAACATTCAGATTTAATTGGATACACTGATAGTGATTGGGCTGGAAGTGTAGATGATCGGAAAAGCACTTCCGGTTATGTTTTTCATATGGGTTCAGGAGCCATTTCATGGGCTTCTAAGAAGCAGTCCATTGTAGCATTGTCTACAGCAGAGGCTGAATATGTGGCAGCTACAGCAGCAGCATGTCAAGCAGTGTGGATGAGAAGAATGTTGAGAAGCTTAGGCCAAGAGCAGGCAAAAGCAACAGTGATTTATTGTGACAATAGCTCAGCTATTGCATTGTCAAAGAATTCAGTGTTTCATAAGAGAACGAAACACATTGATACAAGGTTTCACTACATCAGAGAATTGGTGAACAATGGAGAAATTATCCTAGAACATTGCAGGACTCAAGAACAGGTAGCAGACATCTTGACAAAGCCATTGGATCAGAAAAGCTTTGAATTTTTGAGAAAGTGTCTGGGTATGACCGAATGCCCAGCAGTTGAAATTAAAGGGGAGTGTTGAAGTCATAATTCCAACTGCGCAGCCGTACATCGCTCAAACCACCGCAGCAAAACCACAAAACCGCGTGAGGGATATCGGACCGCTCTTTGGTATGGAGTGGTTTCCGTACACAAGGGCCCGATAAAATTTGGTGCAGACGCGTGGCTCTCCCCATACGTAAGCAAACGTAATTTTTCGGGTGCTATTGTTCAGTTATGTAATGCCTCCCGATATTCTCCTCCACCGTCCGATTTAATCCTTCGCTCTCCGCCGTCGATCGCCTGAAGCTGCATACGGGCCCGCATCAAATCAAGGATTGCGTGGAGTAAAAGATTTTGGGTTGACCGCCGAAAAGAAATTTAATGAATTAATTGTTGAGCAGCGTGCAAAAATAACATAGGTTTTTCACACAGCAGTGTGAAGGGGAATGCACTCATGCAATAGAAATGCATCGCAGTTTATGTAATGTGAAGAATTGATTTGTAAGTTTTTTTTTACAGCAGTATGAGTAAAAGTGTTTTACAGTAGTAAAAGTGAAAAGGGTTTTACAGCAGTAAACCCAGCTCAGTGAAATCTCAGGGTGAAAACAGAGTTATGGTTGAATGTTGTTTTTGGTAAATCCCTCTCAGTAAAAGAGGATGAATATGTATCAGTGATTTTTGTTTTAATGAATAGAAATGTTTTTATGGTGGTAAAATACTCTGTTCCTCAGTAATTTTTTTTAAAAGCTCCCTGTGCACAAAAGATCCTGGAAAGGTAGAAACAGAGCATTGCCTCTGTGGAGTTTATTTTTTTTTGTTTTTGGGATTTTATCAGAAAAATCCCCAACAGTGGTATCAGAGCAGGTTTAGGCTCTTTGAAGGTGTTCAAGAAGCTGAAGGGAGGAGTCTTTTGTTGCAGCAGTAGATCTTCTCCAGCAAAGTGAAGTCTCAGGCAAGGGATTCAGGTATTTCAAAAGTTTTTTTTCTGTGTTGCTGCTGAAGAAACAGTCAGTGTTTTAAATTACACAGTCAAGAAATTGAAGCATAGTTGAGGCTGCAAGAATGGCTGGCACAAGCACCAGTAATAGCATGGGTATGCAGCTCCCATTATTTGATGGTAAAAACTATGACTATTGGGCAATAACAATGAAAGCCTTGTTTGCTTCCCAAGACTTATGGGAAATAGTTGAGGAAGGTTTTGAACAACCAGCAGATGAAAATGAGTTTAATGCATTAACTCAAGGAGAGAAGGATCTATTAAAGAGCTGCAAGAAGAAGGATTCAAAAGCCCTTTTCTTCTTGTATCAAGCAGTGCATGGAAGCGTGTTTCCAAGGTTAGCAGCAGCTAAGACATCCAATGAAGCATGGCAAACCCTCAAGACAGCCTATCAAGGCATGGAGAGAGTGAAGACAGCAAAACTGCAATTGCTGAGGAAGGATTTTGAGAATCTGTGCATGAAGGAGTCAGACAACATTGACTCATTCTTCACACATGTAATTGGTTTGGTCACACAGATAAGGACTCATGGAGAAACCCTTGAAGATAGGAGGATTGTGGAGAAAATATTGAGGGTCTTACCCTCAAAGTTTGATGCGATTGTCACCACCATTGAAGAGACAAAGGATCTCTCAAAATTTTCAGTTGATGAGCTACATGCATCACTGATAACACATGAGCAGAGGTTGAGTAGGAATGAAAACTCATCTCTAGAGCAAGCCTTCAAGACCCAGATGTCTTTTGGAAGAGGAAGAGGTCAAGGCAGAGGAAACAAGAGAGGAAGAGGCAGAAGCCAGAACAGAGGTGGAAGGAACAGCCCAGCAAATGCACAAGGAAGAGGCAGCAATCCAAATCAGAACCAAGGCCAAGGCAGCAGCCAACAAAGAGGACAACATCATGCTCAAGGACAAAGGTATGAAAAATCTAATGTCCAATGCTATTATTGTAAAAAATATGGGCATTATGCCAGTGAATGTAGGAAGAAGCAGCATGATATGAACAATAGAGAAAATGCAAATGTCACTAGAGAAAACAGCAGTCAAAATAATGTGTTGTTAGCATGTAACATGGCTGAAACAAACAGTGAGGACATATGGTTTTTAGACTCAGGTTGCAGCAACCATATGACAGGGAACATAGCCTTCTTTTCTGCCCTAGATAAAAATGTGAAATCAGAAGTCACACTAGGAACTGATAACAAAATCTCTGTTATGGGAAAAGGAGAGGTAAAAATATTTACAAATCAAGGAGAAAGGAAAACCATAGCAGATGTCTACTATGTCCCCGGAATGAGATGTAACCTCTTGAGTATTGGACAGCTTGTCCATAAGGGGTACAATGTTTTCTTTAAAAATGATGTATGCACCATCATGGATATAGCACCCAGCAAACGATGCATTGCTGAAGTGAAGATGACAAGGAACAGGATGTTCCCTCTCAGGATAAGGGCAGATTTGAAAAACAAAGGAGAAATTGCAGCAGT
This sequence comes from Pinus tabuliformis, assembly GCA_031772625.1. Taxonomy (NCBI): domain Eukaryota; kingdom Viridiplantae; phylum Streptophyta; class Pinopsida; order Pinales; family Pinaceae; genus Pinus; species Pinus tabuliformis. Next base: position 426,810,539 of record CM062809.1, read on the forward strand.
CACCCAAGAGGCTTTCCAAAGGGTGCCAAAAGATGAGAATTGGTTGTGGCACTTGAGATTTGGTCATCTCAATTTTGGAGGTCTAAACTTGTTGAGTAGGAAAGGAATGGTAAGAGGACTACCATTGATAGAGAAACCGGACAGCCTATGTGAAGGCTGCATATTGGGAAAACAACATAGAGAAAGTTTTCCATCAGGTAGAAGCATAAGGGCAAAGGCACCCTTAGAGATCATCCACTCAGATTTATGTGGACCGATGCAAGCTCCATCATTAGCAGGCAGCCAATATTTCCTAACATTCATTGATGATTTTACAAGAAAAACTTGGGTATATTTCCTTAAAAACAAAAGTGAAGTGTTTGAGAAATTCCAAAATTTCAAGGCATTTGTGGAGAACCAAAGCGGGCTGCATATTAAAGTTTTGAGAACTGATAGAGGAGGTGAGTATATCTCCAAGGAATTCCTAAGATTTTGCAGAGAAAATGGAATTCACAAACAGTTTACAGCAAGGTACACCCCACAGCAAAATGGAGTTGCTGAAAGGAAGAACAGGACCATCATGGATATGGCGAGGAGCATGTTGAAGGCAAAGCATTTGCCAAATGATTATTGGGCTGAAGCTGTAAATTGTGCAGTGTATATTTTGAACAGGTGTCCTACAAAAGCAGTGATGAACAAAGTGCCGGAAGAAGCATGGAGTGGGAGAAAGCAAGGAGTCACCCACATGAGAGTTTTTGGATGTGTGGCCTATGCACACATACCAGATCAGCTAAGGAGGAAGTTGGACAGCAAAGGGGAGAAATGTCTTTTCATTGGATACAGTGAGGAATCCAAAGCCTACAGGTTGTATATTCCATCTACCAAGAAGTTTTTTGTCAGCAGAGATGTTCAATTCATTGAAGAGGAAGCTTGGGATGGAAGCATAGAGAAAACAGTGAATGTCAAGAACTGTTTGTCTCATGATGAAGATGATGAGGAGGTGGCTGAAATGCATCCCCAAACAGCAGCGCCAACACAAGGACAGCAAGGGACACCATTAAGGATAAATGAGAGTGCTTCTCCAAGCACACCACAAGGAGGAAATTCAAGTGCATCTTCAAGCACTTGCACACCAAATGAAAGAGGTAAGAAATTTAGAAATCTAAGTGATATTTATGATGAAGGAATGAATTCCTTATTTGCCTTGTATTGTCATGTTGATGATCCTATTCATTTCGAAGATGCAATCAAAGATAAGAAATGGATAGAAGCTATGGATGAGGAGATGAATGCCATAGAGAGAAACAAAACATGGGATTTGGTTGAGCTACCAAAAGGTAAAGAAGTGATTGGAGTGAAATGGGTTTACAAAACCAAGAGCAATGCTGAAGGTAAGATAGAAAGGCACAAGGCAAGGCTGGTTGTCAAAGGGTACAAGCAGCAGTATGGGAGAGATTATGAGGAGACTTTCGCCCCGGTTGCAAGAATGGAAACCGTGAGAGCAGTGCTGTCCATAGCAGCACAAAACAAATGGAAAGTCTACCAAATGGACGTGAAGTCAGCATTCCTAAATGGAGTGTTAAAGGAAGAGGTTTATGTTGAACAGCCTCTCGGCTATGAGAAGAAAGGTGAAGAGCACAAAGTGTGCAAATTGAAGAAAGCTCTTTATGGGCTTAAGCAAGCGCCAAGAGCATGGTACAGCAGGATAGATTCTTATCTATTGGATAATGAATTCGACAAGTGTGAAGGAGAACCCACCGTCTACATCAAAGAAAAATATGGTAAAATCTTAATTGTTGTCTTATATGTTGATGATGTTATTTTCACAGGTAATGATGATCAGCTCATTGAGAATTTTAAATCAGTCATGAAAGAGGAATTTGAAATGACTGATATGGGTTTCTTGAGATACTTCTTAGGCATAGAAGTAGATCAAAATGAAAAAGGAATTTTTATCTCACAAGCTAAATATGTAAATCAAGTGTTGAGCAGATTTAACATGCAAGAGTGCAAGGCAGCGATCACTCCCACAGTAATGGGATTAAAACTCAGCAGAGAGGACAGCAGCAAGGACTTTGATCCTAGTTTGTACAAGAGTATTGTTGGCAGCCTTATGTATTTAACAGCTACTAGGCCTGACATTATGTATGCTGTTAGTTTAATTTCCAGATTCATGGAGAGGCCAAAGGAGGCACATTGGCAGGCAGCAAAGAGAATTTTGAGGTATGTCAAAGGTACCAAAATGTTTGGAATTTTATATAATGTCTCAGAACATTCAGATTTAATTGGATACACTGATAGTGATTGGGCTGGAAGTGTAGATGATCGGAAAAGCACTTCCGGTTATGTTTTTCATATGGGTTCAGGAGCCATTTCATGGGCTTCTAAGAAGCAGTCCATTGTAGCATTGTCTACAGCAGAGGCTGAATATGTGGCAGCTACAGCAGCAGCATGTCAAGCAGTGTGGATGAGAAGAATGTTGAGAAGCTTAGGCCAAGAGCAGGCAAAAGCAACAGTGATTTATTGTGACAATAGCTCAGCTATTGCATTGTCAAAGAATTCAGTGTTTCATAAGAGAACGAAACACATTGATACAAGGTTTCACTACATCAGAGAATTGGTGAACAATGGAGAAATTATCCTAGAACATTGCAGGACTCAAGAACAGGTAGCAGACATCTTGACAAAGCCATTAGATCAGAAAAGATTTGAATTTTTGAGAAAGTGTCTGGGTATGACCGAATGCCCAGCAGTTGAAATTAAAGGGGAGTGTTGAAGTCATAATTCCAACTGCGCAGCCGTACATCGCTCAAACCACCGCAGCAAAACCACAAAACCGCGTGAGGGATATCGAACCGCTCTTTCGTATGGAGTGGTTTTCGTACACAAGGGCCCGATAAAATTTGGTGCAGACGCGTGGCTCTCCCCATACGTAAGCAAACGTAATTTTTCGGGTGCTATTGTTCAGTTATGTAATGCCTCCCGATATTCTCCTCCACCGTCCGATTTAATCCTTCGCTCTGCGCCGTCAATCGCCTGAAGCTGCATACGAGCCCGCATCAAATCAAGGATTGCGTGGAGTAAAAGATTTTGGGTTGACCGCCGAAAAGAAATTTAATGAATTAATTTTTGTGTTCGTAGATAGTAGGTGAGATGTCTCAGTTTTAATTGCACGAACGTATGGAGAATTTAAAGAAAGGTATGGTAAGTTTAAAGAAAGGTATGGTAAGTTTTTTTAATACGTAATGTAATTTCCAAAGTATTGGAGCTCGTGCGTTATTGTAAAGTAAATAGTTTTATTTTGTAGTTAGTTTATCATGTATGGTGTAAGAGAGTTAAAAAAAACAACATGAACGCACAGCAGTGCGAAAAAGGAGAACAGGGGAGGGCTGTAAAGTTGTGTTGACCATTGTAAAAAGAACAAAGGAGCAGCGTGCAAAAATAACATAGGTTTTTCACACAGCAGTGTGAAGGGGAATGCACTCATGCAATAGAAATGCATCGCAGTTTATGTAATGTGAAGAATTGATTTGTAAGTTTTTTTTTACAGCAGTATGAGTAAAAGTGTTTTACAGTAGTAAAAGTGAAAAGGGTTTTACAGCAGTAAACCCAGCTCAGTGAAATCTCAGGGTGAAAACAGAGTTATGGTTGAATGTTGTTTTTGGTAAATCCCTCTCAGTAAAAGAGGATGAATATGTATCAGTGATTTTTGTTTTAATGAATAGAAATGTTTTTATGGTGGTAAAATACTCTGTTCCTCAGTAATTTTTTTTAAAAGCTCCCTGTGCACAAAAGATCCTGGAAAGGTAGAAACATAGCATTGCCTCTGTGGAGTTTATTTTCTTTTGTTTTTGGGATTTTATCAAAAAAATCCCCAACAGTGGTATCAGAGTAGGTTTAGGCTCTTTGAAGGTGTTCAAGAAGCTGAAGGGAGGAGTCTTTTGTTGCAGCAGTAGATCTTCTCCAGCAAAGTGAAGTCTCAGGCAAGGGATTCAGGTATTTCAAAAGTTTTTTTTCTGTGTTGCTGCTGAAGAAACAGTCAGTGTTTTAAATTACACAGTCAAGAAATTGAAGCATAATTGAGGCTGCAAGAATGGCTGGCACAAGCACCAGTAATAGCATGGGTATGCAGCTCCCATTATTTGATGGTAAAAACTATGACTATTGGGCAATAACAATGAAAGCCTTGTTTGCTTCCCAAGACTTATGGGAAATAGTTGAGGAAGGTTTTGAACAACCAGCAGATGAAAATGAGTTTAATGCATTAACTCAAGGAGAGAAGGATCTATTAAAGAGCTGCAAGAAGAAGGATTCAAAAGCCCTTTTCTTCTTGTATCAAGCAGTGCATGGAAGCGTGTTTCCAAGGTTAGCAGCATCTAAGACATCCAATGAAGCATGGCAAACCCTCAAGACAGCCTATCAAGGCATGGAGAGAGTGAAGACAGCAAAACTGCAATTGCTGAGGAAGGATTTTGAGAATCTGTGCATGAAGGAGTCAGACAACATTGACTCATTCTTCACACATGTAATTGGTTTGGTCACACAGATAAGGACTCACGAAGAAACCCTTGAAGATAGGAGGATTGTGGAGAAAATATTGAGGGTCTTACCCTCAAAGTTTGATGCGATTGTCACCACCATTGAAGAGACAAAGGATCTCTCAAAATTTTCAGTTGATGAGCTACATGCATCACTGATAACACATGAGCAGAGGTTGAGTAGGAATGAAAAATCATCTCTAGAGCAAGCCTTCAAGACCCAGATGTCTTTTGGAAGAGGAAGAGGTCAAGGCAGAGGAAACAAGAGAGGAAGAGGCAGAAGCCAGAACAGAGGTGGAAGGAACAGCCCAGCAAATGCACAAGGAAGAGGCAGCAATCCAAATCAGAACCAAGGCCAAGGCAACAGCCAACAAAGAGGACAACATCATGCTCAAGGACAAAGGTATGAAAAATCTAATGTCCAATGCTATTATTGTAAAAAATATGGGCATTATGCCAGTGAATGTAGGAAGAAGCAGCATGATATGAACAATAGAGAAAATGCAAATGTCACTAGAGAAAACAGCAGTCAAAATAATGTGTTGTTAGCATGTAACATGGCTGAAACAAACAGTGAGGACATATGGTTTTTAGACTCAGGTTGCAGCAACCATATGACAGGGAACATAGCCTTCTTTTCTGCCCTAGATAAAAATGTGAAATCAGAAGTCACACTAGGAACTGATAACAAAATCTCTGTTATGGGAAAAGGAGAGGTAAAAATATTTACAAATCAAGGAGAAAGGAAAACCATAGCAGATGTCTACTATGTCCCCGGAATGAGATGTAACCTCTTGAGTATTGGACAGCTTGTCCATAAGGGGTACAATGTTTTCTTTAAAAATGATGTATGCACCATCATGGATATAGCACCCAGCAAACGATGCATTGCTGAAGTGAAGATGACAAGGAACAGGATGTTCCCTCTCAGGATAAGGGCAAATTTGAAAAACAAAGGAGAAATTGCAGCAGTCACCCAAGAGGCTTTCGAAAGCGTGCCAAAAGATGAGAATTGGTTGTGGCACTTGAGATTTGGTCATCTCAATTTTGGAGGTCTAAACTTGTTGAGTAGGAAAGGAGTGGTAAGAGGACTACCATTGATAGAGAAACCAGACAGACTATGTGAAGGCTGCATATTGGGAAACCAACATAGAGAAAGTTTTCCATCAGGTAAAAGCATAAGGGCAAAGGCACCCTTAGAGATCATCCACTCAGATTTATGTGGACCGATGCAAGCTCCATCATTAGCAGGCAGCCAATATTTCCTAACATTCATTGATGATTTTACAAGAAAAACTTGGGTATATTTCCTTAAAAACAAAAGTGAAGTGTTTGAGAAATTCCAAAATTTCAAGGCATTTGTGGAGAACCAAAGCGGGCTGCATATTAAAGTTTTGAGAACTGATAGAGGAGGTGAGTATATCTCCAAGGAATTCCTAAGATTTTGCAGAGAAAATGGAATTCACAAACAGTTTACAGCAAGGTACACCCCACAGCAAAATGGAGTTGCTGAAAGGAAGAACAGGACCATCATGGATATGGCGAGGAGCATGTTGAAGGCAAAGCATTTGCCAAATGATTATTGGGCTGAAGCTGTAAATTGTGCAGTGTATATTTTGAACAGGTGTCCTACAAAAACAGTGATGAACAAAGTGCCGGAAGAAGCATGGAGTGGGAGAAAGTAAGGAGTCACCCACATGAGAGTTTTTGGATGCGTGGCCTATGCACACATACCAGATCAGCTAAGGAGGAAGTTGGACAGCAAAGGGGAGAAATGTCTTTTCATTGGATACAGTGAGGAATCCAAAGCCTACAGGTTGTATATTCCATCTACCAAGAAGTTTTTTGTCAGCAGAGATGTTCAATTCATTGAAGAGGAAGCTTGGGATGGAAGCATATAGAAAACAGTGAATGTCAAGAACTGTTTGTCTCATGATGAAGATGATGAGGAGGTGGCTGAAATGCATCTCCAAACAGCAACGCCAACACAAGGACAACAAGGGACACCATTAAGGATAAATGAGAGTGCTTCTCCAAGCACACCACAAGGAGGAAATTCAAGTGCATCTTCAAGCACTTGCACACCAAATGAAAGAGGTAAGAAATTTAGAAATCTAAGTGATATTTATGATGAAGTAATGAATTCCTTATTTGCCTTGTATTGTCATGTTGATGATCCTATTCATTTCGAAGATGCAATCAAAGATAAGAAATGGATAGAAGATATGGATGAGGAGATGAATGCCATAGAGAGAAACAAAACATGGGATTTGGTTGAGCTACCAAAAGGTAAAGAAGTGATTGGAGTGAAATGGGTTTACAAAGCCAAGAGCAATGCTGAAGGTAAGATAGAAAGGCACAAGGCAAGGCTGGTTGTCAAAGGGTACAAGCAGCAGTATGGGAGAGATTATGAGGAGACTTTCGCCCCGGTTGCAAGAATGGAAACCGTGAGAGCAGTGCTGTCCATAGCAGCACAAAACAAATGGAAAGTCTACCAAATGGACGTGAAGTCAGCATTCCTAAATGGAGTGTTAAAGGAAGAGGTTTATGTTGAACAGCCTCTCGGCTATGAGAAGAAAGGTGAAGAGCACAAAGTGTGCAAATTGAAGAAAGCTCTTTATGGGCTTAAGCAAGCGCCAAGAGCATGGTACAGCAGGATAGATTCTTATCTATTAGATAATGAATTCGACAAGTGTGAAGGAGAACCCACCGTCTACATCAAAGAAAAATATGGTAAAATCTTAATTGTTGTCTTATATGTTGATGATGTTATTTTCACAGGTAATGATGATTAGCTCATTGAGAATTTTAAATCAGTCATGAAAGAGGAATTTGAAATGACTGATATGGGTTTCTTGAGATACTTCTTAGGCATAGAAGTAGATCAAAATGAAAAAGGAATTTTTATCTCACAAGCTAAATATGTAAATCAAGTGTTGAGCAGATTTAACATGCAAGAGTGCAAGGCAGCGATCACTCCCATAGTAATGGGATTAAAACTTAGCAGAGAGGACAGCAGCAAGGACTTTGATCCTAGTTTGTACAAGAGTATTGTTGGCAGCCTTATGTATTTAACAGCTACTATGCCTGACATTATGTATGCTGTTAGTTTAATTTCCAGATTCATGGAGAGGCCAAAGGAGGCACATTGGCAGGCAGCAAAGAGAATTTTGAGGTATGTCAAAGGTACCAAAATGTTTGGAATTTTATATAATGTCTCAGAACATTCAGATTTAATTGGATACACTGATAGTGATTGGGCTGGAAGTGTAGATGATCGGAAAAGCACTTCCGCTTATGTTTTTCATATGGGTTCAGGAGCCATTTCATGGGCTTCTAAGAAGCAGTCCATTGTAGCATTGTCTACAACAGAGGCTGAATATGTGGCAGCTACAGCAGCAGCATGTCAAGCAGTGTGGATGAGAAGAATGTTGAGAAGCTTAGGCCAAGAGCAGGCAAAAGCAACAGTGATTTATTGTGACAATAGCTCAGCTATTGCATTGTCAAAGAATTCAGTGTTTCATAAGAGAACGAAACACATTGATACAAGGTTTCACTACATCAGAGAATTGGTGAACAATGGAGAAATTATCCTAGAACATTGCAGGACTCAAGACTAGGTAGCAGACATCTTGACAAAGCCATTGGATCAGAAAAGCTTTGAATTTTTGAGAAAGTGTCTGGGTATGACCGAATGCCCAGCAGTTGAAATTAAAGGGGAGTGTTGAAGTCATAATTCCAACTGCGCAGCCGTACATCGCTCAAACCACCACATCAAAACCACAAAACCGCGTGAGGGATATCGAACCGCTCTTTGGTATGGAGTGGTTTTCGTACACAAGGGCCCGATAAAATTTGGTGCAGACGCGTGGCTCTCCCCATACGTAAGCAAACGTAATTTTTCGGGTGGTATTGTTCAGTTATGTAATGCCTCCCGATATTCTCCTCCACCGTCCGATTTAATCCTTCGCTGTCCGCCGTCGATCGCCTGAAGCTGCATACGGGCCCGCATCAAATCAAGGATTGCGTGGAGTAAAAGATTTTGGGTTGACCGCCGAAAAGAAATTTAATGAATTAATTTTTGTGTTCGTAGATAGTAGGTGAGATGTCTCAGTTTTAATTGCACGAACGTATGGAGAATTTAAAGAAAGGTATGGTAAGTTTAAAGAAAGGTATGGTAAGTTTTTTTTATACGCAATGTAATTTCCAAAGTATTCGAACTCGTGCGTTATTGTAAAGTAAAGAGTTTTATTTTGTAGTTAGTTTATCATGTATGGTGTAAGAGAGTTAAAAAAAACAACATGAACGCACAGCAGTGCGAAAAAGGAGAACAGAGGAGGGCTGTAAAGTTGTGTTGACCATTGTAAAAAGAACAAAGGAGCAGCGTGCAAAAATAACATAGGTTTTTCACACAGCAGTGTGAAGGGGAATGCACTCATGCAATAGAAATGCATCGCAGTTTATGTAATGTGAAGAATTGATTTGTAAGTTTTTTTTTACAGCAGTATGAGTAAAAGTGTTTTACAGTAGTAAAAGTGAAAAGGGTTTTACAGCAGTAAACCCAGCTCAGTGAAATCTCAGGGTGAAAACAGAGTTATGGTTGAATGTTGTTTTTGGTAAATCCCTCTCAGTAAAAGAGGATGAATATGTATGAGTGATTTTTGTTTTAATGAATAGAAATGTTTTTATGGTGGCAAAATACTCTGTTCCTCAGTAATTTTTTTTAAAAGCTCCTTGTGCACAAAAGATCCTGGAAAGGTAGAAACAGAGCATTGCTTCTGTGGAGTTTATTTTTTTTTGTTTTTGGGATTTTATCAGAAAAATCCCCAACAGTGGTATCAGAGCAGGTTTAGGCTCTTTGAAGGTGTTCAAGACTCTGAAGGGAGGAGTCTTTTGTTGCAGCAGTAGATCTTCTCCAGCAAAGTGAAGTCTCAGGCAAGGGATTCAGGTATTTCAAAAGTTTTTTTTCTGTGTTGCTGCTGAAGAAACAGTTAGTGTTTTAAATTACACAGTGAAGAAATTGAAGCATAGTTGAGGCTGGAAGAATGGCTGGCACAAGCACCAGTAATAGCATGGGTATGCAGCTCCCATTATTTGATGGTAAAAACTATGACTATTGGGCAATAACAATGAAAGCCTAGTTTGCTTCCCAAGACTTATGGGAAATAGTTGAGGAAGGTTTTGAACAACCAGCAGATGAAAATGAGTTTAATGCATTAACTCAAGGAGAGAAGGATCTATTAAAGAGCTGCAAGAAGAAGGATTCAAAAGCCCTTTTCTTCTTGTATCAAGCAGTGCATGGAAGCGTGTTTCCAAGGTTAGCAGCATCTAAGACATCCAATGAAGCATGGCAAACCCTCAAGACAGCCTATCAAGGCATGGAGAGAGTGAAGACAGCAAAACTGCAATTGCTGAGGAAGGATTTTGAGAATCTGTGCATGAAGGAGTCAGACAACATTGACTCATTCTTCACACATGTAATTGGTTTGGTCACACAGATAAGGACTCACGGAGAAACCCTTGAAGATAGGAGGATTGTGGAGAAAATATTGAGGGTCTTACCCTCAAAGTTTGATGCGATTCTCACCACCATTGAAGAGACAAAGGATCTCTCAAAATTTTCAGTTGATGAGCTACATGCATCACTGATAACACATGAGTAGAGGTTGAGTAGGAATGAAAACTCATCTCTAGAGCAAGCCTTCAAGACCCAGATGTCTTTTGGAAGAGGAAGAGGTCAAGGCAGAGGAAACAAGAGAGGAAGAGGCAGAAGCCAGAACAGAGGTGGAAGGAACAGCCCAGCAAATGCACAAGGAAGAGGCAGCAATCCAAATCAGAACCAAGGCCAAGGCAACAGCCAACAAAGAGGACAACATCATGCTCAAGGACAAAGGTATGAAAAATCTAATGTCCAATGCTATTATTGTAAAAAATATGGGCATTATGCCAGTGAATGTAGGAAGAAGCAGCATGATATGAACAATAGAGAAAATGCAAATGTCACCAGAGAAAACAGCAGTCAAAATAATGTGTTGTAGCATGTAACATGGCTGAAACAAACAGTGAGGACATATGGTTTTTAGACTCAGGTTGCAGCAACCATATGACAGGGAACATAGCCTTCTTTTCTGCCCTAGATAAAAATGTGAAATCAGAAGTCACACTAGGAACTGATAACAAAATCTCTGTTATGGGAAAAGGAGAGGTAAAAATATTTACAAATCAAGGAGAAAGGAAAACCATAGCAGATGTCTACTATGTCCCCGGAATGAGATGTAACCTCTTGAGTATTGGACAGCTTGTCCATAAGGGGTACAATGTTTTCTTTAAAAATGATGTATGCACCATCATGGATATAACACCCAGCAAACGATGCATTGCTGAAGTGAAGATGACAAGGAACAGGATGTTCCCTCTCAGGATAAGGGCAGATTTGAAAAACAAAGGAGAAATTGCAGCAGTCACCCAAGAGGCTTTCGAAAGCGTGCCAAAAGATGAGAATTGGTTGTGGCACTTGAGATTTGGTCATCTCAATTTTGGAGGTCTAAACTTGTTGAGTAGGAAAGGAATGGTAAGAGGACTACCATTGATAGAGAAACCGGACAGCCTATGTGAAGGCTGCAAATTGGGAAAACAACATAGAGAAAGTTTTCCATCAGGTAGAAGCATAAGGGCAAAGGCACCCTTAGAGATCATCCACTCAGATTTATGTGGACCGATGCAAGCTCCATCATTAGCAGGCAGCCAATATTTCCTAACATTCATTGATGATTTTACAAGAAAAACTTGGGTATATTTCCTTAAAAACAAAAGTGAAGTGTTTGAGAAATTCCAAAATTTCAAGGCATTTGTGGAGAACCAAAGCGGGCTGCATATTAAAGTTTTGAGAACTGATAGAGGAGGTGAGTATATCTCCAAGTTATTCCTAAGATTTTGCAGAGAAAATGGAATTCACAAACAGTTTACAGCAAGGTACACCCCACAGCAAAATGGAGTTGCTGAAAGGAAGAACAGGACCATCATGGATATGGCGAGGAGCATGTTGAAGGCAAAGCATTTGCCAAATGATTATTGGGCTGAAGCTGTAAATTGTGCAGTGTATATTTTGAACAGGTGTCCTACAAAAGCGGTGATGAACAAAGTGCCGGAAGAAGCATGGAGTGGGAGAAAGCAAGGAGTCACCCACATGAGAGTCTTTGGATGCGTGGCCTATGCACACATACCAGATTAGCTAAGGAGGAAGTTGGACAGCAAAGGGGAGAAATGTCTTTTCATTGGATACAGTGAGGAATCCAAAGCCTACAGGTTGTATATTCCATCTACCAAGAAGTTTTTTGTCAGCAGAGATGTTCAATTCTTTGAAGAGGAAGCTTGGGATGGAAGCATAGAGAAAACAGTGAATGTCAAGAACTGTTTGTCTCATGATGAAGATGATGAGGAGGTGGCTGAAATGCATCCCCAAACAGCAGCGCCAACACACAGACAGCAAGGGACACCATTAAGGATAAATGAGATTGCTTCTCCAAGCACACCACAAGGAGGAAATTCAAGTGCATCTTCAAGCACTTGCACACCAAATGAAAGAGGTAAGAAATTTAGAAATCTAAGTGATATTTATGATGAAGGAATGAATTCCTTATTTGCCTTGTATTGTCATGTTGATGATCCTATTCATTTCGAAGATGCAATCAAAGATAAGAAATGGATAGAAGCTATGGATGAGGAGATGAATGCCATAGAGAGAAACAAAACATGGGATTTGGTTGAGCTACCAAAAGGTAAAGAAGTGATTGGAGTGAAATGGATTTACAAAACCAAGAGCAATGCTGAAGGTAAGATAGAAAGGCACAAGGCAAGGCTGGTTGTCAAAGGGTACAAGCAGCAGTATGGGAGAGATTATGAGGAGACTTTCGCCCCGGTTGCAAGAATGGAAACCGTGAGAGCAGTGCTGTCCATAGCAGCACAAAACAAATGGAAAGTCTACCAAATGGACGTGAAGTCAGCATTCCTAAATGGAGTGTTAAAGGAAGAGGTTTATGTTGAACAGTCTCTCGGCTATGAGAAGAAAGGTGAAGAGCATAAAGTGTGCAAATTGAAGAAAGCTCTTTATGGGCTTAAGCAAGCGCCAAGAGCATGGTACAGCAGGATAGATTCTTATCTATTGGATAATGAATTCGACAAGTGTGAAGGAGAACCCACCGTCTACATCAAAGAAAAATATGGTAAAATCTTAATCGTTGTCTTATATGTTGATGATGTTATTTTCACAGGTAATGATGATTAGCTCATTGAGAATTTTAAATCAGTCATGAAAGAGGAATTTGAAATGACTGATATGGGTTTCTTGAGATACTTCTTAGGCATAGAAGTAGATCAAAATGAAAAAGGAATTTTTATCTCACAAGCTAAATATGTAAATCAAGTGTTGAGCAGATTTAACATGCAAGAGTGCAAGGCAGCGATCACTCCCACAGTAATGGGATTAAAACTCAGCAGAGAGGACAGCAGCAAGGACTTTGATCCTAGTTTGTACAAGAGTATTGTTGGCAGCCTTATGTATTTAACAACTACTAGGCCTGACATTATGTATTATGTTAGTTTAATTTCCAGATTCATGGAGAGGCCAAAGGAGGCACATTGGCAGGCAGCAAAGAGAATTTTGAGGTATGTCAAAGGTACCAAAATGTTTGGAATTTTATATAATGTCTCAGAACATTCAGATTTAATTGGATACACTGATAGTGATTTGGCTGGAAGTGTAGATGATCGGAAAAGCACTTCCGGTTATGTTTTTCATATGGGTTCAGGAGCCATTTCATGGGCTTCTAAGAAGCAGTCCATTGTAGCATTGTCTACAACAGAGGCTGAATATGTGGCAGCTACAGCAGCAGCATGTCAAGCAGTGTCGATGAGAAGAATTTTGAGAAGCTTAGGCCAAGAGCAGGCAAAAGCAACAGTGATTTATTGTGACAATAGCTCAGCTATTGCATTGTCAAAGAATTCAGTGTTTCATAAGAGAACGAAACACATTGATACAAGGTTTCACTACATCAGAGAATTGGTGAACAATGGAGAAATTATCCTAGAACATTGCAGGACTCAAGAACAGGTAGTAGACATCTTGACAAAGCCATTGGATCAGAAAAGCTTTGAATTTTTGAGAAAGTGTCTGGGTATGACCGAATGCCCAGCAGTTGAAATTAAAGGGGAGTGTTGAAGTCATAATTCCAACTGCGCAGCCGTACATCGCTCAAACCACCGCAGCAAAACCACAAAACCGCGTGAGGGATATCGGACCGCTCTTTGGTATGGAGTGGTTTCCGTACACAAGGGCCCGATAAAATTTGGTGCAGATGCGTGGCTCTCCCCATACGTAAGCAAACGTAATTTTTCGGGTGCTATTGTTCAGTTATGTATTGCCTCCCGATATTCTCCTCCACCGTCCGATTTAATCCTTCGCTCTCCGCCGTCGATCGCCTGAAGCTGCATACGGGCCTGCATCAAATCAAGGATTGCGTGGAGTAAAAGATTTTGGGTTGACCGCCGAAAAGAAATTTAATGAATTAATTTTTGTGTTCGTAGATAGTAGGTGAGATGTCTCAGTTTTAATTGCACGAACGTATGGAGAATTTAAAGAAAGGTATGGTAAGTTTAAAGAAAGGTATGGTAAGTTTTTTTTATACGCAATGCAATTTCCAAAGTATTGGAGCTCGTGCATTATTGTAAAGTAAATAGTTTTATTTTGTAGTTAGTTTATCATGTATGGTGTAAGAGAGTTAAAAAAAAAAACATGAACGCACATCAGTGCGAAAAAGGAGAACAGGGGAGGGCTGTAAAGTTGTGTTGACCATTGTAAAAAGAACAAAGGAGCAGCGTGCAAAAATAACATAGGTTTTTCACACAGCAGTGTGAAGGGGAATGCACTCATGCAATAGAAATGCATCGCAGTTTATGTAATGTGAAGAATTGATTTGTAAGTTTTTTTTTACAGCATTATGAGTAAAAGTGTTTTACAGTAGTAAAAGTGAAAAGGGTTTTACAGCCGTAAACCCAGCTCCCTGAAATCTCAGGGTGAAAACAGAGTTATGGTTGAATGTTGTTTTTGGTAAATCCCTCTCAGTAAAAGAGGATGAATATGTATCAGTGATTTTTGTTTTAATGAATAGAAATGTTTTTATGGTGGTAAAATACTCTGTTCCTCAGTGATTTTTTTTAAAAGCTCCCTGTGCACAAAAGATCCTGGAAAAGTAGAAACAAAGCATTGCCTCTGTGGAGTTTATTTTTTTTTGTTTTTGGGATTTTATCAGAAAAATCCCCAACATGCAAAATATAGCGAAATTTCGTTGTGTATCAATATTTTATACATTATCCACTGTATAATTGAATCAAACACGGTCGGTGAGGCACTACACATAAGAAGATGACAGCAAAACTATGGCCTGTTGAAGATCATGCTCAAATTGTAGCGGGGTTTAGTTCTGCAGTGTCCACTATAAACGGATCCAATGCTTGCCTCGACGGAGCTGCATTTCACATTAGGGTTTCTTACACCAGTTAGCCGTGAGAGCTAAGCCTCGACCTTAACTCTTAAAGCCTTAGAGTGCCCCTGGGTCACATGGCCGACCTGAGAAGAATGCAGCAGCCGCCGCTTATTACACTGGTTACGGTGATATTCCTCTTGCTCCTAGGTAGTAGCCAACTGGCTTCTTCTTCCGTGCAGCAACCATCCAAGCACACACTTGAGCTTGTTGAGTTCAACAAGGGCATCCGCGAAGACCCGCAAGAGGTTGTGGTTACTCCTCGGACCAGACCGCCCTCGAGTCCAATGGTTGCCCCACCACGTGGCACGGGATCCAGTGCTTCAACGGTCTCGTTACTAGTGTTAATTTTGATAACGTTAATCTCGTTGGGACGTCAAAGCTCAGATGTCTGAGTCAGCTGAATATGTTGGCGAATTTAGGGCTAGCGAATAATTCACTATCTAGTAAGCTCACGACCGAGCTGACTTCAATGTCTTCCCTTCCATTCGACATTTCTAATAATTATTTCTATGGAAGAATTCCCAGTGCCCTAATTTCTCTACAACGCCTAATTTACATAAACCTGTCATCAAACAATCTGACTGACATAATCCCCAAGGGTTTCCAGAAGCTTAGAGAGTTGCGCCAGCTATATTTGCATTCGAATAAGCTTAGCGGTCCCATTGACAGTGGCCTCATGCTGTTGCAGTCTGCGAATACATTGATTTTAGCAGCAACAAGATCTCTGGACCCTTGACTTCTATGTGGCAGATTGTGTCTAGACTTATATACTCTCTTCAGTATCTAAATCTAAGTAGAAATCACCTCAACGGAAGCTTGGCTTATAACGACACAATTCCTTTTGAAAATTTGAAGGTTTTGGATACGAGCAACAACCAGCTCCTAGGACAACTTCCGTGTTTCAACTTTATTACAAATCTCGAGATAACATCGAGATCTGAAAGAACGGGTTTTCTGGATCTTTACCGAATGCGCTTTTTATGGAAGATTCTTCGGTCGAGTGAATTGGATCTCAACCACAACAATATTTCGGGTACTATATCTCTGCAGCTATGTTTTGGATTGTTCTTGTATTGTTTGTAATATTGATTTAGAGCAGCTTCACATAGACCTGTATATCCAAGTATTGTATCACAACATAATTTTTTAATTAAGTCATTAATTAAAAAAATAGCTCAAGAATTTAGTCAAATTTATAATTACTTAGCTTAACAAATTGCTTGAGAGATTCCAGTGTAATTTGATTTTTGAAATGGTAGACTCAAGGTGGACATTCAATTTTAATTTTAATTTTAATATCAATTGCCACTGGTTGCCACAAATTTCCAACAGCATTATAAAGCTGAATTAAGTGTTAAAAGAGTCGGTAATTAAATAATATCCGTGAGAATGATAAAAGAAATAAACGAGTACAATGGAGTGCTGAAACAGATATCATCAAACCCTAGAGAGCCCAATGGACAAAAAGAACAAGGGTTCGAAGGACAATGAAGAAACTCAATATCAACATGGCTATCAATTGTTAATCTTCTAACATCCAAGGTCAAGAAGAAGTGTGTAATGCAATTCTTCCCATCTATTGGTTTTATATATTGAAGTCTACGCAGCCTGGCTGACCTGATATTGGAGTTTTGTTCTTGATGCCTCTTGTGATTGGAATCATCAAAATGTTGCAAGTAAGAAGTAAAGAGTTTGGAGTTAGAGGTGCAGATAGATATACCTCAGAGGTTTCTGGCTGGTTTTCTAAAGACGATATTTAAAGATGAAATGGTCTTCTAAGGTTCCCACGACAGAACGTGCAAATGCAATGCAAAGCCATAGTTATTGGATACCCACTTTCTCTTCATGTCTTAGGATTTTATTGCTCTACCCTGGGTGCATAAAGCCTACATGGTCTTGTTGAGACGTATCATGTTCCAAGTCATCCTCTCTGAAATCGGATCTACTCTGTCAAGGGAGATGGTCGAATTAAATTTAAAAACACCGTTAGTGTGTTCTCATTATTTTTATCATAATTTCTCACCCCAAAGCATAGGGGAATCGTCTTTTTACAATTTATCTCTATTCAATCTCAATGTGAGTTAAGTTTATTTTAATCTAAACAACATTGCTTGTGATGTTGGTCATATTTCCATCCAAACATCGTTCAAAATCTATAATGGAGTTTCAGTTTGCAAGAGTGTTGAGATTATCGTTGTTGGTTATTTTTTGAATTTATTTGAATTTATTATGTTTATGTAAGCATTGTTAAAATAAGATAATTACTTTTACCTGGGGAGTTGGAGAGTCAGTTAAGTTCAGTGAGTGATTGAGTATTTGAGTCAAGTCGAATTAAGTCATAGATAACTTTTAGTGTGTGGTTGCCTGTGGTTTAAACATTAAGCAGTGGTATGGTATATCAGGCATGTGGTGTTTAAACATTAACGCATCCTACAGTTATACACAGGGATCTATAACGCGTTCAGGTTCAGGAGAGAGCGCGTTAAACATGCACGCGGGAGTTCATTTGCATAGAAGGCGTTAACACTCAACCAGTTTCGACCATACAACCCGTAAAAAAACAGGTATTTCATATAGGGCATAGGGCATACAGCGCGTTAAACATTCAGAAGTCGTTAAAAACTCAAAAGCTTGTTAAGATTTTTCGAAGGAGTACTACTAAGACTTCAAACGAGAGTAAAAGTCAAGTGGTAATATAAGGTTAAGTATTTTCCAAACGAGTAACGTGAAGGTTTTTATGAGACATTTTTTTTAGAAGTGTGAAACTGAGCTTTTTAATTAAAGTTTTTTGAACGTGTAGTGAACGATTTTTTATTTTTATATAGAAAGTTTTTTAAAAGGTTTCTTTTATATATAAAAAATAATTACGAGTTTTATAAAAGAGTTTTTGAAAAATGTTTTTTATTGAGGGTTTTTTATAAAATAAAACATTTATGGTTTTATTGAAAGTGATATTGTTTTTTAAAAATATTAAAAAAGAGAATTTCAGGGTTTTTTCAAAGAGAAATTTTTGGAGAAAGATGGTTTTTTCCAATTTCCAGCTTTAGTTCCCACCGTTTAGAGGGAAAGATTATAATGTGTGGGCCATTAAGATGACGACCACTTTGCAAGCATATGGTGTTTGGGATTATGTCCAGTCTGGGTTTTTAGAACCTAAGGATGAAGCAACAAAACAAACTCTCAATAATACTGAAAGAGATCAATGGAAGAAAGAAAAGAAGAAGAATGCACAAGCGTTGGAGCTTATCCAGCAAGTAGTGGATCGAGCAGTGTTCCAGAGGATTATGATCATGTCTTCAGCAAAAGTAGCATGGGATACTTTGATGACAAACTATACAGGTATAGCCAAAGTAAATATTGTTAAGTTGCAGAATACTAGGAGAGATTTTGAAAATCTACAGATGAAGAAGACAGAGGACATCGATTCTTTCATGAATCGGGTCATAACTATTATAAATTGGTTAAAGATTTATGGTTAGAAATTAAATATCAAACTGTGGTTGAGAAGGTCCTCAGATCTTTGTTTACCAAATTTGATGGTGTGGTAGCAGCTATGGAAGAAGCCAAGGATTTGGCATCATTGAAAGTTGATGAGCTGATGGGATCACTTCTATCGCATGAGACAAGGACAGACAAAAATAAGGATTCCACTTTAGAGACCACTTTCAAAAGTCAGGTTTTTATTTCAAGAGACAGAGGTTGAGGCAAAGGACAAAGCAGAAGATACGGTGGTCAGAGATATGGCTGAGAAGAGCATGAACATGAAAGTGGAAGAAACTATAGAAGCTTCAATAATAATCAAAGAGTTAACAAATCAAAGGTGAGATTTTATTATTGAAATAAATTTTTTCACTATGCTCGTGATTGTAGGAAGAAGATAGTTGATCAAGGGAACTAGAGAGCTAATGTCACTGTAGAGAGTACTAACACCATGTTCCTAGCTTGCCATACCATGCATGAACCTTCTGCCAGTGTTTGGTTGTTAGATAGTGGTTGCAGTAACCGCATGATAGGCCACAAGGATTTGGTTGCAAATTTTGATCAATCTGTGAAAACAGAGGTAAAGTTGGGGACTGACAAGACTCTGGAAGTAGATGACAAAGGAGTGGTCAACATTCTGACCAAGCAAAGGCAGGCAAAGATAATCTCAGAGGTATATTATGTTCTTAGTCTGAAATTTAATTTGCTAAGTGTTGGTCAATTGACACAGAAAGGATACAAAGTTATCTTTCAAGGTCAATAATGTGTTATATATGACAAGCCCCCAAGCAAGAAGCTGATAGAAAAGGTGCAGATGACGAGGAATAGACTCTTTGCTCTAATTATGAATTACCACAGTCAAGTGAGTTCTTTTATAGTTGCACATTCTGATGAATATTGGTTATGGCACTTTCAGTTTGGACACTTGCACTTTTTTGGTTTAAGATTTTTGCAACAGAAACAAATGGTCAGAGGATTACCTCCCGCCAAAGAACCTGCTAGTACTTGTGAGTGTTGCATCTTGGGAAAGAAACACTGTGAAATTTTTCCAAACAGAGTTGCATAAAAAGGAAAGCAACCTCTTGAGCTAGTGCATACAAACTTGTGTGGACCTATGAGGAAACAGCTGATTTGTGCAAGTTGTTACTTCCTCACTTTCATAGAATACTACAACGGAAAGACTTGGGTTTATTTCTTGAAGAAGTCTGAAACTTTTGCAAAGTGCAAAGAATTTGAAGCTTTAGCAGAGAACCAAAGTGATCGACAGATCAAGGTATTGAGGTCAGATCATGGTGGAGAATATGACTCAAAGGCATTCCATGATTATTGCAAACAACATGGGATCAAAAGATAGTTTATAACCAGGTAAACACCACAACAGAATGGTGTAGCAGAGAGAGAATAAGACAATTATGAACATGGTAAGAAGCATGTCGAAAGGCAGAAACTTGTCTAATGTGTATTGGGTAGAAGCAATTGCATGTGATATTTATGTGATCAATAGATCTCCTACAAAGAGTGTGATGAATAGAGTACCAGAACAAGCATGGTCAGGTGTGTATTGCAGTGTATCTCATTTCAAAGTATTTGGATGTGTAGCTTATTCACACGTGCCTAAAGAGTGAGGAGGCAAATTGGATGATAAAATTGAAAAATGCATATTTACTGGTTATAGTGAGAAATCAAAATATTACAAATTGTATAACCCTATCACAAGGAAGACCATAATTAGCAGAGATGTTGTGTTCAAAGAACAAGAGTCATGGAATGTAGACAAAAAAGTTGTTGCACAAGTGCCACTGATGGAAGAAGATGATGTAGCAGAAAAGGAGCAGCAAGAATCACCTGTGAAGACACCAAACAGAGACACAACAACAAGGACTCCAAGATTTTTAGTGTAGCATGGAACTTCAAGCAAATCAGCAGATCAAGATTTTCCCAATAATCAATCACTTGATGAATCAATCAATGGTAAGAGAAAGTTGAGAAGTCTGAAAGATATTTATGATGATTTGGATGTTAGTTCAAAATTTTCATTGTTGTCATTCCTTCTTCGTTTGAAGAAGAAATCAATGATGAAAATTGGGTGCAAGCCATGGATGGAGAAATCGAAGCTATTGAAAAGAATGATACATGGGATTTGGTTGATTTACCAAAGGACAAAAATCTCATTGGTGTAAAGTGGGTGCATAAGACAAAGTTGAATGAGAAAGGTGAAATTGACAGATTTAAAGCAAGACTTGTAGTAAAAGGATTCTCTCAGCAACCAGGAATAGACTTTGGAGAAATGTTTGCTCCAATAGCCATATTGGATACTGTAAGAGCAGTCCTAGCCATAGAAGCGCAGAACAAGTGTAAATTATATCAGATGGATGTGAAATCAACCTTTTTGAATGGAATTCTAGAAGTAGAAATTTATGTGCAGGAGCCTCTAGGATATGAAGTTGAGAGTAATGAAGAGAAAGTTTATAGGTTGAAGAAAGTGCTCTATGGACTGAAGCAAGTGCCTAGAGCTTGGTATAGCATAATCGATAGCTACATGATTAAGAATGGATTTTGCAAAAGCAACATTGAGCCTACCTTGTACACAAAGGTAAATGAGCATGGAAAGATTTTGATTGTTTACTTATATGTTGATGACATGTTTTTTACATGTGATTTTGAGATAGATGAATTTAAAGTATCCATGATGAAAGAATTTGAGATGATAGATCTTGGTCTCGTGAAATATTTTCTTGGCATAGAAGTTGAGAAATCTGAAAAAGGAATTTTTATTTGTCAAAATAAATATGCCAAAGATTTGTTGAAAAGATTCACGATGGAAAATTGGAAACCTGTCCCTACACTAGTTGCAACAGGTATAAAGTCAAGCAAGGACGATGAAGGATTAGATGTCAATCCAACTTTATTCTAAAGATTGTTTGGTAGCCTCATGTATCTCACAGCTACATGAACGAATATCATGCAAGGTGTGAGTTTGATTTCTAGATTTATGGAGACTCCAAAAGATACACATTGGAGTGCAGGAAAAAGAATTCTGAGATACATAGTAGGAACTAGAGATTGTGTCATAATGTATGCAAGCACAAAAAAGAAATATTTGATTGGATACACAGATAGTGATTTTGCAGGCAGTTTGGATGATAGAAAGAGTACTTCTGGTTTTGTGTTCCACTTTGGTTCAAGCGTGATTTCATGGGTGTTTAAGAAGTAGCCCATTGTGACACTTTTGTCAGCGGAAGCAGAATATGTCGCAGCAACATCAATAGCATGTCAAGCATTGTGGTTAAGAAGAGTATTTGATGGACTCAAGTAGAAACAACAAGGATCAACAACAATATATTGTGACAACACCTCAACGATTGCACTATCCAAGAATAGTGTGTTTCATCAAAAAAGCAAGCATATCGATACTAGATATCACTTTATTAGAGAACTTGTGAGAAATGGAGAAGTTCACTTGAAGCCTTGTAAATTTAATGATCAATTGGCTGATATATTACTAAGTCATTAGCACAAGATGTGTTTGAGTTTCATAGAAGAAACTTGGTTTTTGTAAGCCTAGTTGAGACATAGAACAACAGACATGCAAACATGTTTGAGTTGTCATGAGTCATGTTTTAGTTTAGCAGTCGTAATTAAGGGGGAATGTTAAAATAAGATAATTTTACTCCTGCATGAGGAGTTGGCTATACATAGAGAGTAAGTTAGGTTAACTGAGTGATATTTGATTGTTGGTGATAAATGACTTTTAGTGTGTGCTTGCATGTGGTTGCATGTCAAGGAAAGTGGCTAGTTGGAAAAAGATAAATACGCTTCACCGGGTCCATTATAATCAACATGTTTTACTCTATTTAACTTTTCTCATAGTAATTTCATGTTGATATTTACCCCTTCATTATCTCAATTTTCAAATTTACACGCTATCAAAACACACCTACAACACACATTCTATTAACGGGTGACTCATTGCTCTTTGTTGCGGCTGTGGCATTTCGATGAAGTATGTTAACCATTTATAAAAAGATAAAAATCACACTTTGAATTAAAAAGAAGGAGTTGCAGCTCACAGGTGTGTACGACACCTGGGAGACTGCACTCAACACAAGAGGAGACTCATTCTCACGTTCACTCTACATTACATCAAATGAATATTACAATATTAAATACATCACTGAAAAATAGGTAGTGGTAAACAACCTCCTAAAATCTAGGAACTAATCCTAAACTAAGGAGATACGTTACAACCATATAACCATTTCTCCATTATTTTTAACTCCCCCCTTAATGGAGAAAGGGTTATTTTGCACTCCTAACATCCCTCTAAATAATTCAAACTTTACTCGCCCTAGAGGCTTAGTAAAAATATCAGCTAAATTATCACAAGTATTACAATACTCCACACATATTTCTTTTGACTATATCTTTTCTCGAACAAAATGAAACTGAGTGTGAATATGTTTAGTATTTTTATCAAAAACTGGATTGTATGCAAGCTTTATTGTGCTCTGGTTGTCAATTTTGATGTTGGTTGCTTCTTTCTGACTTTCGCCTGCATCGCTAAGCAATCTCCTCAACCAGATGGCTTCGCATGTTGCTGCACACAACGCCTGGTACTCAGCTTCACATGATGATAATGCTACAATACTTTGCTTTTTTCTACTCCATGAAATAACCCCGGATCCAATACTAAATGCATAACCTATGATGGATCTACGATCATCCAGGTCACCTGCCCAATCAGAATTTGAATAACCTGCTAAAGTAACATCAGAAATGTCAGTGTATAAAATACCATAATTATAAGTACCACTAAGGTACCTCAACACACATTTTGCTGCAATCCAGTGACTTTCAAGTGGTCTGGACATAAACTGGCTCAACACACTAACAGAATATGCCAGATCAGGTCTAGTTGTTGTGAGATATATCAAACTTCCCACTAGTTGTCTATACAAAGTGGCATCAACTTGTTTTGTGCCATCATCACTGCTTAACTTGAGATTCTGCCGCAATGGTGTTGTTGTTGTTTTACACTGTTCCATTCTGAATCTTTCCAACAGGGTTCTGGCATACTTTCCTTGAGTTAGAAAAGTTTGACCAGAATCTTTCCACACCTCCAAACCTAGGCAATAATGAAGATCTCCAAGGTCTTTCATTTCAAATACCTGTGACATTTGCTGCTTGATTTCTTTGATCAAATTATTTGCATTTCCTGTTATAATCATGTCATCCACATACAAAGAAATCAAAATGATTTTCCTCTGTTTATTTATCTTGGTATACACGTTTGGGTCATTGAGGCTCCTATGAAAACCATGTTGTATAAAGAATGAATCAATTTTCTCATACCATGACCTGGGTGCTTGTTTCAAACCATAAAGTGCCTTATGCAATTTACACACTAAATTCTCCTGCCCCTTTTTCACAAAACCAGGAGGCTGTACTAAATAAATTTCTTCCTTTAATTCTCCATTCAAAAATGCAGACTTAACATCTAGCTCGTGTAGCTTCCATTTATGTTTTGTTGCTAAAGAGATTAGCATTCTAATTGTATTTAGTTTAGCTACAGGGGCAAAGGTGTCATCGAAATCTATGCCTTCTTGCTGTGAATAACCCTTTGCTACCAGTCTAGCTTTGTATTTTTCTACACTCCCATCTGCATTTATCTTAGGTTTATACAGCCACTTACAACCTATAGGGGTTTTTCCTTCAGGCAACTCAACTAAATCCCAAGTATGATTTCTATATATTGATTCAATTTCCTCATGCATTGCAGCCCTCCATTCATCTGATTTACTTGCTTCTTCATAATTTGAAGGTTCTACAATGTTTAAAATTTTGGACATTAAAGCATAGCCTTTCAATCTTTCAGGTAGTCTAGTCTTCCTACCTGATCTTCTAGGTAGCGGACTCACCTCAACTCTATCTGTTTCAGCACTTTTTGGGCCTGCATCATCACTTATTACACTATCTGCTGCTACTTCTTCCTGTTTCTGCTCCTGCTCCTGCTCTTCATCTTCGTCACTGTTCATCTCTATCAGCAATGGAATGTGGCTATCATTGCTAGAGTCTTCCTTTCCATCTTCAGTCTGTTCATGAAAAATAACATCTTTGCTTGCAAAAACTTTATGAGTCACAGTATTATATAACTTGTATGCCTTATACTCTGTGCCATATCCTACAAATATACATTTCAAGGCTTTGGGGTCTAACTTCTTTCTATCTGCTTTTGGTATATGAGCATAAGCTTTAGATCCAAATATTCTTAGATGACTAACTGCTGGTTTGAGTCCAAACAATGCTTCAAAGGGGGTTTTGAAGCCTAGACATTTAGTAGGACTCCTATTCTTTAAATAAACAGCAGTATTAATGGCTTCTGCCCGAAGACCATTCGATAGACCATTACCTTGAAGCATACTTCTTGTGCACTCCACAAGAGTTCTGTTCTTGCATTCTACTACTCCATTCTGCTGTGGAGTGTGTGGCACTGTGAATTGCTGCATAATCCCATGCTGCTTGCAGAAGTTCATGAACTCTCCTAACCTGTATTCTCCCCCTTGGTCCGAGCGGAGAATCTTTATCCTCTTTCCTGTTTGGTTCTCTATCATAAATTTGAACTCTTTAAAGTACCGAAAGGCTTGACTCTTTTTACTTAAAAAATACACCCATGAAAACCTAGTGCAGTCATCTGTAAACAGCAGAAAATAATATGCACCTCCTAAGGACCTAGTTTGCATAGGTCCACAAATATCTGTATGCACTAGTTCTAGGATGTCTCTTTCCTTTCTGTTGACATGCAAAGGGAACTCTTCTCTATGCATTTTCCCTAATGCACATTCATCATATTCCAGCTTGACATTATGAAAAACAGGGAGTCCATCGACCATACTTTTCTTCTGAAGTAAGATGAGGTCTTGCAGATTGAGATGTCCAAATCTCTAATGCCAGAGATTTTCGACTGTTGATCCAACTGCAACCATTGCTTGTCGTGGCATACTCTTTGCATCCAATATGTACAAATTCCCCATGCGCACTCCTGTTGCAACTGTTTCCATCTGGCTATCCTTAATGACACAACCATTCTTAAAGAATTGCACCTGCATGTCCTGGTCTGTAATCATTGAGACAGAGAGCAAATTTTTCTTAATTCCTGGAACATATAATACATTTTTAAGATGTTTAATGTCGCCACTAGGTAGTTTCACAGGAATATCTCCAAATCCTTTAATCTCATACCCACTGTCATCTCTTAAATAAATTTTTGATCCACATGCAGATTCTTCAAGAAATTCAAAACAGTCTTTCTTACCGGTCATATGAGAGGATGCGCTAGAGTCGACATACCATATGTCGTCCTCATCTCCCTTTGATGCTGAAAGAGAACAATTGACTATGAATAGTCGAAGATCATGGCTGTGGTCCTCCTCTTCTCCAGCAAAACAACCCTCATGTTTCCTCTGTTTGCCTTTTCTTTCATCTACCTGCCTCTTATAGCACTCTTTAATCTGATGACCAGGTTTCCCACAATAAAAACATCTCTTAACATAATTATCAGTCATACCTCTTAATGGTCTCTTTTGAAAAGAGCTGGCCCCCTTCTGCTGCTGCTGTTGCGGTTGCTGGTGCTGATGTTGGTGTTGGTGCTGCTTTCCTCTGTACTGTTGCCTCTTCGCCATCAGAGCTAGGTCATTGCTCTGAGTTTTCAGATTCTGTCTTCGCTCCTCCTCCTGGAGCAGAATTGCTGTCAGCTCATCAAATGAAGGGGCTTTCTCCCTCGCTGACAGTCCTGTGATGAATGTCTGATATTCATCCGTCATTCTGTTCAATGTGAGTGTAACTAGATCTGAGTCAGACACTTTTTCTCCAATAACTCCCAGTTTCTCTCTCAGATCCTTGACTCTGGCCATGAATCCACCAACCGACTCATTCTCGTCCATCTTCAATGCAAACAATTTTCCCTTGAGTGCCAGAACACGATTTGTATTCTGAGTCTCGTACAAGTTCTTGATCGTTGTCCATAGATTAGCGGCTGACTTGGAATCTCTGATATGTGGGATAATATTGTCCTTAACGGACATCTTCAGTATAACTTTTGCTTTATTTTATCTTTTATCCCAGTCTTGTTCTTGGGTCGTTGTTCCAGATCTCGGCTCATTTCCCTCAACGATCGCCCATGCATTTACGCTCTCCAGCAAAGTTTTCATTTTGAATTTCCAGTTGGAGAAATTCATTCCATCGAGTTTGCCAGACTTGTGGAGGTATGATTCTATGCTGTTGTTCATTTTCGCCCAACTGAACACTCCAATCGGCCACCACCGGGCAAGTCCGATCTGCTTCCACCGAACAGATCAGGAACTTCACTGTGCCACCACTGGGCAAGTCCGATCTGCTTCCACCGAACAGATCAGGGACTTCACTATGCCACCACCAGGAAAAACCGATCTGCTACCACTGAATAGATCAACAAGCAAGCTCCAACACGCCACCACTGGGCAAAGGCGATCTGCTTCCACCGAACAGATCAAGGAGCTGCACTGGGCCACCACCGGGCAAAAAACTGATCTGCTTCCACCAAGCAGATCACAAAGCTCTGATTTGCCACCACCGGGCAGGTCCGATCTACTACCTCCGAGCAGATCATGGAACCCCAATTCGCCACCACCGGGCAGGCCCGATCCAAGCGGATCAAGGAACCTCAATTCGCCACCACCGGGCAAATCAAATCTGCTGCTACCGAGCAGAAATCTCCACGTGCCACCACTGGGCATCTCCGATCTGCAACGAAAAATTGCAGATTTCTAGAGAGAAATAGGTTGGCTCTGTGGCGCTCTGAACAGCTACAAATCCGCGCCAATTGCTGAAAAGAAAAATTCACGATGTCCACGGAAATTGGCGTGCTTAACAGCCACGGATCCGTGCCAATTTAGTTATAATTTTGCTGGCGCGCTTATCAGCCCCAAACCAGCGCCAATTGGTGTGTCTGTTCTTTAAAAAATAGCGCCAATCTGTTTTGTTCTGGATTGGCACGACTGTCTGCAAAAAATCCACGCCAATCTGCTGCTACTTCTCAAAAAATGTGCTCCAACCCTTTCTTCGGCTCAAAGATGATCAGTCATCTGAGATCCTTCGCTCCAGGTGTTACTGCAGTTCCACCTGATCACACAGACACATTTACATGCACTCCTACCACTACAGAAATGTAACTAATGATACATCCCTAAAAAAAAAATGAGGCTATCTCTACCCTAAGCTCTGATACCAAGATAAAAATCACACTTTGAATTAAAAAGAAGGAGTTGCAGCTCACAGGTGTGTACGACACCTGGGAGACTGCACTCAATACAAGAGGAGACTCACTCTCACGTTCACTCTACATTACATCAAATGAATATTATAATATTAAATACATCACTGAAAAATAGGTAGTTGTAAACAACCTCCTAAACTCTAGGAACTAATCCTAAACTAAGGAGATACGTTACAACCATATAACCATTTCTCCATTATTTTTAACTTAAAATCTAACTTCCAATTTTTTTTACAACAGTGTGATTTCTGAATCCGTTTCACATACAGGTATCTATGAATGTACCAGATGTTAAAGGAAGAACAGAGATTTTGGTAGTGAATGGTAGCCATAAAACACTTAATAGTAACTTTTCAGTAAAAGTCATTGCAATAATCAATACTTTGCATGGATGCATTTTTACAGTCACGCTGGTGCTAAATTCATTCATGTGATTTAACATGCTACAGGTGTTCATTAGTGTAGTATGTTGTATAGCTTTCACTAATATATTCAACTGTGATTTGAACTATAAAGGCTTGCTCGAACAGATGAGGAAGGCCAACTTTCATTTGTGCTAAGTTGGTTAGAGAACCATCTGGAAGATGGAAGCATCACATTTAAAAAGCCAGTTCTCTTTGCAATGTTTGGCAAATCCTCCAAAGACCTGGGATTCGGTGTGAGTGAGAAAGACAATTTGTTTGACGTGATTTATAAATAAATATACGCTTCTGCTAGCAGGTGGAGGAGCCATGCTTTTCGCAACTGCTGGCCAAAGGAATGAGGTCATATGGAGTTGGGTATGAAATTGTCTTGTCTTACAATGCATCCACAAATGCTATCATTTTTGGTTAGTCTAATAAGTTAGGCAGACTCACCCGTGTGTTCACAAGAATAAATGCAGATGAGAAGAAGACGCAAGTCCATGTGTACAGAAGAGCAAAGCATGCTTACAAGAAAAAAGTGGGCAAAACTATCGAGAATTAGTGAAAATCTCTTGAAAATCTCTTTCAGACTTTTTTTTTTTTTATATTTCAAAGTAAAAGATGATTTGAGTTATAAAATTATTTGTTTTTCCATATATGCTTTAACTTTTAACTATAGCGATGAAAAAGTTATTATAAAAGTTTGGTAATATTTGTTATTGCGGACTTAGTTTAACATGATTTGTAATCTAAAATTTGTTTTGAAGTGGTGTGCTTAGGGTAAAGGTTAGTAAATTTTTTTTGAAAATTAATATTTTAAAAAATAATATTTAAATGAATTTTTTTAAATATATTTTATATTTATTATAATATAAAATTTAAATTTTATAATGAAAAGCTATAAAATGAAAAAATATAAATTTCCTTTAAACAAAATTATTAAATTATTATTTAAAACACTGCCAAAAAATAATTTTATTTTAAATTAAAACATATAAACATTAAAATAAACATAAACATAATTTGTAGTTTTTAATTGGAGTGTGGATTATTGTTAATTTTAAATACATGTGAAACGAGCTCTGATGCATGACCTTTTCATGTTTAAAAGTTGACCTTGCTAATTTCTAAATTGCAAAATATATGACATATTTTATACAACTTTTCTAAATTAACAAACTTATAAATATTATTTATTGTTATTATTAAAAATAATTAGAATAATTGTTTTTAATTTGTTAATTACCTTAGTACCAAGTTTCTTTCTTCTTGGACAATTCACACCACAATCAATAAGAGTAGTCTAACTATACTGCTTTTTTACTCTGAAAATTATGAAAATTTAAATAATTTAAACACTAAAATTTGTTAAAAATAAATTCCCAAGATTCCAATAAAAGAACGGTCGACAATTCCTCCGCTAGACTTGTCCCGTCAATACATCTTATCGTTCCGTTATTCGATGGGAATGCGGGTTCTGTTAACATCTGGGGATTAGCGCGATCAGTCCGATCAACTCTAAGAGACTCTGAGTCCTTGATCACCCGAAAGCTAAAATGTTGACGTCCGATAACAGATTCTCGCTGATAAGAAAGTTCCCATCAACGGACTGACTCGTCGAGCGTCGTTGGTATCGGAAGTTCACAAGGGTCCAAAATGAAGCGTACGAGACTCTCTTCCGTGAACTCTCCTACGATTCTCCCTTGTGTCAACCACTTTGAAGCCTCTGCGACGGCCCCTTCTGTGAGCGACTGTTAGGCTCCGTTCCACTTTTCTACTCACTGAGCTCGGCATAGACCTGGTTATATTTTTTCCAAATTAAAAAAATCAGCCCTGGAGTAGCTCTCAGCTTTACATAATTGCTCACGGAACTTGCGAGAATTAGGTTAGACTACGATCTCAGCATACACCGCATTACACAATCCGCTTTCGATTCCTCTCCTGCCATATCGTTCAGTTCCACTGGGCATTTCCCAGAATCTAAATCAATATAAGGATGCCCCTGCAAAAAGAAATATGTAGCAATAGGCGCAAACACACAAGGAAGAAGCGCCGGTGGTGATCTTCTGCTCTGCGATTCGCAAACTGCGGGGCGTTGCTTTGTGTTGACCCATACACACTCCATCTTTACAACAGATTTCCTATGTTTTTAATTTGATACAGATAAATCATAAATGTACATGTTGGGGGGCACGGTGGAACAACGTCCACGTGGCTGCCATTCTCCCATAAGTACGCAAAAAGCGGCCTACATACATGATTTTTTTGCCATATAGCTTGCGTCATCGATTATATCCGTAGCTTGAATGTTACATGTTTTGTTTTCTATTTATATATTTTAATTTATTTTATTTCTGAATTCAGGCTTGATTTTTATTGATTAATTCAAAAAAAAGTTTTACTAATGCTTATTTATTTATTTCTGAATTCAGGTTTGATTTTTATTGATTAATTTGAAAAAAGGAAGTTATATCTATGTTTTTAAAACTATCTAGTGTGATTTATTGTCGGAACAACATGAAAAGACAGATCATGGCACCAGTTTAAATAGAGAGTAATGTAGAACCCTCAATCAAATTAATTACTAAATTTTAAAAATTAATATTTTAATATATAACATTAATTATTAAGATTAAATTATATTACATAAAATTTAATAATAAAAATGAAACATGAAACAAGCAACGAAGTGCTAAAAATAATTACTAGAGTCAAAATAAACAATTAATAAAATTATTGTGAGGGAAAAAAATTAAAACATAATAAAAAAATATTCCAACAATGTAAATAACATCAAAACTAAAAATAATCAAAACTACAAAAACCTTAAAAATCAAGATCAAATATAAAAAAAGGAGCTGAGGCACTACAAATAAATAAATAGAGTCGAAGAAAAATGAATGAAAAAAATCCAATTCAAACATAACACGGAGCAAGGCCCTGCAAGTAATTGAAGGCCAAAGAACAATGAAAATAATAATAAAAATTAAACAAAAACTTATTAAAAAATTAGTAAAAACTTTTGAAAAATTAGTCAAAAACAAAAGATGTAAAGGCTATAAAATATCTGAACAAAAAATAAAATAGGATAAATTGTAATATATACCTCCAAATAACTTAATAATAGAAAAAAAATATATATATATATAAAATTCTTCCAACCATAGTTTATTATAAATTATAATGGCAAATTTAAGTGGTTAAATTCTTATAATTTATATGTTCAATTTTTTAATGCAGTTTTCATCATGGCTTATACTAGTAGGTTAAATGTTACATGTTTTGTTTTCTATTTATACATATTTAATATAAATATTTAATTTGTTTTATTAAAACATAGTAGAATAATAATTTATCTTAAAAAAAAATAGAATAATAAAGTTAAGTCATTACTTGTGTATAACTTATATATTCAACTTAGTATTGGTTATATAGACAAACTCTACGAATAGAAAAGAAAACTCCCTACAAAGGAAAAATCCTCATAAATCATGAAAAGAGGGAAATGCTTCATTGTTGCTCTTAAGTAGTAATTTTAAGCAAAAATTTTGGATGCATGGCGTGGTAGATAAGAC
Source organism: Pinus tabuliformis (assembly GCA_031772625.1). Classification (NCBI taxonomy): domain Eukaryota; kingdom Viridiplantae; phylum Streptophyta; class Pinopsida; order Pinales; family Pinaceae; genus Pinus; species Pinus tabuliformis. The sequence goes on from CM062809.1 coordinate 426,842,366, forward strand.
AACCACTAAGGGGGTTTCCATGTTCATTTGTCATACTCCTGAATTTTTTTTATTTTATTAAAATTCATTAATGACCTATGCATAACCATTGCTGTTAGATGCCATGTATGCGTACATAATCTCATGCCATTACTTTGCATGGCGTGTATTGTATTAGATTTATGAAAATTCAAAGCAAATTAAATTACCCCATCTATGTGTACAAGGATCCATCTACCAACAAAAATGGCAATCCTCAGCATTTACTCTGGGTTACGGACAGATTAGATATACGCTGTCAATTGGAGTGTGGAAAGACGAGTCATCGGTCCAGGACTGTCGACTCCACCACCTTACTGTTGTTAGATTTGGTATGTTGCATTAATGTCTGCACTGCCACTGTACGTGGCAGGTGCAACGCTGCCCAACACGACTATTGCCTCGGGATCCCTACTCAATCAACGGTTTGGGAGTCAGCTCGGCGATCCAATGGTGGTGGATGGCGCAAGTCTATTCACATCACTTGGTCTCTTCGCAGAAGCTCATTCCTCCGCCATTTGCCTAAGCTGCCGCTTGGATGTCGTTCTCGTTCATGGGCCTGTGCATTCGGCTCTTGGATTCCTGTTCGCTACCAGATGGTGTCCAGGCCGCTACAGCCTGAACCATGCACCCGAACTCGGTTACAGGTAAGCCATCTTTGTTTCCCACATGCAGCGACGTATGAATTTGTTAAAATTGCTCAGAATTTCTTTGGTTTTACTCGCCTTGTATGAAACAAGAATTTTTATTGCTCAGTTGCTAGCTTATACCATTTCTTCTGTGCAGGGTCCTCACATGTCCGCCCTTAGACTTGGCTTCGGATGGGAACTCGGTGCTACAGGGATGGGTTCAAAGCTCCAATGTTCCAGGTATGAGGTCTCTCTGAGGCTGGTCGAAGTATGTCAATTGCTTTTCCCCTCTTTTCTTCCTCAGAAACTGTTGCGTGAGGGTTCTTAGATTGAAACTGTGTTTGGATTGTGCACATGTTGCTTGGGTTCTCAGACAAATTGTCTTGTACAGGGGACCAACCACATCGATGCATCTGTTAGGCTTAACACCTCCGGCTAGTTCAGTTTTCATTTATGCTTTTAGTTATTTGGGTGCCTTTTAGGTAGAAATCGATTCTAGAAATCATTGGGACCAAGCCCTCTGTTGGCTTTCCCGATTTTTCTTTAGATGTATCTATTGTATTATTCCACTTTTAATTTAAGTGAAACACTTTGGTTCTGGGTAATATTCGGCCTGGTGAAATATTCTGAGAGCCGAACTTTTATGGCTTCTAGACAAGTCGATTTCTGCTACTCATGCAATATATATCTATTTATATCAAGTTCCCTTGACTTATTGTAATGGATTTAGCTGAATATTGTATGGTTCCATTGATTTTCCTGATTAATTGGAATGTCATGGTGAAGTATTCGGTTGATTGCATGGTTTGTTCGGATATGATAAATAATGGAACCACCCCCTCCTGGGTCAATGCATCTGTGGAAACATATTTTTCTTTTCTCTATGTAATGTTATATGTTACAACTTTTTGCTATGATGCCTCACTTTCGTTGAATCACCATTTTCACTCATAGTGACATGATTTTCGTAGTAAGAAATTCCACGTCTTCTGTTCTTGTAATTTCCTACCGAGGTTCTTTAATTCAATAACACATAAATTACTTACTCACTCTCATCTGAGTGTTGTTTCTCAATTCAGTCTGTAGATTATAATTACAACCACCCAGGTTTGTTTTGTGTATATGAATTTTTCCATGTTACCTTGCGGAACCATTTTGGGCAAAAAGCCTCAGTTGAAGTTTAATTTTCTGTTGTAGTGTGAATGCTCTGTACATTCATCTGTCTGTCTCGGATTCCCTAAGGTGATGGTAACAGGTTATTGTTGTTGGGATTTAATATTCGCATGGCCACTGAGCATACTCGATTTTGGTTTTAAAGGATGGTTCTCATGTTATAACCTAACAGAAAGTAGTGTAGCCACCCTGCATATATTTTACCCTTCAGTTAGGCTATTCCAGTTAGCGGTTTTCCTCCTTTTGAATGTGTTTTCGACTTCATCCTCAACAACATTTAATTCTTGGAGTAATACCCTATGCCTAAGGTTCTGGAAACACTACCCTACACCTAGGGTTCTGGAAAACGGAACCCTACCCCTAGGGTTCTGGGTATATGAACAATATACATTATACTTTCTTTCTGCAGTCAGCAATTTAACTCCAGCTATAGAGTTCACAATAATAATTCCTTCTGGCCTTACCTATTCACTCATGCACAACTTGCCTTCTTCCACGACACTCTGCTTCGTGTCTCACGTGAAATGGGATGGTTTACGTATTTACACCGTGCTCCCTCAGCTGGACGCCTGTTCGACTACACTGACCCTCACAGTACCTCTTTCGTTTTGGGTCCCCATTTATTGACTTAACAGGACCCTGGGTAAAGACCCCATTTACCCCTAACTCAATCCTAGATAAATAATTGTAACATTACAATCATCTAATACAACATGCCTCATCAATGTTTTAAAGTTTTCCCTTTTTTTTAAAAAGAAACAAAGAACAGTTCAGTCCTTACCTGAGTCACTGTTGCTTGCTTAAATACTTGAAAAGCTGAGATTACCTCTGTTCATCTCTATTCATCTGCTTTCAATCTACCACCCGTCCATGAGATTCGTCCTTTGGGACCAATATCTCCCCCCTTGCTCTCTTGCAAGACCACTGTCCGCAGCAAGATATTCGCACTTAGTGTCCGATTATCTGGTCATCACCAGACTTAGCCAATTTCTCATTTTTTCTTTTTCCTCCCTGTCTGTCCCAATAGCACAGAGCACTTCCCTTTCCCCCTTTCCCTATTTTCCTGTGGAAGCCTTTCCAGTTAAGGAAAATAGTTAGGGTTGGGAATCACAGCAACAGTCTTGCCTCTAACTTCCCCCTTGAGAAGTGGCCAGTTTCTTTTTAAGAAAACATTTCTTCAAATTTCTTTTTTTTTTTTAATAACTAATATTATTTAAATTCAAACAGATTATTTTGTTAATCCAGTTCATCATTTACCACAGTAAAATCAAATATTTACATTTATCTCAGGGCATTACTTCTCCCCCTCCTGAAGTTAGACATTGTCCCGATGTCTTTCGGCCACAAACAGCCCTGATACGTTTGTTTCATGAGCTCCTCGTCTTCCCAAGTAGCCTCATCAGGCCCAAAGTACTGCCACTGCACTTTAACTTGGGTAATAGTTCACTTCCGCAGCATTACTTTTCTCTGGTTGAGGATGTTCAGAGGTTCGACCAAAATTTCTCCTTCCAGTTCGACCTGCAACATGCAACATCCTAAGTCAGTTTTCCTTTTAAGGAACATTTTCGACTAATTAACTGGAGATAATTCTCACCTGTATATCTTGCCATCTGATTACATGTTTAGGATCATAAATATATTTTTTTAATACGGAAACATGGAAGACGTTGTGGACCCATATGTGACTTGGCAGGGCGAGCTGGTAAGCTACCGGTCCAATTCTTGCTAAGATCTGAAAGGGTCCACAAAATCGGGGTGCCAATTTGGCGCACCTGCTCCATTGCAACGTGCTCCTTTTCGCTCGAATTCTCACGTATACGTGGTCACCAACTTGATATTCTTTAAATCTCCTTTTCCGGTCAGCAAAGTTCTTTTGCCTATCCTGAGCTGCCTTTAGATTAGCTCACACTTTCTTAACCATTTCTTCCATTTCCTTAAGCATGTCAGGTCCCAACATTAGCTTATCTTCCGGCCCGCCCCAACTTGAGGGTGTGCGACACTTTCGCCCATACAATACCTCAAATGGGCTCATTTGCAATGATGTATGATAGCCATTATTATATGCGAACTCGACCAAGTGCAGATAATCTTCCCACTTGGTCGGTTGCTGCATTACATATGCCCTTAGCATGTCTTCTAGCACCTGGTTCACCCACTCTGTTTGTCCGTCAGTTTGAGGGTGAAACGTTGTGCTGAAATTCAATTGAGTCCCCAATTCTCCAAACAATGTTTTCCAAAAGACCGAGGTGAACTTGACATCACGGCCTGAAATGATTATTTTAGGTAATCCATGCAGTCTAAATATGTTCTGCATAAAGATGTGGGCAATCTGCACAGCTCTATATGTCGATTGTACAGGTATAAAATGTGCTGATTTACTTAATTTGTCCACCACCACTGGTGGGCTCCAGTATTGTAGCAATAATGCTACAACTCCTGGAGCTTCCTTCTTTAATTTTATCAACCCGGTAGTTCGTAACAAACTTGGAAGCGACGGTGTTGTATGCACAAGTACTAGCTCTTGTCGCAGTTGTCACTTGGTCAGCTGGCACAAGTCCGCTAGGGCTCAAGCCAACTTCTATATGTTCTCAGAAGAAGCTTTTTAAGTGATGAACGAAAGCTATCCCAAAGGAAATTAACCTACTTTGCAAGAATGAACTGAAAGCCAACAAAACATGGAAACCCTAGTAAACCCTAACTCTACCAGCTTAATCCTTATGATGCAATGGTGGGAATGCAACTTCTAAAAGTGATGCCATTACTTCTATTGAGATGAGATGCATGTGTCTAAACCACTTTCATCTGAAGAGAACATGTTTTTGTATTTTTGCTCAAGTTGTTGGAGTTATTATGACTGTGCTTCTTACTGGGTCTTGACTGTGCAGGGATAGATCAAGGAGGGAAATGCTTGGAAGAGGTCAGGAAGGCTCAGAGAGGGTCTAAGGGATCCCTAACATCATTCCACAGAAGTTCACAAAGTTCAGATGCCTGGCAACCGTGTTTGCAAGCTTCTACAGGATGTCTGCAGGGGATTCTACAGGAAGTTCAGGATTTCTACAGGAAGTCTGCTAACTTCTACAGGATGTTCTGCAATAGGATTTTTGGGTGATGGATGAGTGAATGAGCTGTATGGGTGGATAGAGAGGTAGGAGGGGAGCTTGTGATGGCTTATGGACAGAGAGATGAGATGGAGAGGGGGTGTGTAAAGCTGGTTGATCTAGAGGAGGGTAGAGGCAATGGAAGGCCGAAAAGATAAAACAACGTGGATGACAGAAGAGTTGGGAGGTAAATGATCTAACTGGGAGATAAGTAGATGGCTTAGGCACGGCTTAGAAGGATAAGGAAATGATAGAGTGGTGCTGCGCAGTGTAAATGAAACAAATCACCCGTGTCTTGCACAAAACCGAGAATTCATCAACCTATTCTAACTGTTTTTATAAAACCATAGAACAGCAATGTCGTTTTTAAGGGAAAATCGTGCATGGTGCTGAAACAAAGAGTTATTGCTCAAGATCTAAATGCATGGACACTCCTACAAACGGAAATATTACGTTAAAGCTTGCATGAACATGTAAAACTGTGTTTTTGGTGGTTGGCACGGTCTGCACTCCCAATCTCTAAACAGAGGTGGAAGTGAGTGTGCAATCAACCTTTTTGGAGCTCTGATGAATTCTAATCCCCTTACTCTAATTTAAACTACTGAAAGCACTTTATCCATAAAACTAACCTACTTAATCACATCAAGAAATCCAACTCAGCAAACTGTGTTCCAAGTGCATGTAAAGGAAAAGAAATGAAATGCTGAAAGGAAAGTAACAATACAACGAAGGAAGCCTTAGGCTCTCAGGTTGGGCCCAACCCTGAGAGCTTAAGCTCCTTTAAGAACTCAAAGCTGCCTCAAATCTGCCTGCTTATTCATTAAGAGATAATAGTCAAAAGTCTGATAATATGCCAAAAATGGCTTACAGAAAGCAAAACAGAGCTATCAGCTCGTAGTCTAGGATAAACAACAAAGTTTCAAAAGTCCCCCTCGAAGGCTACAGCCTCAATATTTATACATTATGAGGGCCAAGCTGGCCTCCTAAATTAGTGGGGCTTGGCTGACCAACTAAAAGTAAACTACTGTTCCCTTAGAATCCGTTGGCTGCCTTCTAGCTCGGTGGTGATAGCTGTTGGAGCTCGGAGTTGGGGTGGAGATCACGAGGAAGGCCATTCAAGGCTGTGGACAACCTTCCTACAAAACCGCAATGCCACCTTGGCTGTCTCCTTGCCTCCATCTGCGTGGTTTTGCTCCATTTAATGTCAAAAAACCTGAAATAAACATGTATTAGCCACCTAGGAATAGTGACTGCCCTCCTTCCTACAAATAACATGAATATACTAAGAAATGATGCATAAGTGATAAAAAATGAAGGGTTGAGCAAGGGTAAGTAGGCCAAATGAGCCCAAAATGTTACCAAATTTGGGGCTCATCATCACCCCCCAGCTAAAATATTTGCTCATCCTTGAGCAACTAGTCCAGCTCCTCATCCTTCATTGCCTTTACTGCCACCCTTACATCCCAAGCCTCTGTAGTAGTGTCCTCCTTGCTGATATGGAACCCAGCCTTTCTGTTCACCTCTTCCCACTATTCATTATCATCTTTCTCTGTGCTGCCTTCCATCAATCCTAGTAGCAGTGGTGGGCTTAGCTTGAGGCCAATCCAGCTGGCCTGGAGGTTTTGCATGGATTTCTTATAGAGGGACACCCGTACTAGAGCTTCCCTCATCCGAGTTGGGGTATGATACTCTCTGATTTTCAGACTGTGGGCCAATGTATTCCATCTGCGGGTGCAAGCTTGGACACCGTTGTCTCCTAACAGTCTCTCCATGTCCTCAAAATGCGCTATGGCTTGGGCCTGCTGATCCATATATCTCAATGAAGGTTGAGGGTCAGTGGACAAGTGTTGGTGTGCCGAGATTAGTGCAACTGGATCCCCTAGTTTTGGTCTAATTAGCAATGGCTCATTCAGCTCTCGGTTCATGACCGCTTTGGCTTCTGCTACTCTTTTGTCCTCATGGTTCAACCATGAGGCCAATGCCATTAATTGCATATCTCCCAAGGCCGTATTGGGATCCCATGAAATTACATTCGGCAGGGCCAAATTATGGAGGTAGAACTCCGCTAATTTGGCCTTATCCTCTGATGAGCTGGTACTACATAATTCAGTGAATTGCTGCGGGTCTTGGAGCTGAGAGATACCCCTTTGCGCCAAGGTATTGATTTGAAATTGCAGCCATTAGTCTTTTAGGTACAGGCCATAGGATTTGGCCGGCTATCTGCATTGTATAGCATCCATGGCCCAACTGGCCATGCAGGCCAATTGTGCCTCTTTCTGCTGCAGCTGTTGTCTGAGAGCTTGCACCTCAATTTGTGCTTGCTGTTTTTCTTCCTGTAGATGCAAGGTTGGCTCCCCAAGACCGGTGTGCAGTTCCTTTTTGCCTTGCTATTCTGCTGTTGTGTCCCCGGAGGATGTACCTGTTCCTGTCTTCAGCTCCTGTAGCTGCAATCTAAGCTTTTCGTTTTCTTCCTGTAGGAACACTTGTTGGCAATTTGCCACGTGTTTAGCCATGGCCAATTCACTTCTGGCCTCCTTGAGCTGCTCCTGCAAGGGACCTATGTCCGCCACACCCTTTGACTTGGCTATTTTCATCCACGTGTGTGTACGTACTCTCTCTTCCTCCAATGCAAAAAACAGTGGCACAGTGAATTTTTGAGGTATAATTTTGCCAGCCTCTAAGAAGTTGTAATATGAACTCAGACTTGGCTGAGGGCTAGGCTCTGGAATATGCTCTTTCTCTACTTCTTTTGGTGGCTCTACTTCGCCCTCCCTCGGTGGTGATGAGGGTGCTTCTCCTTCCATTCTCTCTGTTTCCTTAAGCCGGGCTAAGGTTTCCTGTAGAGCATCCTCAGCATCCTGTAGCCGGGCTTTCGAGGCCAATTGGTCCAACCTATCCTTCCAAGTAGTTTTCTTCGGGCTCCCCCTCTCATAGGTGACTGATATCTTTGAGGGGGACCTCTCCTTGGGCGAAGTAGGGGCATCTTCGATAATGATTGGGCTGTTGGACGGAGGCTGTGGCTTGCCCATCTTTATTCTCACACTTCTTCTAGCTTTAAAATAGAGAGGGGTCTCCCTCTTTCTCTTCTCCTTTGGCTTAGGAGGTGTACTGAGGGCGGCCAGCACAGCTGCTGCCTCCCTTGCAAGAATGTCAGCTTTCTTCTCCTTGGGTTTCGCTTTCTCAGGGCTTCCTGTAGAAGACCCTTTTCCAGCTGATTTCGGGCTTCCTGTAGAAGCCGGTTTCGGTTTTCCTGTAGAAACAGGTGGCACCGCTTTAGTTTGTTTTGCTGCATGTGTTTTACTTTTTGACTTGGTTGCGGCTGCTGTCGAGGTGCCTTTGCTGATGTGGACCTGCTCAGCCTTGTCCACTCTGCTTTGTAATCTTTTCTCTCTGGCCGTCAACATGGGTGTGTCATCCTTCGCTTTGGCACCCTTTTTCTCTTGTTTCTTCTTTTGCTCTTTCTTCTGCTCCGTGGTCGTGGTCTTCTGGCCTTTTTCTTTCTTCCCTGCGGGCAGTGATTCCTTCTCCTCACTGCTAAATGAACCGAGCTCTTCGGTCAGCATCTTTATATCACCATCCTTGGTCAAATTTCTGAAGGCTTCCCATGAGAGAGGAACCTTGTATGTGTGGAGCGCATCCTCCACGAGGAGTTTAATGAGTCCATGGTGGGCTACCTGGTCTGGTGTGCCTTCTTTCAACTTGGTGGCACATTCAATCATAGACTGTAGTAGAAAGAAGGGGATACTTAGTTTGTTTTCTACAGGTAGGTCCATCTGATGCCTTAATTCCGTGAGTAACCGAAAACGGTACCCATATACAATGCTAAACTGACCTTCGCAGGTGATGTACTTCATAATATGAAGGCTAACTTCACTCCACAGTGGCAGTAAGCTGGTTCTACGAACCCCGTTTTTATCTTTTGAGAATTCCTCCTCTGGTGGAAAGAATTATTTCTTAGCCTTCTGGCCCAATTTCCTCTCTTCTTTATCCCATGGTAATCCCATTGGGAGCTCAGTAACTCGGCTGATAAATTGTGGAGTGAGTCTGAGACTCAAACCCCTGAAGTTGACAGTGGCCAATGTTTTGGATTTCGGCTTCAGAGCTTGCAAGAACTCCTCTGCCACCTCATCGTCATAGCCCTGCAATTTGTCACAGAACGACATCCATTGCGCTTGCGTGAACAGTTCCACCACCTCAAGATTTTCTCTTAGCTTTGTTGAGTCGGTTGGTTCCCTTCTGATGAACCCACCCGGCATGGTGAAAAACTGTTGCGTTAACTGGAGGTGGCGGGTGCGGAAGAAAATTGACCTACTGGGACAGAGCGTAGAATTACGCCTCTGCCACGCATAAAATTCACGAAAACTTATCTCCCGACGACCTTAACACGGCTTAATTATAACTCACATCCTGTAGGATGACAATTCATGCAACGGCAGACAATACTTGCAATTTTTTTTTACGACCAGACTGTAGAACGTCGACTCTGCCACCCTCGAAACCAATTGCATGGAAGGTTCAGGCTTACCTTTTTAATCCGCCACCTTTTGACGTGAGGAACCCAATTTCCTGTAGAAGCAACGCACGAATTCTGGAGGATACTGCAGTGGGTCTGCGCTCTCTGTGCTGCTTAACAGGCGTTCGAACGGCCGAAGACTTGGAGTGTCGAGCTTCAGAGGAATCCGGATGCTCACTCGACTTTCAAACGGTGAATGATAAATGCGTGGGGTGGCAATCTAGCCGATTAGATTTGAATCCGGCGGAATCCGTGGCGCGGGGGTGAGCTGTCCCTACCGGACCGTTGGACGACGTCACTCCATCATTCTTCTGCAAGTTCCCTTACTGCCGCATCATTCCCCGCAGATCCGCCACCGTCATTTCTGTTAAAACTCGTTTCTCCCCGACTGGATGGCTCTCACGTGTGCACTGCCCGTTCCTTTTGCCACGACCACCGTTCACACATCCGACTAGACCACTGACTGGTCGACGTGGCCAGTCGAATGGCCATACGACCGCTCAACCCATTCACTTCACACTTGCAAACATTTCAAAGTAAAATTCATGCAATTCGACGGAAGAAAGGGCGAGGCACTTACCTGTGCGGCCGCGACATGATGCTTCGGGCTTTTGGACGATGATGAGTAGATTTGTTTGCTGCTGCTTGATTGCACAGGCCCGGAGGTTCCTTTTCACAGGCCGCTGACGATGAATTTTATGATTCGGCTGCATGTGCCTGCGTTATCCTTGCATGTTGCAGGCGATGGAATGGTGTACACTCTAGTTGGCTTAACTGCTACGGGACTCCTGCAGGATGTCCTGTAGCAGTTTTTCCTCCTCGGGTGCATGCTGCACGACGAAGACAGTGGCCTCACGATCACACTCACAGGGCTCTTGGATAGCTGGGATGGGTATGGCATGGCATCTCAGCGTTTTTTCATTTAAAAATTGCTTTCTCTTGATAACTCAATGATCTGCTTTGATTGTGCAGGTATCTTTATTGCATGTCGACAGGGGTGGTAGAAGGAGGTGACAACAGTGTGTGAGGGAGAAGATGGTAGCTTGCATGCGTCCATACCGGACCTTGGTCGTTAGATCTCCTCACATAATGAATTCTGGGCCGTCCCGAACTTCTACAGGAAGTTTCCTGTAGAAATACAGAACTTCCTGTAGAAAGTCTGTAACTTCCTGTAGAAGACTAAGTTGTGATGAAATCGTGCCCATACCTTGGAGAAGATGAGTATTCTTGGAGGAGGTGCTGGTGAGGTCTCTTGGCAGCATAATAAGGATCCTTGACTTTGAGTTGAGAGGCTTCCTCTCCTTCATAGAACACCTGCAACCTGCATGCATTTCCACATTATAAACTTGTTGTCCCTGTCTTTTTTGCTTATTGTTTTTTTTCCTCTTTTTTTTTTTTTTTTTGAAAGATAGCAGGGGCGCCTCAATGAGGTATTCACCCTTGCCATCTGCCTTAAGCGCCTCAGAGAGGTTTTCACTTAAGAATCTTTTTCAAATCCCTTTTTTTTTTTTTTTTTTTGAAAGACAATAGGGGCGCCTCAATGAGGTTTTCACCCCTACCACCTGCCTTGGGAGCCTCAGAAAGGTTTTCACCCAAGGATCTTTATTTCTTTTTTTTTTAGATCTTTCAGGGTATGCCCAAAGCAGAGGCAGAACCCTTCTCTATGACGAATACTGATTTCTCCACAGTTTTGATGAACTCATGTCTTGAGAGAGGTTTCCTGTAGATTTTCAGTCGATGCCCATTGACAAGCATGGGGATGGACTCCTCATCAATGGTCCGAATAAGAACAGATCCATTGTCATGACATTTTTCCACTGCATATGGTCCCAGCCATCTGGTTCTCAGCTTTCCCTTGAAATCTTTGTGCCTGGAGTCATACAACAGTGCCCAATCTCCTGGCTGGAATTGCTTGTCATTGAGGTGTTGGTCATGCCACACCTTTCTCTGAAGTTGAACCACTTCTGAGTGAAGGAGGGCCTGCATTCGGTGCTCATCCAGTCCATTCAGCTGCAATAACCTTTCTTGTTGTGCGTGGCTGAGATCTAGGTCCAGCTGAGCTGCCATCCTCAAAGTGTTGTATTCAAATTCAATGGACAGCAAAGCTTTCTTCCCATAGACCAGCTCATAAGGTGTGAAGCTGGTTGTGGTCTTCCAGGTGGTGTTGTAAGCCCATGTGGCCTCAACCAAGCGATCTGCCCAATCTTTCCTACTGCTGCTCACCACCTTAGTCAAAATCCCTTCCAATGCTCTGTTGGTGACTTCCACTTGCCCATTTGCTTGTGGATGATAGGGGGTGGAAGTCCTATGCTTGATTTTGTGATGAGCTAGTAGGTCTTCAATTAAGTTGGATGTGAACTGGCTTCCTTGATCGGTGACTAGCTCTCTTGGGTAGCCAAATTTGTAGAAGATGTTTTCTCTTAAGAACTCAGCCACCTTTTCTTTTGTTGTTGCTTTGATTGCCTTAGTTTCTGCCCACTTTGTCAGGTAGTCATTGCACACAATGATGTAAGACCTTTGCCTCGAAGGAGGGTTGATTGGACCCACAAAGTCCATACCCCACTTCTCAAATGGCTCAAGAGTCACTTGAGGTTGGAGAGGCATCTCATCCCTTTGAGTCGGTTTCCCCATTCTTTGGCATCGGTCACATTGGCTGATATACCTTCTGACATCTTGATGAAGTGTGGGCCAGTAGTAGCCTGCCTGCAGGATTTTGAAGGCAGTCCTCTTTGCTGCAAAATGTCCTCCACAAGGCCCATCATGACAGGTGAGGAGGATATCAAAGACTTCCTCCTCCCTTACACAATGCCTTAAGATTTGATCAGGGCCCAGCTTGAACAGGTTGCCCCCGATCCAAGTGAATGAGGCACTTTTTCTGATGATTCTGCTCTTCTCTCTTGAAGATAGGTGCGGAGGGAACTGTGTTGAAACAAGGTAGTTTGCTATATCAGCAAACCATGGAGAGAGTACTGAGATAGAAAACAGATGTTCATCGGGCATCTGGTCATCCACTGTTCCATCCTCATCTGTAGATAGATCCAATCTAGATAAAAAGTCAGCAACAACATTTTCTTTACCTGGTTTGTCAACGATAGTCAAATCAAACTGTTGTAACAAAAGTAACCATCTAATAATACGAGCATTCACATCTGGTTTATTCATTAAATATCTAATTGCAGCATGATCAGTATGTACAAATGTTTGATAGCCAGTGATATAATGTCGGAACTTGTTCAGTGCATGGACCACAGCCAAGAATTCTTTCTCGGTTACAGTGTAATTTAGTTTTGCTTTGGACAAGTTTTTGCTGACAAAGTAAATGGCATACGGAAGTTTTTGCTCAACTTGTCCTAAGGCTGCCCCTATGGCTTTGTTCGAGGCATCAGTGTGGATGTGGAAAGGTAGGGCCCAGTTTGGACCTCTCAAGATTGGGGCAGACACCAACTTGTCCTTTAATTCATTCAAGGCCCTCTGACAATCGTCAGTCCATTTAAACTCCACATCTTTTGCCAACAACCCAAACAATGGTGAGGCTAGCTTGCTGAAGTCTTTAATGAATCTTCTGTAATACCCTGCTAATCCTAAGAAACTCCGAACATCCCTTACCTTTTGGGGAGGTGGAACCTTCTTGATGAGAGCAATTTTGTTAGGATCCACTTGTAACCCTTGGCAAGAAATGGTATGGCCTAGCACGGTCCCTTCAGTCATCAAGAATTCACATTTTTCAGGACTAAGGGACAGGTTCATCTCAATGCATTTGGTTAGGACTTTTCCCAGATTGGACAATGCTTCCTTGAAGTTGGACCCATAAGGAGTGAAGTCATCCATATAGATTTCTACCGCATCATGGACCAGCTCAGAAAAGATGCTCAAAACGGCTCTCTGGAAGGTAGCAGGAGCATTACACAGACCAAAGGGAAGAACTCGGTAGGCAAAGGTACCCCAAGGACAAGTGAAGGTGGTCTTATCTTGGTCTTCCGGGCTGATTTGGATTTGGCTGTACCCGCTAAACCCATCTAGGAAAGAGAAAAACTTCTTTCCTGCCAGTCCATCCAACACTTGATCTATGAAAGGTAGAGGGAAATGGTCTTTCTTGGTAGCTTTGTTCAGTTCTCGGTAGTCCACACAGATTCTCCACTTCCCATTTTTCTTGGGAACCAACACTAGAGGGGACACCCATTCGCTATCTGAGATGGGGTAAATGAATCCGACATCCAACAGTTTTTGCAATTCTTCCTTGACAAAGTCCTTAAGGGCTGGATTCATCCTCCTCTGGGGTTGCCTAACCGGTTTACAATCCTCCTTGATGTAAATGTGATGGGTACAGACCGAAGGATGGACTCCTTTCATCTCCTTATAGCTCCAACCAAAAGCATCTAGATGACTGGCCAACAGACTACACAGCTCCTTTTCCTAGGAAGGAGATAGGGAGGAGTTGATCTTTAACGTTCTCTCAGGGCCGAACTCCACATTCTTGACTCTGGGAGTGACAGGGTTGGTTGCACAAAGGTCCACTAAGGTGTTGGCTTGGGCATCCTCCACCAATTCCTCTAAGGTCAGTGCGCTGGGAGGTGGATTCTGGATCAAGGTCTCAATCAAATCATCCTTGGTTGGGGGGTCTCCCCTAGTGGTGTCTAGGGTGCACAAAGGTGCTGAGTACACCTCATCCTCTTCTCCTTCCTCCAACCAAAGTGGTAAGTCAGGCTCTAATGAGGGTTGGGCAGGAGGGTATAGGACTAGCTGCTTGGACATAGGACCATTTTTTATGGTCATGTTTCCTGCACGGCAACTTATGTAAGCATCTGCAGTGGCTAACCAAGGCCTTCCCAAAATAAGAGGATATCCAGTGAGCTTTGCCTTTGGTTGCAGCACCAAGAAATCTGCAAGATATTCCCAAGAGTCAACAGAGACCAAGACATCCTCCACAATCCCTTCGGGAGTCACGGTGGAGCGATCTGCTAGTTGTAGGACTGTCGAGGTCTTCCTCAAGGAACCCTGAAGGTTGAGTTTGAGCATGGTATCCCTGGTCATCACATTAATGGCAGCCCCCAGATCAATCAAGGTGTGAGGTATGATGGTGCCATTGATGTGGACATCTACTACAGGACTCCCAGGATCTAGGTACTTTAGGCCGATGACTTGTCCCAACATAAGGTCAGACAATTGTCCTATGACATTGATGGTTGAAGCATCCCTCTTTCGCCTGCCTGGGTGTCTGAAACACTTTTCCTTAACCAGTTTGTTGTATATTGGTACATCTTTGATGGCTTGGAGAAGTGGTATTTTCACACACAACTGCTTGAGCTCTCCCAGAAGCTCATCCTCCTCTGGGTTGGGTTGTGTGGTGGCTGTTAGTCTCTCAGGAAAGGGTGGAATAGCCTTTGGTTCACTTTCTTGTTTGTCTTCCTCGTCTTCTAGGGAAGGAGGTTGGCGATCCAGAAGAGTCTTCCCAGATCGCAGATTGATCTCCTGGATCTCCACAACATAGGTAGGGCATGATGTTTCCCCAGTGTATACCTGCTGGGCCTGTTTGTTGTTGGGGTTCGGGTTCAGTTGAGCAGGCATTTGAGGTTGCCTTGGAGGAGCAGGAGGTAATGGTTGAGGTTGAACTGGTGGTGGAGGCAAAATGGCGGGAGGAGTGTTGTACTGGGGCCTCCACCCCGACTGAGGTGCATTCCACTGAGGCTGTGGCTGGGCATGTGAGTGATATGAATGAGTAGTGGGTTGAGTATGGTACTGAGGTGGATAAGACCATGGAGGAGGCACAGACCAGGAAGGATGAGCAGGGGGACCCCAGGAAGGCATAGGAGTAGATTGGTTGGGGCTGTAATAAGCTTGGGGTGCCCCTTGCATCCCCTGCTGGTAAGGTCTAGGTCCTTGTGGCCTCCTTTGGTTGAGGAAATAGAGAGGTTTGGTGGGGGCTTCTGTCCCTTGATACATGGCTTTGAGCCCAGGTAAGGTTGGACATTGATTTGTGGGATGGTCCTCCTCACAAACGAAACATACTTCAACCGAATGCAATGGGCATTCGTTCTTAGGGTGTCTCCTTGTACACCTAGGGCAGAAGATAGCCAAGGCCCTCTCAGCTTCTCCCTTCTTCTGCTGGATCCTGAATGTATCAAGTTGCATGGCAATGGTCTGTCTGACCTCACTTTTGAGATCCTCTAATTGATTTGCAAACTCATGTTTGGAGAAAGGAATACCAGCTGAGAGGAGGTTTCCTCTACCTCGTTTCCGGGCTACCCTAGAGTGGTTTCTAAACACAGTCTTTATGTCCTCATAAGGCAGTTGGTAAATATCTCCTCCAGCTAACATGTGGAGGGTATCTAAGAGGTCTTCAGGGACTCCTCGGAGCAGGACCAACTTGAGGGATTCAGAGTCAAGTGTGCACCTGGCCCGTTTATAGCTAAGTTGGAACCTTTCCTCATAATCCTCTAAGGACATTTCCCATGGTCATCCGAAAGATTTCTCCCTTGGTTTCCTTGGACCTACAGTAGTCCCGGTACTTGGTATTGAAAGCTTGCTGCATCTAAGCCCAAGTGGTGATACTGTTCCCAGGTAAGCCCATGAACCAGCATAATGCTGCATCCTTAAGAGTTGAAGGGAAAAGTTTCAGCTTCTGCTCATCTTCAGTATAGTCATAGGTTCGACAAAGGACAGCAAACTCAAACAGGAAGGTATCAGGATCTTCAGTAGTCAGTCCATGGAAGTGAGGTAAAGCGGAGGGGCTAATGTTCTTCATTTTCATGTCTCCATTGGTCTCTCGGATGGGGAAGGCACCTTCTATTCTCTCATCTTCTCCTCTATTGTCAGCCATAGCTTCAGATGGGATGGTCTCTAATTCTTCTTCTGCTATAGAATCTTCGTATATCTCAGGAGGTTCACCTATAGGTTCTTCTGGATCAGTGTCACCAAAGAAGAGAGAAGGGTGACTCAATGATGTGGTGGGGGTGTTGGAAAAGAATTTGCCTGTTTTATCTCGATTCCTACGAGGCATGAAATGGAAAGACTTTTGATTGCTTTTGTTTTTTTCTCTGGTACCTGCAAAAACTAAAACAGATTGATCTACAACTAACTATCTTGCTGAAATGAAAATGCAGAATTGAAATGAAAGCAGGAAAGAACTAATCTACTTTGCTCAAATGAAATTGCAGGAATGGAAATGCTAGTCTACGCTTGCAGAATTGAAATGCTAATCTATGCTTGCAAAAATGAAATTGCGGAATTGAAATGTTAATCTATGAAAGCAGGAAATGTCTATGCTACTTTTGCAGAATGGAAATGAAATAAACTACTTGGCAGAAGGCAAGAGTAGGAAAATAGAAGAAAAGCAACAATTACTAATACTCTGACGCTTCCCCGGCAATGGCGCCAAAAAGATGGTGGGCTCCAGTATTGTAGCAATAATGCTACAACTCCTGGAGCTTCCTTCTTTAATTTTATCAACCCGGTAGTTCGTAACAAACTTGGAAGCGACGGTGCTGTATGCACAAGCACTAGCTCTTGTCGAAGCTATCACTTGGTCAGCTGGCGCAAGTCCGCTAGGGCTCAAGCCAACTTCTATATGTTCTCAGAAGAAGCTTTTTAAGTGATGAACGAAAGCTATCCCAAAGGAAATTAACCTATTTTGCAAGAGTGAACTGAAAGCCAACAAAACATGGAAACCCTAGTAAACCCTAACTCTACCAGCTTAATCCTTATGATGCAATGGTGGGAATGCAACTTCTAAAAGTGATGCCATTACTTCTATTGAGATGAGATGCATGTGTCTAAACCACTTTCATCTGAAGAGAACATGTTTTTGTATTTTTGCTCAAGTTGTTGGAGTTATTATGACTGTGCTTCTTACTGGGTCTTGACTGTGCAGGGATAGATCTAGGAGGGAAATGCTTGGAAGAGGTCAGGAAGGCTCAGAGAGGGTCTAAGGGATCCCTAACATCATTCCATAGAAGTTCACAAAGTTCAGATGCCTGGCAACCGTGTTTGCAAGCTTCTACAGGATGTCTGCAGGGGATTCTACAGGAAGTTCAGGATTTCTACAGGAAGTCTGCTAACTTCTACAGGATGTTCTGCAATAGGATTTTTGGGTGATGGATGAGTGAATGAGCTGTATGGGTGGATAGAGAGGTAGGAGGGGAGCTTGTGATGGCTTATGGATAGAGAGATGAGATGGAGAGGGGGTGTGTAAAGCTGGTTGATCTAGAGGAGGGTAGAGGCAATGGAAGGCCGAAAAGATAAAACAACGTGGATGATAGAAGAGTTGGGAGGCAAATGATCTAACTGGGAGATAAGTAGATGGCTTAGGCACGGCTTAGAAGGATAAGGAAATGATAGAGTGGTGTTGCGCAGTGTAAATGAAACAAATCACCCGTGTCTTGCACAAAACCGAGAATTCATCAACCTATTCTAACTGTTTTTATAAAACCATAGAACAACAATGTCATTTTTAAGGGAAAATCGTGCATGGTGCTGAAACAAAGAGTTATTGCTCAAGATCTAAATGCATGGACACTCCTACAAACGGAAATATTACGTTAAAGCTTGCATGAACATGTAAAACTGTGTTTTTGGTGGTTGGCACGGTCTGCACTCCCAATCTCTAAACAGAGGTGGAAGTGAGTGTGCAATCAACCTTTTTGGAGCTCTGATGAATTCTAATCCCCTTACTCTAATTTAAACTACTGAAAGCACTTTATCCATAAAACTAACCTACTTAATCACATCAAGAAATCCAACTCAGCAAACTGTGTTCCAAGTGCATGTAAAGGAAAAGAAATGAAATGCTGAAAGGAAAGTAACAATACAATGAAGGAAGCCTTAGGCTCTCAGGTTGGGCCCAACCCTGAGAGCTTAAGCTCCTTTAAGAACTCAGAGCTGCCTCAAATCTGCCTGCTTATTCATTAAGAGATAATAGTCAAAAGTCTGATAACATGCCAAAAATGGCTTACAAAAAGCAAAACAGAGCTATCAGCTCGTAGTCTAGGATAAACAACAAAGTTTCAAAAGTCCCCCTCGAAGGCTACAGCCTCAATATTTATACATTATGAGGGCCAAGCTGGCCTCCTAAATTAGTGGGGCTTGGCTGACCAACTAAAAGTAAACTGCTGTTCCCTTAGAATCCATTGGCTGCCTTCTAGCTCGGTGGTGATAGCTGTTGGAGCTCGGAGTTGGGGTGGAGATCACGAGGAAGGCCATTCAAGGCTGTGGACAACCTTCCTACAAAACCGCAATGCCACCTTGGTCGTCTCCTTGCCTCCATCTGCGTGGTTTTGCTCCATTTAATGTCAAAAAACCTGAAATAAACATGTATTAGCCACCTAGGAATAGTGACTGCCCTCGTTCCTACAAATAACATGAATATACTAAGAAATGATGCATAAGTGATAAAAAATGAAGGGTTGAGCAAGGGTAAGTAGGCCAAATGAGCCCAAAATGTTACCAAATTTGGGGCTCATTAACCACCATGATGGAATTGTTATTTTTCCTCATCTTTGGCAGACCTATTATAAAGTCCATGGAAATGGTTTCCCACTTCCATTCTGGAATGGTTAGTGGTTGTAACAACCCTGTCAGGTGTTGATGCTCTGCTTTAATTCGTTGGCATTCCAAACACCGTGCCAAGTACTCCACCACATCCTTCTTCATGCCTGGCCAGTAATACCCTTTTTTGAGTGCTATAATCATTTTCTAATATCCTGGATGTCCCACGTAGTGGCTTTTATGAAATTCGTCCAGAATCAAGTTTTTAATGTTGTTCTGGTAAGGTACATATAGCCTATCTTGATAATACAACATTCCAGCGGTATCTAACACATAACCCTGTTGTTTCTCCTTGCTGTTGGAGTGCTGTACTTGCTGTTTTATTTGCTGATATTCATTATCTTGCTTTGCTGCTTGTCTAATCATGTCCCCAAAGGGAATTTTCCACTTACTATAGGAAATCTCATACAGACATTGCAATTTCCGACTTAGAGCATCTGCCACTCGATTCTCCTTCCCTTTCAAATGCTTGATTTCGAAATCAAAACCACCTAGGAAATCCACCCACCGTGCTTGCTGGGCATTTAAGGTGGGTTGGCTAAAATAATTGGTTAGGCTGTGGTGGTCTATCAAAAGTAAAAATTTCCTTCCCAAAAGGTAATGTCGCCACATTTTCAAGGCGTGAATGACGGCTGCTAATTCTAAATCATACGCGGAATATTTTTGTTCATGCTCTTTCAGTTTTTTGGACTCGTAAGCAATTACTTTCCCTTCCTGAGTCAACACACCTCTTACACCTTCTTTGCTTGCATCGGTACACACCACATAATCCTTGTTGGGATCAATTATGCTTAGAATGGGTGCGGTGGTGAGCAGATGCTTAAGCTGCTCAAAACTTTTCTGGCATTCCAAGGTCCACCTAAAAACTCTTCCTTTCTTTTGTAATGAAGTGATAGGATATGCCACTTTTGAAAATCCTTCTACAAATCATCTGTAATAACCAGCTAATCCCATGAAGGATCTGATATCTGCTACATCCTTCGGTACGAGCCATTCCATAATGGTCCTTATCTTTTCGGGATCTACCGCAATTCCTTCCTTCGTGATTATATGGCCCAAATACTGTATTTCATCCTTGAAAAAGTTGCACTTGCTGAACTTAGCATATAGCTGGTGTTCTCGGAGGGTTTGCAGCACTAATCTGAGGTGCTCCTTGTGCTCCTCCATAGTGCGGGAATATATTAGTATATCATCAATAAAGATCAGTACGAATCTATCCAAATATTGATGGAAAATGTTGTTCATTAAACACATAAAAGTCGCAGGGGCATTGGTTAACCCAAAGGGTAACACCACAAACTCGTAATGCCCATACCTTGTTCGAAAAGCAGTCTTAGCTATGTCTTCATCCTTGATCCGGATTTGGTGATAACCTGATCGCAAATCGATCTTGGAAAACATTGTTGCTCCCTTCACTTGATCAAAAAGTTCATCGATCCGGGGTAAGGGATACTTGTTTTTGATGGTCAATTTATTCAACTGATGATAATCTATGCACATGCGAAGGGTCCCGTCCTTTTTCTTAACAAACAATACTAGAGCTCCCCATGGGGACACACTGTGGCAAATCTAATTCTTGTCTAGCAGTTTCTATAAATGTAACTCTGTCAACTCAGGTGTACTCATTCTGTAGGGTGCTCAGGATACCGGTGCTACCCCTGGTACCAACTCAATAGTAAAGTCTATATCTCTCTTAGGTGGCAGTCCAGGAATTTCCTCTGAAAACATGTCAGCAAATTCTTGTATCACAGGGATGTTATCCAAAGTGGCTATTTTATCTTTCAAGTTAGCATAGCCCACTTGGATGGCATACATCTGACACCCCTTTCTAATACATTTCGCTAGTTGTGTAGCAGTTATTGGCCAGATCTGCACTGATCGCTTAATCCCCTGCAGCTCCTGCCTTGTTCCAAGTTCATCTCTGTAATAGATAGTCTTTGTTTTGCAATTGACCAGGGACCAGTGTTTTTCTAACCAATCCATGCCAATGAGGACATCATATGAACCCAGAGGAAGTACATTCAAATCTGCCTTTATTGACTGTCCTGCTATCTTTAAGGGGCAGTTATCGACCTTAGCAAGTACTCTTCGCTTCGCCCCTGTGGCCAACTGTACTAACCATGGGTTCCTAAATTTAACAGATTGCAATTTACATTGCTCTACAATATTAGGACTAATATAACTTAATGTGGCTCCAGGATCAATTAAAACAGTGACAGTAAGGTCTAAAATTTTACCTTCGAATTCCACCATGGTCAGCTAGTACTCCACCTGACGATCTTCCAGAGCAACATTAATCCTAGGTAGACTATGTCCTACATCACCGACTATCGAAACTTCATGGATATGGGAAACCTATTTGGTTCCCTTCCGTTGAGGGCAGTTTTTAACATAATGGGGTCCACCGCAGCCCCAACACTACACGGGAGGCCTTGCTGTCCCTTCACCATCTAATTTACCAGGGGGTTCACTGGTCCTTGACTCATTGGTTGGCTTTGACTTGAGTGAATTTTTCTGTAAATTCCTACTGTTTTTCCCTTTTGCAAAGCCCCTGTTACCACCAATTCGACTCCCTTTATTATTTCCAGTCAATCTACTGTTCCTCTTATCAGTCCCTCTTCTACCTGGAGCCTCACCCTTCTGTTTACTCTGCTGGTAACAAATTCTGGCTTTACGTATTACTTCGTCCATTGTCTTCGGATTGTCAAATTCAATCCTTTCCCTCATACTCAAGGGTAAACTACTGACAAACCTCTGTACTTTAGCCTTTTCCTCCCTAATATAAGGTACATAACGAAGTAATGATGTAAAACAGGTGATAAATTCGTCCATGGTTTGCTGTCCCAGATGCAAGTCATGGAATTCTCTTGCTTTTTCGTCATAGAAATGTTCTGTCAGGTACCTTTCCTTAAAATATCTCTGAAATTTTTCCCACGTGATATTCTGTTCACTTACTCCTTTCACAATCTTGACTTCCTCCCACCACAGAGTGGCTTTCCCCTGCAACTGGAAAATGGCTAACCGTGCCTTGAGGTTGTGATCATATTCATATAGCTGGAAATATTTGTTCATATTAATCAGCCATGCTTCAGCTGCCTCCTCTTGTTCCCCATCAAAGTGCGGTGGTTTAATCTTATGGAATTCCCCTTGCAACTCTATCCACTGTCTTTTTGATGTCTATTGTTTGGAAGCATTATTAGATCGCTCCTCCCATTCTTCCTCCCTTCCTCCCGACCCTTCTGGTTCCGTGTGGTGAGTCTGTTCCTCCGACACCCTTTGCTGCTCAGCACTGGGATTCAGGGGTTGCTGATTCTGTTTATCAGATAGACTCTTTAAAATCCTCTCCTGCTCCATGGTTAATCTCACGTTATCCTCCCGTAATCTGGCCATTTCATTCTTCAACTCTTGTATTGTCTCTAATATTGCAAGGTTCGTATTGCGCGTCTCCTCTCCAAGTTGTACCCATAATTCTGGGTTATCTCCCGGGTTTGTTGCAGGTCCCTGACCTGTTACAAATCTGTGTGGTCCGCTGCTTGCCCTTCTCATGTTGGCTGTCTTCTGTTTTTCCCAGTCTTGGCCTAAGAATCTGAACAGAGAACAGGGTTAGCACAGCACAGTTTTTTTGAATATAATTAGAAATGCAGAGAATATATATAGTGAATTTACTTCAGTCATTTATTCCCCAGAGGCCACAGTTTTGAAAACGTGGCTCTGATACCACTTGTCATACTCCCGATTTTTTTTTTTTTATTAATGCATTAATGACCTATGCATAACCATTGTTGTTAGATGCCATGTATGCGTACATAATCTCATGCCATTACTTCGCATGGCGTGTATTATATTAGATTTATGCAAATTCAAAGCAAATTAAATTATCCCATCTACGTGTACAAGGATCCATCTACCAACGAAGATGGCAATCCTCAGCATTTACTCTGGCTTACAGACAGATTAGATATACGTTGTCGATTGGAGTGTGGGAAGACGAGTCATCGGTTCGAGATCGTCGACTTTGCCACCTTACTGTTGTTAGATTTGGTATGTTGCATTAATGTCTACACTGCCACCGTACGTGGCAGGTGCAACACTGCCCAACACGACTATTGCCTCGGGATCCCTACTCAATCAATGGTTTGGGAGTCAGCTCAGCGATCTAACGGTGGTGGATGGCGCAAGTCTATTCACATCACTTGGTCTCTTCGCAGAAGCTCATTCCTCTGCCATTTGCCTAAGCTGCCGCTTGGATGCCGTTCTCGTTCATGGGCTTGTGCATTTGGCTCCCGGATTCTTGTTTGCTACCAGATGGTGTTTAGGCTGCTATAGCCTGAACCATGCACCCGAACTCGGTTATAGGTATTCCATCTTTGTTTCCCACATGCAACGACGTATGAATATGTTAAAATTGCTCGGAATTTCTTTGGTTTTACTCACCTTGTATGAAATAGGAATTTTTATTGCTTAGTTGCTAGCTTATACCATTTCTTCTATGCAGGGTCCTCACATGTCCGCCCTCGGACTTGGCTTCGGATGGGAACTCGGTGCTACAGGGATGGGTTCAAAGCTCCAATGTTCCAGGTATGAGGTCTCTCTAAGGCTGGTCGAAGTATGTCAATTGCTTTTCCCCTCTTTTCTTCCTCAGAAACTGTTGCGCGAGGGTTCTTAGACTGAAACTGTGTTTGGATTGTGCACATGTTGCTTGGGTTCTCAGACAAATTGTCTTGTACAGGGGACCAGCCACATCGATGCATCTCTCAGGCTTAACGCCTCCGGCTAGTTCAGTTTGCATTTATGCTTTCAGTTATTTGGGTCCCTTTTAGGTAGAAATCGATTCTGGAAATCAATGGGACCGAGCCCTCTGTTGGCTTTCCCGATTTTTCTGTAGATGTATCTACTGTATTATTCCAGTTTTAATTTAAGTGAAACACTTCGGTTCTGGGTAATATTCGGCCTGGTGAAATATGCCGAGAGCCGAACTCTTACGGCTTCTAGACAAGTCGGTTTCTGCTACTCATGCAATATATATGTATTTATATCAAGTTCCCCTGACTTATTGTAATGGATTTAGCTGTAATATTGTATGGTTCCGTTGATTTTCCTGATTAATTGGAATGTCATGGTGAAGTATTCGGTTTATTGCATGGTTTGTTCGGATATGATAAATAATGGAACCACCCCCTCCTGGGTCAATGCATCTGTGGAAACATATTTTTCTTTTCTCTATGTAATGTTATATGTTACAGCTTTTTGCTATGATGCCTCACTTTCGTTGAATCGCCAGTTTCACTCACAGTGACATGATTTTCGTAGTTACAAATTCCACGTCTTCTGTTCTTGTAATTGCCTACTGAGGTTCTTTAATTCAATAACACATAAATTACTTACTCGCTCTCATCTGAGTGTTGTTTCTCAATTCACTCTGTAGATTATAATTACAGCCACCCAGTTTTGTTTTGCGTATATGAATTTTCCCTGTTACCTTGCGGAACCATTTTGGGCAGAACGCCTCAGTTGAAGTTTACTTTTCTGTTGTAGTGTGAATGCTCTGTACAGTCATCTGTCTGTCTCGGATTCCCTAAGGTGATGGTAACAGGTTATTGTTGTTGGGATTTAATATTCGCATGGCCACTGAGCATACTCGATTTTGGTTTTAAAGGATGGTTCTCATGTTATAACCTAACAGAAAGTAGTGTAGCCACCCTGCATATATTTTACCCTTCAGTTAGGCTATTCCAGTTAGCGATTTTCCTCCTTTTGAATGTGTTTTCGACTTCATCCTCAGCAACATTTAATTCTTGGAGTAATACCCTATGCCTGAGGTTCTGGAAACACTACCCTACACCTAGGGTTCTAGAAAAGGAACCCTACCCCTAGGGTTCTAGAAAAGGAACCCTACCCCTAGGGTTCTAGGTATATGAACAATATACATTATACTTCTTTCTACAGTTAGCAATTTAACTCCAACTATATAGTTCACAATAAAAATTCCTTTTGGCCTTAGCTATTCACTCATGCACAACTTGCCTTCTTCCATGACACTCTGTGTCGTGTCTCACGTGAAATGGGATGTTTTACGTATTTACACCGTGCTCCCTCAGCTAAACACCTATTCGACTACACTGACCCTCACAGTACCTCTTTCATTTTGGGTCCCCATTTATTGACTTAACAGGACCCTGGGTAGTGACCCCATTTACCCCTAACTCAATCCTAGATAAATAATTGTAACATTACAATCATCTAATACAACATGCCTCATCAATGTTTTAAAGTTTTCCCCTTTTTTTTTAAAAGAAACAAAGAACAGTTCAGTCCTTACCTGAGTCACTGTTGCTTGCTTAAATACTTGAAAAGTTGAGATTACCTCTGTTCATCTCTGTTCATCTGCTTTCAATCTGCCACCCGTCCATGAGATTCGTCCTTCGGGACCAGAATCTCCCCCCTTGCTCTCTTGCAGGACCACTGTCCGCAGCAAGATATTCGCACTTAGTGCCTGGCTATCTGGTCATCACCAGACTTAGCCAATTTCTCATTTTTTTCTTTTTCCTCTTTGTCTGTCCCAACAGCACAGAGCACTTCCCTTTCCCCCTTTCCCTGTTTTCCTCTGGAAGCCTTTCCAGTTAGGGAAAATAGTTAGGGTTGGGAATCACAACAACTGTCTTGCCTCTAACTTCCCCCTTGAGAAGTGGCCAGTTTCTTTTTAAGAAAACATTTCTTCAAATTTCTTTTTTAAAAAAAAGAACTAATATTATTTAAATTCAAACAGATAATGTTGTTAATCCAGTTCATCATTTACCACAGTAAAATCAAATATTTACATTTATCCCAGGGCATTACATCATTGTAGTTCACTGATCCCAATAATTCATAGGGCCTTAAGTGCATGCAAAATGTCTAGCCCCAAAAAGGGAACTACAAGTACTTTTCTAACAAATCCATGGTATGGTGAAGAATACAAGGCAACCAGGAGATCTCTAAAAAAGAGAAGATGCAGCAAAGAAAACAAGAAGACATGTGAAAAAATAGTCCAATAAAAAAAGAATAAAGGAGTTAATCTCTCTTGGAAAGCACAACCCTAATGGATTTTGGAAAGAGTTACAAAAAGTAGAAAGTAGACTGAAAACAATACTACAGTAGCCAATGGTTGGAGTATGTGAGGCTCCTCTATGAGCGGGTGCACAAGAAAGATACTCCCCCCACAGTGAACACTTCAGTGGAACTATTCACAGAGGATGATATCAAGTAGGGAATAAAGAATTTAGCAAGCAATAAAGAAGAGGCCATAGACACGCTTAAAGATGAATTCCTAAAATGGGGAGTTGAGCTCCTTGCTCCTCATTTAAAACGAATTTCAATGGGATCATCTAGGAGTGGACTACTAGCGTGATCATTCCTCTCTTTAAGAATGGAAATATCAATAACCCCTCTAACTAACACACTGTTATGGTCAAGAGCCTCATGGGCAAGTTTTTTTGGAGCATGATAGAACAAAGAATCAGCAGTTGGGAAGAAAGTAAGGGA
Organism: Pinus tabuliformis; assembly: GCA_031772625.1. NCBI lineage: Eukaryota > Viridiplantae > Streptophyta > Pinopsida > Pinales > Pinaceae > Pinus > Pinus tabuliformis. Next base: position 426,868,858 of record CM062809.1, read on the forward strand.
AAAGGGGCAAAAGGACATACATGCTTTAGACATAGACACTCTACCATTGACAACTATGTCACCCTTAGGCATTCTATAGAGATATTTTGGGACAAGCAAGGTGAAAAAACCTATTGTTGTTTTGTGGACTTCAAGAAAGCCTTTGACACAGTGCCTAGAGACAAACTATGGAATAGGATGGAAGAGTATCCTAGATGAATATAAAGCATAAAAACATAGACTTGATGAGAAGGTTAGAGCTAAAATCAGAACAAGTGAAGGAATGTATGAATTTTTTGGTAGTGAACTTGGTGTCAAATAGGGATGTCCTCTATCCCCCACTTTGTTTGGTTTATATATTGATAACCTAGAATATTGGTTCACCAAAACAGATGGAGAAGGGGTTCGTTTAACAAGTTACATGGTAAGTTTCTTCTATATCCAAATGATCTTATCCTAAGCTAAAAAACAACGCATGGATTAAGAGAACACTTAAAGACCTTTGAACACTTCTTTCAAGAGCTGGGGATGCAAGTGAACATTAACAAAACCAAAATCATGATTTTCTCTTTGAGTAGAAACGACAAACCAAACACTTTTATTTTAGAAGGTAGTCCTTTGGAGATAATGAAAGAATAAAATTATCTTTGGATTGAATTCCACCAGAAGCTCCATTAGGAGACTTGCATGAGGAAGAGAATTCAAGGACGATGGAGAGTCTCATACTTACTCCAAAATAGAAGCATCAAAGTTAAACTTTGTGATTGGAACACAAGGAAAACCCTTTTTGCTTTGTTGGTTACACTGATTATTCTCTACAGTTGTGAAGTGTGGGGAAGCAGCATGTCAACTTGCTGCTGGAGGTAGTTAGAAAGAATACATAAACATCTAATTAGTAGTAATATTAAAGGTAAAGCCATTGTCTTGTACAAAATCCTTTCAAATGAAGCAAACACTTTTCCATTGGAGTAAACAACGATAGCGAGGTTAATAAGCTATTTAAATAAGACTAGAAACATGGATAACCAACATTGGCCCAAGATAGCTATGGAAGAGGGATTATATGGTAGGAAGAAAACTTGGATGAAGCAAAACAAAAAGTGGTTGAGTAAGTGGAATATCAAGATGCATGAATGCCCTAGCACCAATGAGGAAAAACAAATTGTGATGGAAAAATTTAGGACTACGTTGTGGACCAATCACAATGGGCGTAAAAAAGTATACTACATCAATGGTTAGAAAACATATTTAAGAGAAGTTATTAAAAGAAAAGCAAGAGTGCTAGTGGCACAGTTGAGGATATGGTCACATCACGTTAGATTTGAAACTGGAAGGTGGAACAACCCCAAGGAAGTTTGGGAAGAGAGAACTTGCATTTTCTGCGAGAAGGGTGTGGTGGAGATGGAATGGCACTTTGTCATGGAGTGTGCAACATATAAGGATATTTGCATTTAATATGAAAACAATCTGAAGGTCGAAAACATGCACCATCTATGTGATAAAGACAAGATCAATCACATTGCTAGCCTTCTAGCCAAGACTCATAGTCGAAGATCTGACATCGAAAATAATATGAAAATGAATTAAGGTTGTTATTCTCTTGGTGCCTTAAATTGCTCAACCTCATGGACATCATTAAAATCATTCATTCATTCATTAGTCATTGATTATATTAATAATATAAATGTTATACATTTTGTATTCTAATTATATATTTTTAATTTATGTAATTAAAAAATATTAAGATAATAAATTTAAATGGTTAAATTTATATAATTTAGATATTATTTTTCAATGAATGAATTTGTTTTTAAATTCAAGATAACATTTTTATCGTCTAATTTCCATAAAATTTATAAACTATAAAAATATTTAACGTTTCCCAAAAGAATATATATATAGATTGAAAATATATAACGCTTACACTTGCCGATTCTATATTTTAACCCACCATTTTTCCTATGTAGAATAGAGGTTTCTTTTATAACACTGACCAGTAACCATATGGAAATAATATTCCCTGTTTGTTTATTTTCCCTCGCTCGAGGCTCCGGGCCTCCAAAGGTCCCATAATCAAATTATAAACTTATATATTAAGGCCGCGTAAAATACACGTTAATTCGCCAATCATAGCGCACATCATGTGAAACTTGCGAACAAGGCAGACAAACAAGAATGTGAGTTGGTGCTTTTTACGTTCTTAATTCGTATGTGAGAATTTATGAGAATGCGAGTTTCGTGCTTTTTACGTTGTGCAACAGGAACATATGCCAAAGTACGAGGCCTTTTTGCGGGGGGTGGATGTATCACAGAGGAAGCAAAATAAGAAAAACCCCGAAATCAGAAGGGATCTGGAAATCGAAGAGATAAAAGGGTTTATGGAGCTTGGCTTTGACTTCAGCCACGACAGGTTGAGCCCGCGAGTGCTGGATCTTCTCTCTCAATTGAACACCAGTGACATAAGAGGTACAAGTGTTTTTTTTAGTGATTTATTATAATAATTTAATGTTATTATCAAGATTTCCGGAATAGAATTTTGTAATATGTGTGATTGGTCTCATATCAAGTCTATAGAAAAAAGACTTATACTGACCATTATTTTCACACACTTTTCTTATCACTACCCATCTCAAAAGGCCAAGGTTCTCAAAACCCTTTTCTCCATAGTTTTAGAAATCTCTTACCCTAATTTCATTCAGCTGAAAAATCCCATTAGTTAAGGCTTTCAAAGCCAATGGCTATTCCTTTGTTTAGATCTTTAAAGCTTTCTACTTTGTTGCTTACTCTAAACTCAAAAAGTGAGACCCCTCTTCCTCTTGTGGCCTAGTCACCCTCCCTTTCATTAAAGGGACCACTGATCTTATTGATAAAATTTTGGCTTAAAAAAAATAAAAACATTATTTAAACCCCACAAAACCCTCAATCAATTGTTTTGATTGGCCAAAAACATATCAGATCCCATGCTAGGATCAAGGGTTTATAAAATTCATTGGTCTTGCCATAAATCTTACATTGGTCAATTGGGTTGTCCCTTCAAAGCCCGCCTCAAGGAGCACATTGTTCACACCAACCATATTAACCATATTTCAAAGTCTTCTATGCCAGAACACTCATATAAATCCAAGCACTTAACACTCATATAAGTCCAAGCACTTAATTTGTTTCAATCAATAAAAAATCATAGCCTTTGCACCATTCTACAGCTCTTGTATGATTCAAGAAGCCTTCAAAATGGAGAAGAACTCTAATGACTTTAATAGGGAGGATGGTTACAAGCTCAGTCAATCGTATTATTCGACAAGCCCTCGAAATGGAGAATCACTCTAACTCGTCTAATAACTGGACATCCACCATCTCACCCAATAACTCGCACTTGACCAGATGATTAGTGTCTTCCTTTTCCAATTGCCTCTTTTTAACTTCCCCCTTTTTTTATCCTTCTCCTTATCTATGAATTTTTGGCCTCTTTATTTTCCTTGCCATATTTTTTTACCATTCACTATAATTTCACTAAATCCCCTTCACCTTAATAATCCCCCATTCACTTAAATGTCGATCCAATTCAACTATTTCATCAATATATGATTTAATAACAAATATAGATGAATATATTTATTATTAATCTATCTATGTTTGTTAATAATTTTTAAATTAATTTTTTAAAATAATTATTAATAATTAATAAAAATTAAATAAAAAATTAAATTCTCAACTAATTCTTATATTAACAATTTTATTTTTCAACTAACTCCTAAATTAAAGATTTGATTTCTTTTTTCAAATATTAAAAATCTAATTCCTATTTTTACTATTTCATTTCCTTCTCAATTTTGTTAATTTTTTCAGAATTAACAAATCCTAATTTATTCATTATTATTTTGTTTAAAAAATTGGTTTGTCAAATATTATTGTTTCAAAAAAATTCCATCTAGCCATCTTTCACTCAATAGGCTCTTTTTGGTCCTGATGATGGATGTAGTCACCATTCCAAACCTCTTTATCCTTAGGATGGATCACACATATTACACAATATTATTCGGGAAATCTCTAACAATATGATTAAGTGTGGAAGTCTCCAATCACTCAATTTAGTACTTGTTAACAACACATTTATCTGCGATTCCCAAAAATAAAATAGTCTTAAATAGTTCATTGTACCAATCTGATACTAATTACATCTATAAACTAACTTGTACCTATTATTCCAAAAAATTAAGTTAAATAATCTAATTAGAAACAAACATATCAGAGCATGAAATTTAAACCAGACCAAAAAACACACCTCCACACCACAAGACCTACACTCTTGACCTATAGACTATGCAATAGAAGTTCCTATTAATAGAGAATGCCCCGGGAGTGCCCAGCTGCGGACAGATGTAAAATATATTGAACAGTGATTGTGAAAACAGTGCTACTGCAATATATTCTTTTAGTTTCTTAATGAGTTTAATACAATTTTGGTTTTTTCTTTTTTCTTTTTTAAGGTAAAGCAAATACAACTTGTTGCATAAACTGTTTTTCCTTAGTTATCGAACTCTGCTTATTATAGCAAGCGGCTTTGATCTTATCTGATGGGAGTCGGAACCCTAATCTGGTGTCGCCAATGTAAATATTGTTTGTAAGCGATGACCAGTTTTTAGATTGTTCGAAGCTATGCTTGTGCATAGCAATTTTAAATCCTCAATGACTTGGTATAATCTAACAACCCTTTCCTTGACATTCCAAAAATGTATAAGCCCTTTGATAAAAGAATATAAAAATTACAAAAATGTTGTAATAAATTTAATAAAGAAGTATTAGAAGTGTTAATAATGAAAAAGTAAACGCTGATGGTGGAGTATTAGAAGAGCTAACTAGTAAGGGATCCATACGTAACACTATGTTACTACCGTTTGATCCTGCTCAGGATAACGTAGTGGAATCTTAATACTTGCCATTGTTTTGCATATCAGAAGATAAATGACAATATTGGTTTTTCCAATACTCTGTTGACCTAAATAATAGGTAACCTTTTTATGTTTTTCCCAAACTCGCTCCGGGAGGATGATTATAACACTTCACAAATTTCACCTATTTTATCTATATTTTATGATTTTCAGTTTATCTTTCACAAATTTAGTTTTCCATAAATTTGAGTGAAGTTTGCAGTAAATTGTTTTTAATGCTTAGCAGGTATAAAGAAATAGTATGTAGCGATTAGTTTTCAATGTTTAAAATGGACGAAAAGAGAGAAGTGTTTTATTAATTTAAAATTCAAATATATATTTTTTTATTTATGTAATAATTATTATTAATTTTTTTTTCTAACTGATCTATTAATAGAAACATAATGTACAGAGAAGCACCGGCTTCTGCGGTACTAGTCTACTAGGTCAGCAATATGACCATTTTAAATAGCAAGTCTTGACATCGCAACTGCCCCAATGGGCGAAACTAGTCTGATAACGAGATAAGAAAGGTTCATTTACCCAAACGAGATAAGAAAGGTTCATTTACCCAAGTAAGGCTACAGTTCCAGGATTCAAAATTTTTAACCAAAAGTCTATAAAATTAAGAAAGACAACCACAGTAAAACCCACAATATAGTTCAAAATTGATCACAGTAAAACAGCTCATGAGAACCAAAACTAAGAGCCTGAGCTGGACAGACTCAAAATTGACCATAGTAAAACTAAAGTAATCAAAACAAACGTGACACCTGACCTGGCATGCAGTAGCTAGGTGGCTTATGTGGGTGGCTTCTCCTCCAGGATCGGAAACCAGCCATATTCTTTTGTGGACACCAGCCATATTCTTCTGAACCCATTTCCGCTAATTGCCTGCCACGTGCAGTGTCCTCCACTTGAATTCCTTTGCCTTTACGAGTGGCGTAGCCTCCCAGAATCTGTTGTCAGCTGCTAGACGGATGGTCCTTGTCTCTCGGCGGTTCGCTGGAGCTCGACTCCCTGAAAGTTTGCCTTTATTTTTATTTTTTTAAATGCAATTAAATAAGTTATTTTATATGAGACTAATGACAATATTAAGTTACTATTTTAAATAGCGGTATTAGATTTAGTTTGATTTTATGTGTTTGATAAATAAAAGTAAATTTAAATAAATTATTTTGTTTGTATAAAGAGAAATTCTGAGCACTTATTTTTAGTTTGAGGTAGAATGTGTGATTATCAATTTTTTAATCGATTAAATAGCCAATAATATTTGCCATAAAATAATTGACGACGGTGATGAAAAAAGTGTCATATAGATCTTAAGAAAGCAAAGAAATTACTTTTAACTTTTAGTTTTATAATTTGATATTAAATTTTAATTTCAATGTACCAGAAGCAGGTTAAAAGAATATGCCTTTCAGTTGTAACTATTTAAATGTTGAAAAATGAAATATTCTAATTACAAAATATCTATACTAAAAAATCAATTTGGGAATGGCAATAATAATAACACTTACATGCACTTATTTAATAAAATAATAAAAATGACTATGGAGATAGATAAATTACATAACGAGAATTTTTTGCAATTTTATTGATGGGTTGTGATATGTTTCTTATGTGCTACTATTATTGAAAATAAAGTTAATTGTATATGTGACTGAGATGTCTATCTAACTAATTCAATATATTTTAATCTAAGCTGCTATACAAATTTAAATGGTGATTGTTTACTTGATATATTTCATTTCAGATAGAGTAAACGTGAACCATCAGAGTCTTATGAAAAATTTTGTTGGATCTTAAAATTTTTTATATTCTTTTCAAAAAAATCTATCTATAATTGACAATTTACGGGCATTTTTGCTAGGGAAATATAATAATCATTATTTTTACTTTATTTATTTTATTAAATGTTTTATATAATCTTCTAATATAATACTTTAATTTTTTATGATAATAATATTCGTAAATTATAAAATAAAATTATAAATAAGTGATTTAAAAAACTATAAAAACATTAACAAATTATTTCTGTTCATGATATTACATAGTATAATGATATTCTGTAATCGTATAAATATTAAAATATAATCTTTCGAAGTTCATTTTAATATTTTAAATAAATTTTATATCTTGTTAAATGAAAATTAATATAAACGAAACCAAAATAATAATGATATATATTAGTTATAAACGCTCAATCGTTATATTTATATTTAATTTGAAATGATTCTTATATATATTTAAATGTTTAATCTAATTTATTTATTTTGAAGAATCATTTTCTCTCCTTCATAAATAAGAAATATATTAGAATTTTTAAGAACAAAATATTTAAATATATTAAAAAAATATTATTACTTGGATTCATGGTTTTTCATTATCTATATTTATATGGTAGGTTGATAGAAAAATAAATAATTTGAGGATGTTAATCATGAATGAATTCGTTCATTTTATAGTGATAAGCCCAAGTTTTACTTTACAATCCAACTAAATTGTTTCTTAAAAAAAATATACTCAATCATAATTAATTATAGTCAATATAAGGATGAACAAAAATAACAAAAAATATATATTTTTTAATATGGACAAAGTGGATAAATAAAATATTTCAATGATGTAGTTGAGTAAAATATTCTTGCACCAAGAGACTCTTAGTTCAGTGAGGGAAATGTTATATTAAAAAAGAAAATAATATAACCAAATATAATTAAAAAAATTACTTTCAATGCTTAAGATAAACAGCATATTTCAATGCATTGACGTACTTGGTTAACATGATTTTGTGAGGCAATACAATATCAAATTACAAGAAAAGAACATGCTTCAATGTCCACCTCAAATAACACTAGCCTAGATCCATCTTAACCCTTGATCTATCAAACACTAAGGGGGACCAAATCTCTTGAGATACAAACCTCTTTTAAAGTGAAAATAGATTTGATCCCTCTAGGTGCTTGAAAGAACCAGGGTTAAGATGGATCTAGGTTGATTTTTGTATGCACACATACCATATCTAGTCTAGATCCATCTCTCCCTCTCTCTTTCTCTCCTCTATTTTTCTATTCCTCCCTACTCTACTCTCTCCCTCCCTCTCTCCTCTCTCTCTTCCTTTCTCTCTCTCCCTTTCTCTCTCTCCCTTTCTCTCATCTCTCTCTCTTTGTCTCCCCCTTCTCTCTCTCTACCATCGAACTCTATCACCATATCCCCCACTCTCTCCTTCTCTCTCACCCCCTCTCTCCCCCCTCTATCTCTATTTCACACCCCCTCTCTCTTCCCTTTCACTCCCTCTCTCTCTCCCTCACTCCTTTGTCACTCCCCCTTTCTCTACCTCTATCTCTTTATGTCTTTGTTTTTCCCTCCATTCCTCTCCTCCAATTGCATATTTCTCGCCCTCCCTCTCTCCTCTCCCTTCATTCCTCTCTCCCCCTCTCTCTTAAACCTATCCCTCTCTCCCCTTCCCATCATTGTCTCTCACTCTACCCTTGAGTTTTGTCACTATCTCCCTCCCTCTCTCCTTCTCTCTCCCCCCTCTCTCCCTACTCCGTCTCACTCTCTCTCTCTCCCCCCTCCATCCATATGATGGAGAATTTGCACTCTATGTAATCAATGCTATATGTAATGTATAAAATATTTTACATTTTAATTTTCTCCTTCTCTCTCCCCCACTCTCCTACTTTGTCTCACTCTCTCACTCTCCCCCCTCCATCCATATGATGGAGAATTTGCACTCTATGTAATCAATGGTATATGTAATTTATACAATATTTTACATTTTCATTTTTTATTGTGAAATGAGTTAGGGATATTCCCCATGTGGTATTGGCCCATGGTATTGTAGCACAAACTATTTACAAGTTAATAATATCCATGGTAAAGTTGGGGTGGATATCTATGGTTAAGAAACTTGTTATATTGTAATTTTAAGTATTAAGTTTTTATCTTCTTATTAATTAAATTTAAATATGGTTATGGAAACATTATCAGTCCCTCACCAATGCAAATTATAATGTTTAACTTTAAAAATAAATATTCATTTTTTAATATTATAAAAAAAATTCAAACATTTGATTGGACCATAACTTGATGGACTTATTGTAGCTTTTGCATAATATAATGGTAGGTGAACAATTGCGTTATGTATTTTATAATGTATTTATGGATATAGTTGCAATATTCATGGATGATTTTTAGATATTTGTGTCATGATTTTTTATTCTTAAGACTTACAGGAAAATCATCCAAAAATAAAATACTTGATAATAAAATTGTAAATGTGTAGACTTACTAATGGTGAGTATCCACCAAAATCTATGAAATTTGAGTAAGCAATTTACTTACTCAATTTATTATTTACTTCCAAAGCAATACTGCACAATGGTTTGTCTATCAACCATTATTAATTTAGCATTCAACAATGGAAGTTATAATCATTTATGTATTTTTTCCGGTAACATAATCTGTAACTTTTAACCTTTTTTATTATTAATTGAGATAAGGTTTAGATGTTTACACTACAACATCTTGACCATTATGGGCTATATATTATTTTTAGCCTTTTATTATTTTCTAATTGAGATGACATATAAATGTTAAATGTTTGTGTTTATGTGAAATATTAAAGATTTACTCCTACACACCTGTCAATGTATTGGGTTGTAGTGTGTCTCTCCACTTAATAAATTTACATCAAATTTATATATAGAGATAAAGTAGTGGAAAGTAAAAAAAAATTAAAAAATCCGTAACTACTTATAACTTCTTAGCAAGAGGAGATGTATACTGCCTTCACTACTCAATTTGTACTTGATGGGCATCATTTAAGACAATAACACCTTACGATGAAAAAAATAATTATATCTTCTATGGTTATAATATTTTATTAGTATGTTTCTCAATATAAAAGTGGTGTAATGTTTTTTGAATTTTGATATCGAGTTAACACATGGATTATATATAAAGAACTAACATAAATCCATGATAACCTTAGATTTATCAATTTCATAAAGAGATCATTTTTTTGTACATGCAAATGTTTTTTCAAGTTTTGTATTAAAAGAAAAAATCTAATTCGCAATCCTTGAGAGACAAAAAAATAATACAAATTATAGATTCGTCAACAGTTAAAACTATTATATAATCATGAAGTGAAAATGCATGCTAGATTCTTCAACATTAGAAACTATTATATAAACCCAATGTGAAAATAGATGCATAAGTGGTCAATATGGTTGGGGGGTGAAATCATAGTCTTTTCATTCAAGTAAGCGAAAAATTGAAATCCCACTCGAACTGATATTATACATTTAGCATAGCAAAGACATGAAAAATTGTTAAATACCTGTTGCCTTTTGTGGAATTTCTATAATTTCTTTATCTATTTACATTATATGATATCCTAACAAAATCAATCTATTTTTATATGATTAAAGGAAACTGACCAATACCCTCTCCTCTTTGTAGTTTACTCTATGCTCATCATCCTTGTTAGGAAGATAAAATATAGATGAATACATCTTGTTGAATCCATTAGGTGAATTTTAAGGTATAAAATGGGTCTCCTAACTAAAATAATAAAATAATAGTCATTAAATTTTAAAGAAAAATAAAGGAAACTACACTTTTATTGTATTTTGAGGTTATCGCATCATAGATTTAATGTGAATTGTAGACACACGTTGGATGCATATTTAAATTTGAGGTTCAATGAATACCCACTCTGCATATTTCTAAGTAGATCCACAATGAAAATAAATTAAAATATACAAAAAAAGAGTTGAATACACTTCTTTCATGTCGAATTTAATTCTAGATCCAGCGAGGTTCTTCACTTGACATTTGTGTAAATCTACAATGAGATAAGCTAAAAATACAATTACAAAAAAAAGGTAGTTTTTTTCTTCTCTCTAAAATATTATTCCCTAGGGATGACATTACCATATTGAATCCTATTAGTTCTTTTAAAGTTACTTTTGTTAGGACATTCTTTTTTTGAGGACGATTTTTTACCTGAAGATCTCCCTAATGGTCTCTACATTAAATATTATAAAATATTTTTTGACATCATTTTTGGAAGTTTAATCAATATTGTAATTTGTGGTAGTTTAATAGTATTACTTTCTTTTTTGCTTTTTATAGATCTAATATATTTTTAGCGATCGTTGGATTTGATATTTATATAAATGAGCACAATCATATAAATTAAATGTCCAATAGATGCTAAGAGGCATTAATCCATGATATGCATCAAAGCCTTACCTCATGATATATCTCACATTGCTAAGATTAGAAAAAAATCATAATGATTAACTAAATTATAGCATTACTATTATTATTATTATTATTATTAGTTATAAAAAATAATACTATATGAGTTAAATAGATATACATTTTAAAAACCATATAACAAAATTCTTAACCATGGAGATAAACCCCGTATTACTATGGAATTTTTTTAACTTGTAAATATGCATTGTTATAAAATCATTATCAAATAACACAACTTATGAATATCACATGTCTAAAAAACCATAACTCATTTCAAAATCAAAAAATATATATTTTATATATTTTATTTTAATTTAACTTAATTTCATAACATTTTTAAATAAAATGAAAAAGAAAAGTACCCGATTAGGGTGTTGGAAAATGGATTGGCACACAAAAGGGGGTGGAGAGAAGGTCTACCATATTTCTTCCTCCCAAGGAATTAGAAATGGGGATGGATTCACCAACTTACCCCATGCAGTCACACATGCTACAGGTAATGACACCACAATGAATTAATATGGAAACGATTATATTATCGACATTTTCCTATCTTGTTCAAGCTTACTCTACCATTTTCTACTAGCTTTGCTCTTTCACTAGGTTGCAAGTGGGTTCTTACCCCTTAGCGTTTGAATCATTGGTGTTTCTATGCACAAAGGTCCATGTCATCCTATTTTGGACCTCCATTACTCCTTTAAACTATTTCGCAATCAATTTGATGTTTGTTCACAGTCTCTAGGGTGTAAGTGAGAAGATTGAATGACTAACCACATGAACATAGTTACTAGGAAGCTTCAAATAATGAATCGAGTGAACACACATTCCCTAAGCTAGTAAAATATTTGTTGGCCATAACTTTTGATTAGAATTTCTTTTATAATGTTTTTCTTTTTATTCTCAAGCCTAGGATTCTAAGTTACAAAATTGTAGTTATTTTCTCTATGGTTTTTACTATTGTTTTCATCTTTATAGTTCTTCCCTTTATTCAAATCTCTTTCCCTTTGCGATTACCTTTCCTATTGATTTAACCTCAAATGCTCTGGCTATCCTGGTCTCAGTTACCTATTATCTAGTTTTCTCCATTTTGTCCTCCCTATAGGCTTTCCTTTCCCATACAACCTTTTCCAGAATCCACTAACATTGATTTTTAGTCCTTTGCACATACCATGGAAGGGAAAATAATGTGCCCAAGGTGCGGGTCAAGGGTTCATAGTTCTTTAGACAAACCTAGAGCTGAAACGCAAGCTTAACCCACTGTTGAAATTTATCTCTTTGTTATTCCTCCTTAAATTCAAGAGGAAATGGAACATCTTGAAGCCTTAACCGCTACTCACCACCATGCTCATCCTGAGTTTGAAATTCAAGATGAGTTCTTTGGATGGGTTTCCAACCCTGGCTATATAAGGGAGCATAGAAGCTATATCTCCATTCCATCACCGTTTATTAGAAAATCAAAACTTTCTTGGGTTGCATGATTAAAGAGAAACATGAAGATCAGAATGAAAATATAGCATGCCTCAACAACATACAATAGATTCAAGGAAACCATCACTCTTGTTTAGTCATCCTAGATTCTTGGTTGGCCCACATTGAGAGGCCTCTTCAGAGTGGGCGTCACTCTCTAACAGCACCAAGAGCACAACATTATGGCCCTAGTAATGACTCTTAATGATTAATGCATGCACAATATTTTTGTTTGGCTTGTGACCATGAAATTTTATTTTATTTTATAATCTATAGCTGTGGTATAGAAGTTTTATTCAACAAATTGTATGTAATAGTTTTGTCAAAGGTTCCAAAAATTTGTCTTGGCATAGGGATGGATAATGAGTAAAATCATTTTTGCTCATTTAATTGGGAAAAAGACTGATATAACACCTTTGTTGTTATTGGTTTGGTTTCCCTCGGGATAACCCACGATAGTGATGTGTTCGATTGATATGTTATCTATGCATGAATTATGATATAATGGAAGCACATTACTTAACAAAAAGATTGAAAAACAAGAAGAATATATCTACCTTTGAGATAAATATTAACCCTCTAACCTAACTACTATTAAAAATATTCCCTGGATATTCTATAAATATTTAATTCTTATCAGTTATCTACTAATTATTAATAATTAAATTAAAATTATGGAATCCCTAATCCAATTAGATTTGTAGTAACACTGGCACACCCTTAAAGGAAAGAAAAAGAAATGTGAAAGTTAATCTAAACGATTGTGTTACTCGTAGGGAATAGGTGTTTTTTGGATAGTTTGGAATAAAACTAGCATACCCTAAATAATTATTTTAATTTCTTAGTTGCATATATAAACAAATATAATAGAAGTTTAATATTTTAATAATATATAAATAAAAACATATGTATATCAAAAAAGTATTTTAATTTTTAAATTTTTTTATTTAGTTTCTATTTAGATCATATATATATATATTTATATTATAAAAATTTACACACATATATAACTTATTTTATATATCTACATGTTAATTTTTTATTTATGTCATATAAACTTAGATTATATAAATTTATATATTATATTAAAAGTGTAATGTTTAAATAAAATATAAATTCAAATATATATATATATATATATATATATATATATATATATATATATATATATTGTTAGTATTTATTAATTTTTAATATATGTGTATATGAAAGAGGATTTTTAATTTATATTTTATTTAAATTATAAGAATTTATATATTTATAAAGAATTATAATAAGCATATAATATCTCTTTAAGATATTAAAATTAAATATATATAAAAAATGCTAATATTTTATTTATATTATACATTTTTAAATTATACAAGATTATATATTTGCAAACAATTATAATAGAAGTATAATATTTCAAGAATATATAAAGTTTAAATATATAAAAGAAACTTATGTATATTGAAAGACAATTTTATTTTCATATATATATATATATTCTAAAAAATACTAATATCTTCACAATATATATATAATATTTAGCAATGTTGGTCCCTGCTATCAAATACTCTACCTTGGTCGATTTTAATGATAATGTGTGTATCTTTTCTGATGCAAGATGTTCTTGCTTGGTCTAGAAAAATTTGGTGAAGGTGACTGGAGGAGCATCTCAAGGAATTTTGTTATTTCTTGAATTGCCAAATAGGTGACTAGTCATGCACAAAAGTATTTTATTCAGTTGAATTCGATGAACACGGACATGAGACGATCTAGCATTCATGGTATTACTAGTGTGAATGGGAGTGGTGTATCATCACACAAAGACCTATAACTGGTCAAGGAAATCAATATTCAAGATCTGCAAGGCAATCTGCTAATCATGCTTCTCAACCAAGGTTTCCTAGTGTATATGGAGCTACTGTTGGTCAGCCCCTCGCTGGGCCTATAGTTTCCATTGTTGGCGCTCCTGTAATTCTTCCTCCGGGAAATGGTCCTTATGTTGTTCCAATTGCTTACCCTATGCCACAACCAACTATGCATAGATAACTAGAGAGAAGAAGTTGAGCACTTTGGACAACAAAGCTTCACTTGATAATATGTTGTTGTCATTGTATCAATAGGAAATGATTCATGTCAACTGATTTGGTAAATGTTGATCAATTGGTGTATCATTGCTCAATATGCACCTTTTCTTGTGTGGTATGAAAGAGATCATTTTCTTCCTCCACTAAGATTGCTAAAGTGGAGGATGTTTATTTTATTGCAAAGAACGATTTTGATGGGGATACAAGTAAGAAAACAACTTGAGTTGCTATTGTTTTATTATTTCTTTTTTTCAGTCAAAATCATAAAAGAGAAAGCCTTTGGATACAACTAGCAATATTATATGATAACTGTTACAATTTGGCTCAGAATACACAAAGATGGAGATTTCAATAATGTTGCTTTGCATCAACATGATTTGGGATGTTTTGTGAACCTCTTTATTTTTCACTACATCATCAAGGATTGTAGTTGCTTCATGCAACATACTCTCTTTATAAAGGAAATTCAACACGTGTATAGATAGCAATATCAGTGCATTTCCCACTTTGTACATTCCATCCAGGTGTTTTTAACAACAATCATTGTACCAACTATAGAAGATTTATGAGAAACATTCAATTTGGGGAACTCAAAATGCTTGCTTCTCAATTTGTCTATATAATTTTCATTTACCTTAACAAAGGCTTCATCAAAATCTTCTCTATTGCAGTATATTACCCTAGCAGGCACAACCAAATTTGATTTTTTATCATCTAAGTCAATAAGCAAAACTCTCCATATTCACAAATTTGTAGCAAAATGACTAATCTAAATGCCAAAACATGTATCCTCTGTTTTTCTATTTTGGTGGCAAAGTGGATGCATATCTGGAACATATGCTTTCATCTCCACCCTATTGATATCCTCATTCTTACCATATGTATCTTCGCATTGACACTCTGTTCTACTTATTACAGCTATTTCAAAATAAGAAAGTCAATCGGAACGATGATGAGAATGTGGGTAGGTGCCTAATAAGCATGCATTATGTTTGAGCCATGATTTGAGTCATGATCATCATCAACTCAAAATAAAAAATAAATGCAACCATGTAGTGGAAGGCCAATATGGTTGCATCACTATGAGCTTTTATGACACTGGGCGGATCCTTTGCCAATTTGATATTATGTGTCCCTTAAAGGAATCTTTCAATTGAACATAAGCCTTGGAAAACTGCTCTAGCATAAAGTTGTGCAAAATCCAAACACATATGCAAGTATCATTGGAAATACTTACCGTGTTTCCTTTGCAACATCTAGTGCAAATACTAATTATATTATCATTTGAATGTTCAAAAAATGTAGACGGCAATAATAAAAAAAATCATAATATCATTTATTTAAACTACTCAGAAATAATGGTCTTTATTTTTAATATTTTAAAACATATTTAATTAATAAAATAAATTTTAATGTATTAGAAAATATTTTAAATTATTTGTTTTTCCTTCTCGAAGAAACTTAGTAGTTCATATGGTATGATACTTAGTAGGTCGGTATACGCTTGGCTTTCAATTCCTCTCCTGCGATATTGGTGAGTACAGTTGGGCTTTGAGAGTCTCGAGATAGAATTCTATATCATTCAGCCCAACACACACAAGGAAGAACCGCCCGTGGTGATCTCATACTCTGGGACTCGTCAACTGCAGGGTACTGCTTTGTGGAGACACAATCCCACACACTCTGCATTTCCACAGCACGTTTCCGTTGCGAGTCACATGGGGCAGTTTTGAATTAGTTGCGGATAAATTATGAATGTTAACAAACCATGGATGAGGACAAAAAAATATGCTCAAAAAACACTACCCTTCAAGCAGCGCCTTCCGCATAACTAACCAAAAAAAAGAAAGCAAAAATAAATACGTTTATGCTAAGCCTTGCAACCTTACGTAACGGCGGGCGTGGTGGAACAATGGCCAGGCTGCTGCATTTCTCCCATAATTACTCAAAACATGATTTTTCCCGTAGGTAGCATCCGGGTTTTGTTTTCTATTTATATATTTTTAATTTAATTTATTAAATTTTAGCTTGAAATTATTGGAAAATTAAATTTGAAGATGTTAAAGTATAGTTATATAAATTAAATGGGTTATAAATATTAATAAGCAAGTATTCATAATAAGTCATAATAAGTCAGAAAATATTTATTTTCAGATTTCAGGTTTCTGCCATCTTCATATTTGTGTAAATCATCTTTCGGATTCATCTTCGGTTCGCTGTTATGATTGACCTTTCAAACCAGACGGTGGTCCATCATCAAGATGAGAAATATTTATGGAAGACTGGTCTATTATTTAGATCAATAAATAAATGTTTGAGATCCATAACCTACTGTAATCTTAAGGATTATCAATGGTGGTTCATCATCAAGATGAAAAAGATTTATGGAAAACTGGTCTATTATTTAGATCAATAGATAAATGTTTGAGATACAGAACCAACAGTAATCTTAAGGATTATCAATTTAATTATTGAACTTAAGTTTTTTTTTTAATTCACTATAAATTTAATTAATAAAAACTTTTATTATTTTAAATTATAATTTATTTAGTTCATCTTTATTATAATTAGTTTTTATTCTTAATTATAAGTGTAATTATTAAGTTGAAACTTATATTGTTAAATTATAATTCATTAGGATCATAATTACTTTTAGTTATAATTAATTTTTATTATTTTTATTTCAAAATTTATTAAGATTAATTATAAATATGGTTATTAAAATTAATTTTTTTTCAACCTTAGTTATGAAATTAGTTATTGTAGTTTGAATTTTATATGATTTTCATTATTAGATTAATCTTTTTTAATTAAATTAAAGTTTTTTATTGTTATTAATTATGAATATGATTATTAAGTATTAAAAATAGTTATACTTATTAAAGGTTTTTAGAGGGGGAAATTGTATGATTTAATATTTATTTAGAATTGATGTTTAAGTGATAATGAATTATTGTGTTGAGATTCATTTAATTAATAACTGATAAGTAATAATTAGATGTTTAAGAAATTATTTGTCCTAGGGATATGATGTCAAATGAATGGTTAATGAAAGGTGTAATTTTAATTAGGGAGGGGTTAGAGTGGATGATAAAGTTGGAATCCAGTTCTCACTTATGGTCCATCTGTCGTCTCTATTGAGGTTATTAGGGTGCTTGCTGATTTTTATGGCTTCTCTGAATTTCCTTATGAAGTAGTGATCACTTCTAGCTAAGATGCAGGTATTTTCAATACAAATTTGATGCTTGGTTTTATTAGAATGTTCTGCTAAAGATGATGATTTGGATCGATTATGTTTAATGTCAGCTGAGTGTTCCTGGATTCTGGTGTTAAAGGATCTACCAGTTTCACCTACATAGGGCTTGCCACACGAGCAAGGAATTAAATAGACACCCTTATGGCACTTAGGATCAATTCTATCTTTAATCAGATTGAGGCAACTTCGGATGGTGTTTAAAGGTTTGAAGGTGGTTAAAACCATGTTCTTTTTTAGGATGCGGGAGATTTTATCAGTAGTCCCCAGAATGTAAGGGAGGTTAACTTTACCTATAATATTGTCAAAAATTTTATTATTCTTAGGTCTAGTGTTTGCTTTTTTTATGGCTTTAAACACTTGACGTTTGTTGTATCCATTTTTTAGGAAAACTTTTATAAGGTGTTTTTTTTTCTTTTTCTGGGTGTTCCTTGTCAAAGATTCTCAGGGCCTTGGTGGCTAAGGTGTTGAGGACTCCTAGTTTGCGGGTTGGGTGATGATGCAAGGAGGCATGTAAATACTGTTCAGTGTGAGTCTTTCTTCTATATACCTGGTGAGATATGGAGCCATTGTCATTCCTAGTGATGAGGATATCAAGGAAGGGGAGGCTATTGTTGACCTTAGCTTCCATAGTGAATTTAATGGAAGAAGATAAACTATTTAGGTGTTGTTGGAAGGTTTCTAGGGTATCTCTTCCATGAGGCCATATGATAAATGTGTCATCGACATATCCTTTCCACAATTTAGGTTTCAGGGGTGAAGTCATGAGGGTTTTGGTTTCAAAGTCTTCCATGAATAAATTGGCAATAATAGGGGACAAAGGAGACCCCATGGCAACTCCACATGTTTGTTCATAAACATCCCCCATAAAGCTGAAGAAGGTGGATCTTAGGCAAATTTCAATTAGCTTTGATGTGTCAGGATCCGTTAGTTTGCAGATAACTTCCATGGCATCATTAATAGGGATATTGGTATATAGAGAGGTGACATCGAAACTAACTAAAATGTCATTTTGATCAAGTTTGATGTTCTTAATTTCTTCAATGAATTGGGTAGAGTCTCTGACAAAAGAATCAGAGTTTCCCACTAGAGGTTTCAGTTTTTTGGCCAGGTGCTTTGCTAGATGGTATGTGGGCCCATTAATAGTGTTTACTATAGGTCTGAGAGGGATGCCTTCCTTGTGAATTTTTGGAGCTCCATAGATTCTAGGTGTGTATGGATTGTTAACTAGGAGATTTTTGTTGTCTTGTATCTTACCTGTTTTGATTAAGTTGCATACTTTTTTGGAGATTGTGTTTAATGGTTTTTATTGAGTTTTCTGTAGCAGCCACTATTGTTTACATGATCTAGCATTTTTTATTTGTAGTCACTTTTGTTCATGATGATAGTGGCTCCTCCATTGTCTGCTTTCAACACCACAACATCAGGGTTGGAGTTCAAATATTTGAGAGCCAGATACTCATGTTTGTTGATGTTACTTTTAGGGGGTTTAGATTTCCTAAGGGTGATAGAAGAGTCTTGTCTAATTTTCTCCTTTATGGTATCAGGAATGTCTTTAGTTCCATATTCAATGTTTCAAAGAATGTCTTCAACAGGGATCTTATGAGCGGTGATAGAGAAATTTATACCTTTTCTTAATAAGTTGAGGATATGTTCACTTAGTTGGAGGTTAGATAGATTGATAACCAGATTGTCGTTGTTATTCTTAGAGTTGTTATTGTTAGTGTATGAAATAGGTTTAGTATTATTCGGCTGCTTTGAAGGGGTTGTGTCAATTGTGTTTGTGTTATTAGGCGGAGAATCGTAAGTGTCGTTTTCCATGAAAGTATCAAGAAGGGCAGTACATTTATTTAATGAATTAGCATATTTACTATAATGGTCGTCTGTAAAATCATTAGTAATGATGTGGGAGGAAATCAGTTCTGTTTTAGTGGTGGAAGTTTCATGGTTCAATTGTGAGGAAAGCGGGTTGTTGAGTTGTGTGGTAGAGGGGATCAAAATGTTAGATCTGGGTGGTGTCGATCATAACAACAAACCTAATGTGAGATGAATTCGGAAGATGATTTACACAAATATTTATTTTATTATACAACTTAAGTTGATAAAAAATAAAAAATTAAAAAATAGAAATAAAAGAAATATAAATTGTAACTTTAATTAAAACTAGAATTAATATGATGAATGACGAAAAAAAAATCAATATACAACAAAAGCATATACAAAAAGAATTAGTAACTACAAAAATGTATCTCACTAAATTATGTAAATTATTAATTTTTAAATTGACTTTGTTATAGTATCATGAGCCAATATCATGATTCCTCAATACTTGTTTTTATCAAAAAAAATAATAATAATAACATAAATACAAATATAATCTCAACATTTAATTTGTGTATATAGTTAAAAATATAATATTCTTAATTTAAGTATATTATTAAGAATATAATATTTTATATAAATTAAATCCTTTTATTTATTTAATAATTATTAATAACTTAATTAAATTTTTGAAATATATATATATATATATATATAAAATCCAGTTTACTTAGGAAAACATAACAAGTCAAATTATATAATAAAAAACTATAATATTTAAGATACATTTTCATTATCCAGTTCACTTTGAGAACCTGCAAAAGTCTAATTATATAATTAAAAACTATAATATTTACACTAGCGGATTGTATATGCACCGTTTGAAGGGATTTTTTTGATAACGGTGAACAACGAATACAATGAAAATAAGATTCCCTGTTTCCTTACGACCCGTTGCCGGAGGCTGCGGTCCTCCAAAGGCCCGCCGGGTAAACTACACGTTAATTCACCAATTCTAGAGTCATGTGAAACTTGTGAAACCGCCAGACGAACGAGAACGTGAATTTCGTGTTTTTATACGTTCTTACATCGTATTTTACCCTTTCCGAGGGCCGTAGCATCTACAAATACTCATTCCTCTATGACTCCTCTCGTGACAAGAAGGTTCCTCTGTGTTTTACCTCCGACTTATTGCCCATGACCTATTATATCAAAGGAAATCCCCGTGTTATGCTGGACCAGAGAAGGGAAGACAAGCCCTCTGCTCATCCTATCTGTCTCCATGTGCCTCAACCCAACACTTTACTCCCTCGGCAACGGAAACCTCTGCCAAAGTCCGAGACCGTTTTGCGGCGGATAGATCTATCACAGAAGAAACTAAAGAAGAGAAATCCCCAGTTCAGAAAGGATCTGGAAATGGAAGAGATAAAAGGGTTTCTGGAGCTTGGCTTTGACTTCAGCCACGACAAGTTGAGCCCGCGGCTACTGCACCTTCTCCATGGATTAAAGAGATTATTAGTTGATCATGACAATAGCAACAAGAATTTTGAGTTTCAAAAATCGCCGCTGGAGAATTGGGAACTGCCAAATCCGAATGCCACAGGAATGGATATGAAAGAACACCTCAAACTGTGGGCTCGTTCTGTAGCTTCAACACTAAAATGTTAGTACTGGGAGGTTCCGAAAGTTTGTCTGGCCATTCTTTACAGGTTCCCTGACAATGATATCTAGATTCTGTTTATTGGATTTAGATCCAGGCATTGACTTTTAAAAATCTAATGGTTTTTCAACATTTAATTTGTTTGCTTGTGCGGATTATACATCTGAATCATATCGCTAACAAAATGTCAAAAATTTCGAATAACGGACAGAACTTCTGAGGTAGAATCCCCAACTATATGAAAACGTTCCATTACCATACTATAGGATATGTTACAATCGGCATTAAAGCACATTTCAACTCTTATACAAATTCTACTTAATGTTGATGGAGTTGTTGGAATGATAAACTTCCACCATCAATATTTATTCATTTATAGATACAATAAATATTTATTCATTTATAGATACAAAACCGTTATTGGATTTCTAACAGAAACTGGCGCTACCTCTAAAACATCTTCCCATCTCACGACTTTCTATATTTTAAACCTTTTCATTGAATACTCAAACTTAAAAGTAGTTGGCCGTAGGCGTTTCCTATGTCGACCCCAGGTGGATGGGGCTCAATTGATTTTATTTTAATTTAAATGAACGGATCGGATTTAACTTGGGGAATATAACGAGAATATGCTATTTACTTGGGGCAATATAACTAGAATATTCTTCTTCCGAGTCTTGTATCTATGGCTGTGGCGCAAGGGAGAGTGTAGCCATGCAATATATATATATATATATATATATATTTATTTATTTATTTATTTATTTTTTCTTATCATCTCTTTCACTCAAGGCTTCATCAATGGATGAAAGTATCCATGATTGGATTAACTGAAGCCTGCGGGATTGATTAATGAAAGCCCGAGGGATTGAAATTATCTTCCGTTTTGTATCTCGTTTCCTCTCCATCTTCATCATAAAAGATTGAGTGAAAAAGGATATTTGCTCAGAAAACATTAAATCTATTTACATTTTCATCATGTTTATGGTAAGTGTTTTTGTTTTTGAAAAAACAGGTGAGACAATCGATTCCAAATACCAAAACTCCAAAGGCCATGATGGGACTTGTTTCCATATTGCTTGTATCCGTGTATCGTCCTACACTACGGATATATGGGTGACGCCTCAAGAGATTTGAACACGGGTGAAATTACTGCAAATCGATTCTAAACACCAAAACTCTAGAGGCCGGAGTTAGTGATGGGACTTGCTTTCATATTGCTTGTATCCTCCTACACTACAAGCGTATGGGTGACGCCTCCAGAGATTTGAACACGGGTGAGACTACTGCAAATCGATTCCAAACACCAAAACTTCAGAGGCTGAAGTTAGTGATGGGACCTCCTTTCGTATTGCTTGTATCCTCCTACACTACGAACCTACAAATCGATTCCAAACACCAATACTCTAGAGGCCAGAGTTAGTGATGTGACTTGCTTTCATATTCCTTGTATCCTCCTACGCTACGGGTGTATGGGTGATGCCTCCAGAGATCTGAACATGGATGAGACTACTGCAAATCGATTCTGTTACTGTTAGTCTTGTTTGCATGTCACGAGTGATCAAATGTGCTTTTACCAAGCTTGTTAGGGGTCTCAAAATCAAATTTTACCATGTCACTAGGCTTACAGAGTAAAATTTGGTTACTCGTTAGTTGCTCTATGAATGAGTTCAATCGTTTTGGAAAGTCACATATTTTGGTCACCTATCTCATTCGAATGAAGGTGTCATAATAAAAACAAGTTTTCCTTATATCAGTCTTCATTATCATTCCATTCAATTTCAAGTTTTCTTCATTAGGTCATTAGGGTTTTCAAGGTCCATTATTACCATGTGTAAATCCAGCATTGAATAAAGCACGGCAAGCAGCTCCTAGACATTAACTTGTTGATTTTTCACAAGTTCATCATGATTTCAGTTTGAAAGGCTCCAAGAGAAGAAGTTCTAATGTTCAAAAAGTGAAATTACAGCCTAGGTTTTAGCCTTCTAAGGTGACTCAGTTTTAAAAGGTGAAAAATTAGTTTTTCAAAGGTTTGTGGGTCCCATTTCTTTTCAAAAAGGAAATTAATTTGCCTATATAAACCAAAAAGCCCCAAACTCATCTTATTTGCCTCTCATTCCTCATTGTGCATCGAGCTCTCCCTTCCATTGGTGAGAAAAACTCGATTTTCTAGGCAAATTTAGCAAAAAACCTCCAGTGTTGCACTTTTGAGGGCAACGCTGCACTTCTCGACACTGTGCTACAATTCCAAAGACTACGTTGCACTTGTGCCAGAGCAACTTAAAAACGCCTAGAACTCACCCAAATCAGAATTTTAAGCTTGCAAATCCTTTTTCTTGCAAACCTAGGCTCATCTACAAGTAAGTATACCATCTTACTATACTTTTTATTTTGCAAGATGAATTCAAAGCTAAAGATTTCTTCATTAGGGTTTCTAGTGAATTTGCCATGAAATGATGCTAGGGTTGATGATGGTCATCTAGTTTTCATAATTTTAAACATGTAAAACCTCATCCTACACCTCTACACATGTTTAATATGCTACATGAACCACTAAACCAACTACAAAACACTAAATTACCTCACCAAAAATGAAACCCTAGCTCATTCCTATGGGATTTGGACAGTTTTCCTAGAAACCTTGTTTTTCCTTTTTCACAAATATATCATTCCTTCATTTCACTTCCTTTCATCTTCATAAGTTGTTCATAGTTCATATTCACCTCCTACAAATTCCCCTTGCCATTTTTTCCACTCCACCTACCCATCAATTAATTTTTCACTCTTCCCTCACTACTTTTTCTCGTTTTCCTACTACTAAGGTTTCTGTCATCATGGAAGGAGATTCTTCACAAGAAAGGAAGAAACATCACAAGGGAGGCAAAATTCTCAAAGATGAACCTTCAAACTGTAATGAGATCGATTCATCACCCTTTATCAAACAGTTCTTTGAAGATGTGAATTGCCTAGATTTTTGCAAAAGCGTGTGTGAAGTAGGTTTCCATGAGTAGTTGACAGATTGGGTTGTTACTCATTTGAAAGGAGAAAGTGTCATTATTGCTGGTGTTGAGTTCCCATTTTTAGTAGCTTCTATTTCACTTGCTACGGGGTTGTTAGATCATGGTGAATATTGGTTGAAGGGGATGAACTTAGATCTTGTACATTATAGATCTTTCTTGAAAACACCATACAGGGAAACCCATATTCATATCATATCTTTCAGATACCTGTTGGAGAAGTATGCTCCATTGATTAAAGTTGTCATGAAATTCTTTACATGTGAAGGAAGGTTCTCCAAACTATATGCTCATCACATCCGACTTCTAATGCACTTTAGAAATCGGAAACCTCTAAACATTTGCAATTATCTATGTAGGAGCCTTTCCAAGATGTCAGAGAAAGTACAAGGAAAGAACAAGGAACACTATCCTAGTCTCTTTCATCATAGTCTGATCAAAACTGTAGTGCTTCATCAACTTGCAGAGAAGAACATGTCATGGGAATCTTTCTTGGAAACAACTCTGAAATGGCATGAATCCAATGTGGCAGCTCAACCTTCTAGCATGCCAACATAGCAAATGGAAATTGGGTCTTCAAGCAAATCAGTGGAAATGCCTAAAGCACCTAAACCTGAGGTGACTAGGATGTACAAAAGAGGAAAGAGGCTTGTGTTTTCTTCTCATGGTGAGAAAGGGGCCAAGCCTTCTACATCAACAAAACAGGGACCATCAATGCAGGATAAGGACTTGGTTGAGCATGAGTTTGAGTTGGTTGACTTAGAAGTAGAAAATGAGACCTCAAGCATGCAATAGATGATCAAAGACAAATATTATCAGATCAAGGAACTTACAGTCAACATGGAAAGAGCAATCTTTTTCATTTCATTCTTAAAACAAGAAAATAGTCAACTAAAGGAAAAACAATTAATCATGGAGAAAGAGCAAACTAAACTATTGTAGCAAGAAGGCAAGGGAAAATCATTCATGGAGATCAATGAGCCTGAAGAAACAAAAGGAAAAGGTAAGAGAAAGAGGCCAAGAACCAAAGGGCTTAAGAAGGCATTAGAGGAAGAAGAAAAACACATCTTACTGGATGAGGAACTAGACCTACAGGATAGAAATCCTTTAGAAGTCAATCAAGAAAAAGAGTACTGGTTAGATAAGGTCAATGACCATTTGGAGAAGCTTCTAGACAAGGCTAATAGAGACAATCAGCTGCTAAGGCACATGGCACATCATTACCAGGCTTAGAACATGATTTGCAATGTCAAGGTCAAGCAGCTTGAAAACAAGCTCAAAGAAGCCTGAAAGGACCAAAATGACAAAGGAAACTTGAAGATGCTTCCTAAAGAATCTACTAGGCCAATTTTGAAGAAATTTTGATCATTTTTTGTTTTTTGGAAATATTAGTGCCTTACGCAGAAATTTAGCCAGTCCCAAAAGCACAGTACCTTGGTGTTGCACTTTCTCCTCAGGAACTCAATTCAGGAATGGTTAGCATTTTTGGAAAGCCGTTGGTATCCTCTCAAAACCCATTTCCTCAGATTTTCCAGGGGAGGCCTAAATTTTGAGAAAAATGGGGAAAAGTGGTCAAAATTAAGCTTTTTGGACCTCTGTTTGACAAGCGTTGCACTTCTGGAGTGACATTGGGAGATTGAACTTTTTAAGGCCTTCCAATGGGTCATTTTCAAAATTTCAATGTGTTCTGGAAACTAGACTTGAAAATATAGCTGACCATTCTTTCAAATATTTATTTGGACCTACAGAAGGTACCTTAAAGTGGTCTCAAAGTCGGAGCTGTGGTTCTGCAATTTCCTGTGTTTTTTATTTTAAATTTCATTATGTAAATTTCCTAGTTTTCAGTTTGACTAGGTCAAATTCGAAACTTTTTATGTAATTGAACTTGGTTCAAAGTTAGATTATGTAGGAATGAATAAATGCACATGCTAGGTTGTTTTTGATGTTTAATAGGCCTCATTGACGAAGTATATTCCAAAGCAACGTCTACAAGTAGTGTTTGTATTTGACCTTCTCACTCTCACCTGTTGGTTGAGAGAATCTTGAAATCAGTTCCACCACCTTGGAATTTGACTCCTGAAGGTGGGGAAGTAGTTCAACTGAGTCTTATGTACTATTTCTCATTTAGAGATAAGGGTTGGACTTTTGTGGAGGAGGCTTAGATGTTATGATCTTTTCAGCTAATAGAGGAGCAGTTGCAGCTATTTTTTAGGAACTCTAGTTTCATGAGTGTATCGTGCTTATTCAATATTTCTATCAGTTTCTAATGGCTAAATTATATTTCTTCACATGATTTTTCTTCTATCTATGAGTTACCTTGCAGTTAAATAGACAAGATTATTGATTTCAAGCTTTGTTTATGTGGTATTCATAGTTGTGTTTATTTCTTCTAAAAGCTAATGAACTCATACTTACATATGCTCATTAGTATCTTAAAAAATTTCTAATCTATACTACTTTGACAATATTTCAAATACACCATAGCCTTTCAGATGCCTAGCTCCTTTCTATATTTATCTTTGCATTCCTAAATCCTATACCTAATCACTCGCTCTAAACCCTAGTACAACAAACCCTAAAATCCCAAATTCACAAACACACAAACAAACATACATGTCTAGCCTAAAAAAATTGTTCTTTAAAGCTATTCATTGATAAAAACTTTGAGAGATCCCTCTCAGGCTCAATAGAGCTAGCTATTGAGCTAAAAGTGGTTTGAGGTTACCTCTTTCGATCTCCTCCTCAGCCTAGGAAATTGTAGAGGCTAACATTTTTGGCGTCGTTGCCGAGGAAATGAGTGGTATATCTTCCCTGGGAAAGAACAACAAAGATAAGATCTAATTGCTGATGGTGAACAATGATCAAACACAAGAAAGGTTGTGCATCTTTCACCTGGGGACTCTAGTCTCAAAGAATCCAAAGAATTAGAATTCTCATGGTGACTCCATTGTTAAAAAACTAGTAGTTTGAAGAAATTATTGGTGGCTTAATTGTTTTCAAGATGGATTCAACTACTCGAAGGTATGCTCATATGAATCGAGCTTATATTCCTGGTTTTACAAATCGAATGTTTTGCATAGATTAGAAAACTAATTTTCCCAAATTCATAGATGGAAATGAGGATGAGGCTATTCTACATCTAATCAAATTTCATTGGCATATACATAAGCCTAGGATTAAATTTCATGAGGATTGTTTGATGAAAATGTTTATGGCTACCCTAGATGAAAAGCAAGATCATGGTATGAAGGATTGAAGCCATGTAGCTTATTCTCTCTTAAAGAATTCCACACAACATTCTTCCAGTTTTATGGAAAATCTCATCATTAATTCTTGTTGTGAATCCTGTGAAAAATTCATTCAATACCTTGAAGAGACTTTTGGTGATGAAGAATGTTTAGATTATGAGATCCTAGAGGCCCTTTATGAATATTCTTCCCAACAGAAAATAACAGATATCAGTTGCTTTGAAACAAAGGATCATTCACGACACACATCAACTTCTTCTTTACTTGAAGATGAAACAGGTCTGCATCCTAATAGTTAGGAAGAAATTGGTCCAAGTCAGAATTTTGAAATTTCATATACAGAAAACTTAAGCAGTGAACCATCTTATGAAAATGATCATCTACTTTTGCAAGGAAGTAGTGAAAAAGAAGTTGTTTTCCTTGATTCTTGTGACAGTCAAATTGATATTCTTCCTGTTGAAACACATGAGGAATCAAATATACTTGAAGTGGTTTCTGCATTTTAAGTTTTCCATGAGCATACAAAACCCTGTCTTTTGAATGAGAGGTATGAAGATAGTCATTCACTTGTTTTTCCAGATTGTTTTTTCTCTAAGTTTTTATTTCAAGATTAGGTTTGTGAAGACCAAGATGGTTTCTGATGAAATGTGTGAACAAGGATCTCTAGACATTCACCACTCATAGGTCTCTCCAGCTCATCCATTTTCTGAGGCACTTTTCAAGGGCAAATTCGTGAAAATCATAATTTTGAAATGGCATGTGTGAAGGTTTCAGACAATGTAATTATGGCAGAGAATAGTCATCAAACATTGCAAGTAGATGATGAAGAGGAGAGCAGTGATAAGGGAGAGGTTGTTTTATAGCCTCATGCACATTATCATCTTCTTCAAGGTAAAGAAAATGAAGATTCTTTTGAAGAAGAGGAGATTGTCCCGGATCCTATGGATGAGCACATCCTTGCTATTGATGATATGGTTGCCTCAAATGCAAATTTTCAAGAACATACTTCCCTTTTTACTAATGCAAATGGAAAACACTATGAACATTTTCATCCTAACAAAAATTTTTGATTGGAAAATGAAGGGTGTGCTTGTATTTCTATTGACTTTCAAGACAGGGTAACATTTCATATTATTCAGGATCCTTTTGCTAAATTGTTTCAGTCATCAAGGGAGATGAATCTTATTGTATTTATGGATCATGTACATATGTTTAGTGGACACTTGGAGTGGCCTATCTTTTATTTTTTCCGCCTGCTCAAAGAAAGTGTGAGAAGGATTCAAATAAGTAGCCATTTGATGGATCTCAAAATGGAAGAGATAAAAGGGTTTCTGGAGCTTGGCTTTGACTTCAGCCACAACAGGTTAAGCCCAAGGTTATTGCATCTTCTTCCTAGATTAAAGAGATTATTAATCGCCCATGACAATAGCAGCAAGAATTTGGTTCAAAAATGGCCATTGGAGAATTGGGAACTGCCAAACCCGAATGCCACAGGAATGGATATGAAAGAACACCTCAAACTGTGGGCTCGTTCTGTAGCTTCAACACTAAAATTCTAGTACTGGGAGCTTCAGAAAGTTTCTGTCTGGCCATTCCTTACAGGTTCCCTGACAATGATATCTAGATTCTGTTTATTGGATTAGATCCAGGCATTGACTTTTAAAATCTTATGCTTTTTCAACATTTAATTTGTTTAATTGTGCCCACTATACATTTGAATCATATCGATAACAAAGACTCAAAATTTCGATTATCGGGCAGAACTTCTGTGGTAGTTTCCCCAGCTATATGAAAAGACTAGTTGGTTCAACACCAAAATGTCAAAAAATTACTGCCTAAACATTCCCTTACCATACTATAGGATATGTTGCTATCGACATTAAAGCACATCTCAACGCTTATACAAATTCTACTTGATGTTATGGAGTTGTTGGAATGATAAACTTCCACAATCAATATTTATTCATTTAAAAATACAAAACCGTTCTCGGATTTCTAACGGAAAGTGGTGCTACCTCTAAAACATGTTCCCATCTCACGACTTTCCATGTTTCAAACCAAGTTCGGCCGTACTGGCCAAAAAAATACGTATATATGCTGATTGGGTTCGGTACAACGAATAATTCGTCGGATTCCAATTAGGTATGGTGCATGGTTTTAGTCAAAGCTTTCCGATTTTTGTTAAAGCCTTTCACCGGCTTGTCGAAAGGGATGGAATTTGATGGGCATTTTGCTCGGCATAAGGCCTTTTGAATGTATTTGATGGTTAGAAAATTTTGAAGCTCGTTTCATAAAAAGTGTTTGGAACTGTTCAAAACATATTTTTGATGGTTAATATTTTGCTGAAAACGTCATTAATACCTATTCAAGAAAGCAGAAACTAAGGTTCTTCTCCTCCATATTGCTGAAAACGTCATTAATACCTATTCAAGAAAGTGGAAGCTAAGGTTCTTCTCCTTGATATGGCCACTTGTCCGGCCTCAAGAAAGCCTTTCTGTCTCTGGCCCTTGAGCTTAAGTTGATTGTAGATTGTCAGAATATTTGGGAATCAGACGGATATAGGAGCGGTCAAAAAATTGATGGCTCCTATGTCGGTCCAATTCCCGAATATTCAGGGAATCTGCAATGGACTTAAGGATGCCCTTCTTGTTAGAACATTAATCACGCCTAACCATATGATGGCGATAGTCGGCGAGTCATTAATGTTAGTCGGCAGCAAGTGGCGGTAGTCAGCCATTGTTGTTGAACCATAAATGTCAGTCGGCAGATTGTTGTAGCATCTACGATGAGCTTTGGTTTGAAGTGTGATAATGATAAAGTGCGAAGGAGCTTGGAGGGCCGAGCAAAGGCTTTGAGCCTTGTCCTTGTTTTGAGTTGAAGCAACTATGTTTGAGAGCCGATCTGTCATCGTGCTCCTAGAAGCATCAAGCATATGTGTGTTGAGCTCCGTTGAGGCTGTAGACGCCATTTGAGCAGTGCTGCTCTTATCGACA
This sequence comes from Pinus tabuliformis, assembly GCA_031772625.1. Lineage (NCBI taxonomy): Eukaryota > Viridiplantae > Streptophyta > Pinopsida > Pinales > Pinaceae > Pinus > Pinus tabuliformis. The sequence goes on from CM062809.1 coordinate 426,899,575, forward strand.
CAGAGTCCAAGATTGGTTTGTGTGGGAATACCAGATCCAGCGTAATTGTTGGGCGTTGTTGGAGAGAGTCTATTGTTAGCTGTTGAAGGGCTTGCCACATTGTTTGTGCTGGTTGTAAGAGCACCGAGGGCTGTAGATGCCAAGAGTGGCGGAGTTGCCAGCCTGCTGAGCTGTGCCTTCAGCACTGTCTAGAAGTGTTGTTGTCTTGCTGTGCGTAGAGCAACGTGAGGGAGTGTTGCTGTCCTGCTGGGCGAAGAGGCGTTGTTGAACCTGCACTCTGTGGAGACTAGTGGAACGCCGAGGAATTATTGTGTGAAGCACTGACTTTGATGTGTGGAGCCTTGTCTCCTTTCTTGTGTAGCCAAGACACAGGGCGCTGTCAGCTGCGTTAAATTGATTGGCATGTTGCGGTGAAGAACTGGAGACTGCTCTCAAGTATTTTGTTTGTGTGCAGCAGTGTGTGATGTTTGTGTCACTGCAGCTCCAGAGGGGGTCGGGAATGTGAAGATTCCCTAGAAGATTAGTGAACCTGTTTGTGCTTGTTGTGGACCACAACATCTGTGGCTGTGTTAAAAGAAGAGTGTTGTGTTAAGAGAATGAGAGCTCGTTGTTGGAAAACGCTGATCAGAAGAGTGGGGCAGCGAAAGTGTGGTGTGCATCCGGGGAAGTGAGAGGCAGAGCCGAGAGGTGCTATTCCAAGAGTGGTGCTATTCTGAAGTCAAAGCTCGCCAGAGTTTAAGGAAAATTTAAGCCTAGCTGATATGTCTATCTTTTTAGACTTTTTGACAGTTATCCTTTCTATGATCATTTTCTCAAGAACCCATTTGGGTTTGGCAGTATTTTTGAGTTTATGGACAAACAATGTCATGTTGAAGATCATGTTGTTGAGGATCATGTTGTTGAAGAAATCACTCAGAGTAAAACTTGCTTCTCTCATAACCCAATTGTTAGAAGTTTTATTGGATCTGCTTTCAAGATGACTGCTACTGTGGAGGATACTACCATGGATGTTGTTCCGAGGCCACTCATGTTCGAGGATGAGTGCATTTTGATGGCTCCTCATGGAAAGTGGGGAGAACATGAATTAGATTACCTTGTTCGGGATCTTGCATTGCATCCCAATCCAGAAGAGGTTGTTGACGATAAGTACGTAAGCAAGGAGCAAAGGAATTTCATAAGGAAACCCAGAAAGGTGAAGATGAAACTGCACCAGCAAAGGAAAAGGAACAAGCATGGACCCTTTAATAAGAAGGCAAAAATGAAATGTTTTGTTGTAAGCCTAGTTGAGACTTAAACTAGAGGGCAAGTAAATTTTAGGTCGCCGTGATTAAGGGGAGGTGTTAGAACATTAATCACGCTTGACCGTATGATGGCAATAGTCGGCGAGTCATCAATGTTAGTCAGCAACAAGCAGTGGTAGTCGACCATTATTGTTGAAACATAAATGTCAGTCGACAGATTGTTGTAGCATCTATGGCTATCTCTGTGTATAAATTTCTATGTTTGTAATGTAATGATCAAGCTCATTCCATGAGTCTTCAAGCTTCTGATACATCTCTAGCAACGTTGGTATGTTTTTGTCATGGTCCTAGTGTAAGTGATAATTCTTATGTGTGGATAATTTTGCATGCACACCATGCTTCAAGTTAAGTTCACAGCAATGAAATTCTGAAATCCTGGGAAAGGCATCCAGAAAAACCTAAAGTAAATCTGACCTTTCTTTTATATTTGGTTCTGCACATTATTTTGTTAGCCAAATCGCAGAATGGACTTTTGGTGGATGTTTGGTTGCAGATTCTCTGCCATTTCTGAGGGTGTAAATTTCGAGTTGAATCAAATAAATGATTTGTCGCCGGCGGTTAATTTACTGGATCACTTGCAAATTTAAAGAGATTATATTGGTTTGTTTTGTGGAGACAGCCACAAGTAACCACCCTCTGGAATCATCTTCAACTTTATGGGAAGTGAATTCCAAGAGAGGCAATGCACTGCCAACAATAGCAACAATGACGGGTTTGAAGAAAGCTTTCATCTGTTGTAATGAATGGAGGCTTCCAAGGAGCACTGCTTCAAGAGACCCGAGGACAATTTGCAAGAGGTCATTACAAAATGCATTGAGGTTCAGGGGAGGAAGCCCAGTGATGCCAAAGTCGTTACATCTCACATATGTGTCATCCTTTACTCGAGTGGTCAGAGTTTTTCAAGTCGTTGGAATGGAACCTGTTACATCCATTTGAAGGCCAACGAAAAAAACTCGAGGGAAAAAGGTAAGAGTGAGTTTGACTAGACGTGAGCCTGGACAGATAAAGAAGGTTAGCTCTGAATTTATGGTTGGAGTTAACATCCTGTGATTAATTACAATAAGTTTTAGTCGCTTAAAAAAAATGTCGTGCCTAAACTGGAAGACTCACACATTATATATATATTCACCAGATAAATACAACTTTATATATTGTTAATTTTTAATACATTTAAACTAAAATGTTTATATGAATAATGATGAGCATTAGGGTTTTTAATTGGTATTATAATATTTATATAAATAATGATGAGAATTAGTGTTTTTTAATTAGTATTATAAGGTTTGTTTGTTTTTATTTGAAAATTTAATATTTATATTAAAAAAATTATGATTATAATGGAATCTATTATAAGAGAATTTATTTTCTTTTAAACTGTAGATTAAAAAAAAAACGTATTTTAATTTATATACAAAATAGTCCTTTTCACTATGTTATACAATTTCAAGCAAGATTATGACTTTTGTTATTTAAAATAAATTTTGAATGCATAAGTAGATTTAGTACTCTATAAATTAAAAATCCCTGCCATATTTTGATTAAAATTAACCAAAAATACCATAAAAAAAAATTCATTTCATGGATAAGAAATAATTTAACTAGTTATAATAATCATCCTAACATATTTAGATATACTTCCCTAAATTAAATAATCAATAAAAAAACATACATCAATGAAATGGGATATTTTTTTCATATTGTATTTGAGTAATGATTTTTTTCATTTAATAAATTTCTTTGATGTAAATACTATTTTTTGTTACAATGTATATTTTAAGACAATGAGGATTTCTCCTAGATGCGGGTGTTTAATAGCATTGGTATAGCACAACAAATTGGGGTTGGCAAGTGGCGCGGCCACCTGGTCACCCATGCTTCCACGTAGAAGATTACCGCCGACATTAATGGCGTTTTAATGTAGTGTGCGGGCCGAGGAAACCTTAATCTAGTTATTCGGACCGCCTTCCACCTGTTTTTCCTCTTTTGAACTTCAATTGTCTCCCTGCTGCTGCAGAGCCGAGCTCGCACACATCAACGGGGAGACGATGCCAAATTTTTTTCTGTATTGAGATGGTAGATGGTGCCCATTTCTCGCAGAATCTCCTTTGCTGCCTTCGAACTGATGCTTCGGCCTTGAGTTTTGGTTCTGAACCACAGATAACCAGTCCTCCTGATCCCACTAGCCATTCAATTCCTGACAATGCTTATCCTATGCCACAACCAACTATGCATAGATAACTAGAGAGAAGGAGTTGAGCACTTTGGACAACAAAGCTTCATTTGATAATATGTTGTTGTCATCGTATCAATAGGAAATGATTCATGTCAACTGATTTGGTAAATGTTGATCAATTGGTGTATCATTGCTCAATATGCACCTTTTCCTGTGTGGTATGAAAGAGATCATTTTTTTCCCCCACTAAGATTTCTAAAGGGGAGGATGTTTATTTTCTTGCAAAGAATGATTTTGATGGGGATACATGTAAGAAAACAACTCGAGTTGCTATTCTTTTATTATTTCCTTTCTTCAGTCAAAATAATAAAAGAGAAAGCCTCTCGATACAACTAGCAATATTATATGATAACTGTTACAATTTGGCTTAGAATACACAAAGATGGAGATTCCAATAATGTTGCTTTGCATCAACATGATTTGGGATGCTTTGTGAACCTCTTTATGTTTCACTACATCATCAAGGATTGTAGTTGCTTCATGCAACATACTCTCTTTATAAAGGGAATTCAACACGTGTATAGATAACAATATCATTGCATTTCCCACTTTGTACATTCCATCCAGGTGTTTTTAACAACAATCATTGTACCAACTATAGAGGATTTATGAGAAACATTCAATTTGTGGAACTCAAAATGCTTGCTTCTCAATCTGTCTATATAATTTTCATTTACCTCAACAAAGGCTTCATCAAAATCTTCTCTATTGCAGTATATTACCTTGGCACACACAACCAATTTTTTTTTTATCAACTAGGTCAATAAGAAAAGCTCTCCATATTCACAAATTTGTAACAAATGACTAATCTAAATGCCAAAACATGTATCCTCTGTTTTTCTATTTCGGTGGCAAAATGGATGCGTATCTAGAACATATTCTTTCATCTCTAGCCTATTGATATCCTCATCCTTACCATATGTATCTTCACATTGACACTCTATTCTACTTATTACAGCAATTCCAAGATAAAAAAGTCAATCAGAATGATGATGAGAATGTGGGTAGGTGCCTAATAAGCATGCGTTATGTTTGAGCCATGATCATCATCAGCTCAAAATAAAAAATAAATGCAACCATGTAGTGGAAGGCCAATATGGTTGCATCACTATGAGCTTTTATGATACTGGGAGGATCCTTTGCCAATTTGATATTATGTGTCCCTTAAAGGAATCTTACAATTGAACATAAGCCTTGGAAAACTGCTCTAGCACAAACTTGTACAAAATCCAAACACATATGCAAGTATCATTGAAAATACTTGTTTCCTTTGCAACATCTGGTGCAAACACTAGTTATATTATGATTTGAATGTTCAAAAAATATGGACTACAATAATAAAAAAGTCATAATATCATTTATTTAAACTACTTAGAAATAATGTTCTTTATTTTTAATATTTTAAAACCTATTTAATTAATAAAAATAAATTTTAATGTATTAGAAAATATTTTAAATTATTAGTTTTTACTTCTCGAAGAAACTTAGTAGTTCATATGGTATGATACTTAGTAGGTCGGTATACGCTTGGCTTTCAATTCCTCTCCTGCGATATTGGTGAGTACAGTTGGCTTTGAGACTCTCGAGATGGAATTCTATATCAGTTGGCCCAACACACACAAGGAAGAACCGCCCGTGGTCATCTCATACTCTGCGACTCGTCAACTGCAGGGTACTGCTTTGTGGAGACACAATCCCACACTCTGCATCTTCGCAGCACGTTTCATTGCGAGTCACATGTGGCAGTTTGGAATTAGTTGCGGATAAATTATGAATGTTAACAAACCATGGATGAGGACACAAGAATATGCTCAAAATAACACTACCCTTCAAGCCACGCCTTTCGCATAACTAACAAAGGAAAAAAAAAAAAAGAGAGAAAGAAAAAATAAATACGTTTATGGTAAGCCTTGCAACCTTACGTAACGGCGGGCGTGGTGGAACAATGGCCAGGCTGCTGCATTTCTCCCATTTCTCCCATAATTACGCAAAACATGATTTTTTCTGTAGGTAGCATCCGGGTTTTTGTTTTCTATTTATATATTTTTAATTTAATTTATTAAATTTTAGCTTTGAAATTATTGGAAAATTAAATGTGAGGGTGTTAAAGTATAATTATTAATAGTTATATAAATTAAATGGGTTATAAATATTAATAAGCATTCATTCATAATAAGTCAGAAAATATTTATTTTCAGATTTCAGGTTTCTGTGATCTTCATATTTGTATAACTCATCTTTCGGATTCATTTCGCATTAGGTTTGCTGTTATGGTTTGCTGTTATGATCGAGCTTTCAAACCAGCGACGGTGGTTCATCATCAAGATGAGAAAGATTTATGGAAGACTAGTCTATTATTTAGATCAATAAATAAATAAATGTTTGAGATACAAAACCGAGAGTAATCTTAAGGATTATCAATTTAATTATTAAATTAAAGTTTTTTTTTTTAAATTCATTATAAATTTAATTAATAAAATCTTTTATTATTTTAAATTATAATTTTTTTAGTTCATCTTTATTATAATTAGTTTTTATTCTTAATTATAAGTGTAATGTTAAATTATAATTCATTAGGATCATAATTATTTTTAGTTATAATTAGTTTTTATTATTTTTATTTTAAAATTTATTAAGATTAATTATAAATATGGTTATTAAAATTAATTATTGTAGTTTGAACTTTATATGATTTTGATTATTAGATTAATCTTTTTTAATTAAATTAAAGTTTTTTATTGTTATTAATTATGAATATGATTATTAAGTATTAAGAATAGTTATACTTATCAAAGGTTTTTAGAGGAGAAAATTGTGTGATTTAATGTTTATTTAGAATTGATGTTTAAGTGATAATGAATTATTGTGTTGAGATTCATTTAATTAATAACGAATAAGTAATAATTAGACGTTTAAGAAATTATTTGTCCTAGGGATATGATGTCAAATGAATGGTCAATGAAAGGTGTAATTTTAATTAGGGAGGGGTTAGAGTGGATGATAAAGTTGGAATCCGGTTCTCACTTATGGTCTATCTGTCGTCTCTATTGAGGTTATTAGGGTGCTTGCTGATTTCTATGGCTTCTCTGAATTTCCTTATGAAGTAGTGATCACTTCTAGCTAAGATGCGAGTATTTTCAATACAAATTTGATGCTTGGTTTTATTAGAATGTTATGCTAAAGCTAATGATTTGGATCTATTATGTTTAATGTCAGCTGAGTGTTCCTGGATTTTGGTGTTAAATGATCTACCAGTGTCACCTACATAGGGCTTGCCACATGAGCAAGGAATTAAATAGATACCCTTATGGCACTTGGGATCAATTCTATCTTTAATCAGATTGAAGCAACTTCAGATGGTGTTTAAAGGTTTGAAGGTGGTTAAAAACATGTTCTTTTTTAGGATGCGAGAGATTTTATTAGTAGTCCCCAGAAAGTAAGAGAGGTTAGCTTTACTTATAATATTGTCAAAAATTTTATTATTCTTAGGTCTAGTGTTTGCTTTGTTTATGGCTTTAACAGCTTGATGTTTGTTGTATCCATTTTTTAGGAAAACTTTTATAAGGTGTTCTTTTTCTTTTTCTAGGTGTTCCTTGTCAGAGATTCTCAGGGCCCTGGTGGCTAAGGTGTTGAGGACTCCTAGTTTGTGGGTTGGGTGATGATGCAAGGAGGCATGTAAATATTGTTCAGTGTGAGTCTTTTTTCTATATACCTGGTGAGATATGGAGCCATCGTCATTCCTAGTGATGAGGATATCAAGGAAGGGGAGGCTATTGTTGACCTCAACTTCCATAGTGAATTTAATGGAAGAGGATAAACTATTTAGGTGTTGTTTGAAGGTTTCTAGGGTATCTCTTCCATGAGGCCATATCATAAATGTGTCATCGACATATCTTTTCCACAATTTAGGTTTCAGGGGTGAAGTCATGAGGGCTTTGGTTTCAAAGTCTTCCATGAATAAAATGGTAATAATATGAGACAAAGGAGACCCCATGGCAACTCCACATGTTTGTTCATAAGCATCCCCCATAAAGCCGAAGAAGGTGGATCTTAGGCAAATTTCAATTAGCTTTGATGTGCCAGGATCCATTAGTTTGCAGATAACTTCCATGGCATCATTAATAGGGATATTGGTATATAAAGAGGTGACATCAAAACTAACTAAAACGTCATTTTGATCAAGTTTGATGTTCTTAATTTCTTCAGTGAATTGGGTAGAGTCTCTGACAAAAGAATCAGAGTTTCCCACTAGAGGTTTCAGTTTTTTGGCCAGGTACTTTGCTAGATGGTATGTGGGCCCATTAATAGTGTTTATTATAGGTCTAAGAGGGATGCCTTCCTTGTGAATTTTTGGAACTCCATAGATTCTAGATGTGTATGGATTGTTAACTAGGAGATTTTTGTTGTCTTGTATCTTACCTGTTTTGATTAAGTTGCATACTTTTTTGGAGATTGTGTTTAATGGGTTTTTATTGAGTTTTCTGTAGCAACCACTATTGTTTAGATGATCTAGCATTTTTGCTTTGTAGTCACTTTTGTTCATGATGACAGTGGCTCCTCCTTTGTCTGCTTTCAACACCACAACATCAGGGTTGGAGTTCAAATATTTGAGAGCCAGATACTCATGTTTGTTGATGTTACTTTTAGGGGGTTTAGATTTCCTAAGGGTGATAGAACAGTCTTGTCTGATTTTCTCCTTTATGGTATCAGGAAGGTCTTTAATTCCATATTCAATGTTGCAAAGAATGTCTTCAACAGGGATCTTACGAGGGGTGATAGAGAAATTTAAACCTTTTCTTAATAAGTTGAGGATATGTTCACTTAGTTGGAGGTTAGATAGATTGATAACCAGATTGTCGTTGTTATTCTTAGGGTTGTTGTTATTGTTAATGTATGAAATAGGTTTAGTATTATTCAGCTGCTCTGAAGGGGCTGTGTCAATTGTGTTTATGTTATTAGGTGGAGAATCATGAGTGTTGTTTTCCATGAAAGTATCAAGAAGGGAAGTACATTTATTTAATGAATTAGCAGATGTACTATAATGGTCATTTAGAAAATGGTTAGTTATGATGTGGGAGGAAATCAGTTCGGTTTTAGTGGTGGAAGTTTCATGGTTCGATTGTGAGGAAGCGGGTTGTTGAGTTGCGTGGTAGAGGGGATCAAAATATCAGATCTAAGTGGTGTTGATCATAACAACAAACCTAATGCGAGATGAATTCGGAAGATGATTTACACAAATATTTATTTTATTATACAAGTTAAGTTGATAAAAAATAAAAAATAGAAAAATAGAAATAAAAGAAATATAAATTGTAACTTTAATTAGAACTAGAATTAATATGATGAATGATGAAAAAAAATCAATATACAACAAAAGCATATATAAAAAGAATTAGTAACTAAAAAAATATATCCCACTATATTATGTAAATTATTAATTTTTAAATTGACTTTGTTATAGTATCACGAGCCAATATCATGATTCCTCAATACTTATTTTTATAAAAAAAAAAAAAAAAACACAAAAACAAAAACAAACAAACAAACAAACATAAATACAAATATAATATAATTTGTGTATATTGTTAAAAATATAATATTCTTAATTTATGTATATTATCCAGAATATAATATTTTATATAAATTAAATCCTTATCATTTATTTAATAATTATTAATAACTTAATTAAATTATATATATATATATATATATATATATATATATATATATCCAGTTTACTTACAAAAACATAAAAAGTCAAATTATATAATAAAAAATTATAATATTTAAAATACATTTTCATTATCCAGTTTACTTTGAGAACCTGGAAAAGTCTAATTATTTAATTAGGCCGATAGGCCTTCCTTTGAAAGGGACCTTTCGTCGTCCTTCTCATTCTGACGCTGACACCTGGCGAACTGACAATTAGCTTCGTCTTCGTTCAGGCTTGATTCTCATCTGACACCTGGCGGAGTGGGCATTTTTTCCCGTATTCGTTCAGGAAACGACTTAGCGGGTTTTTACGACACCATTACCTGCATATCGGCCTCAGGGGCGGAGGTATTCATGGATGCCGCCTCACTGACTGAGCCTTGGCATAGCTGGACGTTGCGCCCGCGCCCGGCGGAACAAAAAACACCGCGTTCAACGAATTTCCACTCACTGCTGCAATAATGTCTGCAGTTTTTGATGTGTTATCTGTGCAGGTTTTGCTGTCTTATCTGTTCTGCACTACTTACCTATCACTGTTTACACATCCGTTTACTGTTCACAAATTGCTTGTGCTCAATTTTCAGGTCACTACGCTGTTTCCAGGTTCAGAAATTGTTCGCCCAGGTTCCCCGGTTCTCAGAATTCTTCTGTTTACCTTGCAGGTTAGTGCTCTCAAGCGCAAATGCCGTGCCTGTGTTTCTTTCTATTGTTCCTGTCCATGGTCTTTAGTGTTGTTAATCACTAGATCACAGTCTGATGGACATAGTTTTCGCCCAAAGTAGCAAGATTTGATTGTATTGTTGTTTGTTGAATGGAAATTCGGCAGTCTTACAAAATCTGGTGAATTTTCTATTTTCTTAATAATGCTTCAAATGGTAATTGGAAATATGCCTACTGAAATTTGCTTCAAATGGTAATTGGAAATATGCCTATTTTTTAGTCTTCTGTTTTTCCGTTTTTACTCCCAGCTGAAATATTTTAAAGTTCTGGTTGCCTAAAATTAGACGCCCACTCTCAGCTTCATTGGACAGAGTACATACTACTGCTCTTTAATGGCTTAAGATCGTATTTACAGAAATCAATTAACAGTTAGTGACTTCTATTATCCCATACAACCTTCAACCCCTTCTCTGTATCGTCACGTCTTTCAACTAAAATTACTCTCACTGAGAGAAGTCACGTGTGCTCTATAGGGAGATGTTCATGTCTCTGTGTCTGCATTTGTTTGGCTACTAAAATAAAAATGTGAAAAACCCTTTAAATGTTTTTGGGTTATAAATTGCCACAAGCTTAAAAAAGGTTTACTTATTATTTATCTTGCTTACCATATTTAAACCACCGTTACGGGAATTGCCATGTTTGACATAGACTCGGGGCTCGGACCTGGCAAGCCAGCTAAAACAGTTCAATGACGATTTTCCGGGAATGAGGTTGCCCTGCAGGTCTTCATGGGTCAAACTCAGACCCGCTGAGGGAATGAGCTAATCGCATAGCAAATGGAAGCCTTTCTGCTGATTTTTTTATATAAAACGGGCAAGAATTTTGCCTGAATTTTGGAATTGCAGAAATTGCAATATTGAGACGCCAAAATGGAAATGGAGAGCAACAAAGCGATCTGTAATTTCAAAAATTGCACTAAAAAAAACAGTTTTTCATTACTAAAATTGAAGTTTTTTCGTTATCGGATTTCGTCAAGTTACCGGATGGAGAGGTTGGGTTGCTATGCAATTAGACGACACCCCTTTAAATATTTGACACTTTGATCCATAGGGCTCACTGGTCTGTCTATAAATCTTCAGAATAGGCCATTCTTGCTTACTTTCTCCATTGTTTCCTCCAGATTTTTCTCCACTGTGTTTTTATGCCAGGTTATTCCTAAGTTGGCAATAAAATTGTTCACACAGTTTGTGCTCGTAGTCTGCCTAAATTGTTTGAACTTTGAAGTGTTTGCTATAAGGCTATGTCCATCATCTACGGCTGATGAGTTGACCTTTATGAACTTTAAGGATTGCTTTTGAAACAAGGACATAGGAGAAAAAGATACAACAATAATGTAGTTTCTCCGAGCATGTGTGTGTAGCAAAACAAAAAGGACCAGGGTAACGAAACCTTGGTTTGAAGGTCAGAATGAGGGAAATGGTTGAGTCAAAAAAGAGAAACATGAGTTCAGCTAAAGGCTGGTGCCTTTACTGTGTCAAACCCTGTCCATTTTCTGCTGGAAGTTGCTTTGAGAAACACACCACAGGGTTGAGGGCTGCATCACATAACGTGGTTTTCCTTGGATTACATGTTTGATCTAAGTGGTATGTCTTCCACCAAATTTCCCCAGTGCTTACACTTGATCTTGTTGTTTTATTTAACTTGCCATTCAAGTGGGCTACACCACAATGAGAATGGAACATTGATGAAAGATTTGACATTTTGTCAACATCATTAATGAACCAAGGTCCTATTGACAAACCATGTCATTTTTGAAACTTGATAAGGGTTTGGTTTGTGAAAATTCTATAGATAGTCAAGCATATTGTGGCACCAATTTTGTGAACCTGCATATATTAACCAACCAGAGGCTGACAGTTATTAGTTTGATCCTTGTTGACTTTTTACCATGCATGCAGTGGTCCTTAGCCATCATTGCCATTTAAAGATGTATGCAGTTTTGGAATTGGTTTTTGATTGTTTTGATCATTTGTGAAAACTGCGTTTTATATTACAGAATGACCAAAAATACATCAATATTTTGCTCACCTGCACAGCTTGGACTAGATTGATCCTCCTGTAAATAACATATTTACCATGTTTTATAAAATTAATGAGTCAGAGCAGAGCAAGTAAACTGGTATCTAAGCGTAGACAGCAAGAGGAATCATTCCTTGCATCAAAATCTATCCAGGATAATACACTTTAGCCAATCATACAACCTGCCTTCCAGAATTACCCACATGGTAAACACCACTCACTACATAACGAAGTTTCACATAGATTTCTTGCTATTACATTTAATTTCATATGCTTTTATACTCATTTGCAATCATTTAATTTATTTCGAATTTTCAAACAAAATCGTCAAACATATTCATTCTCAGTTACAGTGTTTCCTTTTTGGATGCCAACAGGTATGAATACATGCTACTTACGACAGTTGTACAAGTGTTGCGAAGAAATCCAGCAACAAGAACTTACATTACAAGATATGCAGACAAGGATCCTGCCACAACCATCCATGCCACTTTACCATTTGCGCCCAACAATTGCGTTGTTAAAGAATATAAGGAAACTACTTAAGATTACAATTCACATCCATGAAAGGGATGCACACAGGCAGATGCGACATCAACTGCAGGAACAACTCGCACAACATGGCACCACAATAAACACTAACTGGTGTTGCCGATGCCATGGCCCATCATGCATATATGATTAGCGGCTCATTCTCAATTACATCTCTACATAATGCTTTTATTGTACATATGCTTACAAGCCAACAAAACTTTCATTGTATATATCTTTACTTATATCTGTCATGTTTAGTTATATCTTAATAGAACTGTTCTCTATTGTATGAACAAAGAGTATTCAAGTACGTGGTCCACTGCTCTTTATTTTGGGTTTTATGATTCAACCAACAACTTTTTTTATAAAGAAACACGTTTCTGACTTTAGATAGGTCGATGTTTACAACAACCTATTAGGGAAATTTTCATTCAGCTCTTTAATTCTTTCTATTACTGTTGATAGGGTCAAAATCTGCATATTGTTTTTTTTATCATTTACCCAGTTGATAACTAGCTCTGAATTTCCCAGTATCTGGATTTGAGCATTACCTTTCTTAATTGTTAAATTTTCCAGTATCGAAAATGCACTTAACTCTGCCCAGTAGTTGGTACCTTCTGCTAATGCAGCTTTGAAACAGAAACTATGGTTTTCCTTAAGAAATAACACACGTCCAGCACCACAAATCCCTGGAATTTATGGGAATTTTATGTCTCATGCATTTCAGATTCATATTTGCAATTAAAATATTAGATGAGGATAGTTCTTGACAGTAGAGGTGTTTTCTTTATAATGAACTATTTCTTTTATTCTGGGCTCTTCACATGCTTGGTGATGCATGTTAGAGTGCCAAGTATTCTGAGTTGAGTTATTTTAGTTTCATATTGTCTACATATGGCTCTTGGGCCTTTACTCGGATTTTAGAAGTGCTATCATTTTCATTTTGGAGGACAGGTTTTTTCAGTTGACATTCTTTACTATAGATTACAGCTGCTGGCTTATAATGTGGATAAGTTTAGGTCCTGTTCATCTTTCTGAAAGCTAAATGAAATGGTGTCATTGGTTGCCATCTGAAAGTTTTTGGTGCCTGGATATCAAATTTCCTCGTGGTTTACTTACATCAGCTGCTTCCTTAACTGTATTATTTTAATAGCTCAATGGAGACCACATTCGTAAATGTTAATCTGTGCTTTCTGTTGGTTAAATGATCTGTGTTTTGCAATACGAGAGAGCAGGTTGGGCTCTAGAGCCCAAATGGCAAGATTCCTTCTACATTAAACAACAAAAACATGTCAGCATTTTACCCTTAAATCACATTCACAAACTTGAGTTTTATAACATTTGGATGTTCAGCTTTCGAAGATGCTCCAGACACTCACAATGGGTTGCACACTGCTATTACTCTGTTTTCTAAAACTCTCAATTGCTTAGAAATTTGCAGATATGGACATAAATCCAATTCCAATATCAATTTACCATGTCCAATAATCTCAAGATTACAAATGATAAGAAACCATCATTACAGCCACCATAATAAAGAAATAAACTACACCTTCAGTCACAGGAAACAATATTTTGCAAAGAGAATAACATAAAAATGCGCCCTGAACAATTATTCAGAAAACTAAGGAACTGTAAGTAACTGTAATTCTTATCCTTAAACTTTCATCTTTTTCTGTTATAAATGTGATGGTGGATAAATGAATGTATAAGATTTTTAATATGTATGGCCTTTTCTTATAAATTTTGGTTAACAATTGTTGTACAGGAAACCACGGTGGCGCTAATGGAGATGAGGAAGAAGAGCCACAACATTCGAAAGAAGATCCTTGTGGCAATTGAGATTAGCAGCAATGCCCTGCCTTGCGGGAAAACCTGAGGATTTCTCATTAGGTCCTTCTCTAGAGATATTCAATATTTGTCATGCTTGTATTAGTAAGTTGGCCTTATGAGAGGTGCATAACACAAAAATTGTGTACATTAGGAAAATTTCTTTCAACTTGGAATATTGTTTGAAGTTCATTTTATGGGGATGAGGCATTGCTCACTACCAAAGAGTCTGAATTTGCATGATTGAAAAGCGTTGCTTGGATGATGCTACATGCACATGTTTACAGAAGAAAACTAGGTCTATGTGTTGCTTGTCTGTCAAACACGGATGTTTAGATCTGATATAACTGCCACCATTCATAATTTGACATATGACTTGCCTGCATGGTCTGTCAGCATATATCCCATTGCAAGAATGTGGCATTCAATACTGCAAAGGTGAGTTGGTTTTCCTTGGTTGCATGAAGGTTGATTGAATTGGCATTGAACTGTTACCCATCTGGCAGTGTTCCTACTCATCATTTTGTGTATTGCATAATCATCTTACATTTCTGAAAAGTTCTACTTTTGTCTGGGATAATTTTATTGGGCTATGAAGGTGGTTATTATTAGGGGTCTGATTGGTCAGGTGTTAAGATTTAGAAAGCTCGTGTTTGTCTATTGGTAGAGAAAATTAGGACACCAAGCAAAAGTTATCAAGCAACCACAAATATGGTGTTAATATTTAGAAAGCGCGTAGTTATCACACGAAGCAACAGTGTGTGCTTTTCTTAAATATTTGCAACCAAGTGATTAAGAAAGTTGAGGTAAACTCTCTTGCTGATTCATCATTGTATCACCTTTTATTGAGTACTTGCCACACTCCCTTTGCTGGTTTTCTTGCCATTTGTCCAGTATATGTTGGTTGATTATTGTTCTGCTAATACTGTTGTCAATCTAGGAGTGTACCAGCAGTGAGTTTGTGTATTTCCCTATTTTTTCTGATGGTCATAACATGAATTACAGAGCAAACATGAAATACTGTGATACTGTTGAGTAAACAATGAATAGGAATCAGTCCTGTAGTGTGCTGTGTTAAGTTTCAGATTCATTGTGTATACACTATATAGTCAACTAATTTAATGTATATATGAAGTACTGTTCCATTAACTTATTAAGTTATTTGTGAAGGGCAGTTGTTACTCTGTTCATGTAAATATCAGCAGTTGTATTTTTTTCAGTAAACGTCTACCTTGCAATTTTGAGATGCAGGACTGCAAATTCACATTTTTGGAGTTGATTGGGTTTATCTCTTACGTTTTTGTTATGTTTTTTTGTTGGGATTTTGGAATCAAATGAGTGGGCTTTTTGTCCATTATTTCGCTCTCTTTAAAAAGACTTCTATGAACGCTTTCTCATCCAATTGCACAAACCTATTTTTTGGTTCATCTATATAAATGATACTAAATGAATTTTATGAAAAGCAACTTACAATTAGTTAATGTTTTAGTTATAGTGTGAACCACCAATGTAAGTGATTTGTTTTAATATTTGCAAATCTAATTCCCCGCTTTTCAATTACCATGTAAAACACTGTAAGTTACTTTTCCGCTGGTACACGCTGGTCATCGTGGTTAGTGCCTTCGTCACTACTGAGCTTTATATATGCTTGCCTATCTATATAGGTTTCCTCCTTTTACTAATCCTATCGGCCTCTCTTTGTACCTTTTGAGACAATTGCTAGTAAAAACCTATTATATTTACACTAGCGGATTGTATATTTAAACCAAATTCCCTTTATGCATCATTTGAAGGAATTTTTTTGATAATGGTGAACAACGAATGCAATGAAAATAAGATTCCCCATTTCCTTACGATCCATTGCCGGAGGCTGCGGTCCTCCAAAGGCCCGCCGGGTAAACCACACGTTAAACTACATGTTAATTCACCAATTCTAGAGTCATGTGAAACTTGTGAAACCGCCAGACGAAGGAGAACGTGAATTTCGTGTTTTTTACGTTCTTTCATCGTATTTTACCCTTTCTGAGTGCCGTAGCATCTACAAATACTCATTCCTCTATGACTCCTCTCGTGACAAGAAGGTTCCTCTGTGTTTTACTTCCGACTTATTGGCCATGACCTATTATATCAAAGGAAATCCCCGTGTTATGCTGGACCAAAGAAGGAAAGACAAGCCCTCTGCTCATCCTATGTGCCTCCATGTGCCTCAACCCAACACTTTACTCCCTCGGCAACGGAAACCTCTGCCAAAGTCCGAGACCGTTTTGCGGGGGATGGATCTATCACAGAAGAAGCTAAAGAAGAGAAATCCCCAGTTCAGAAAGGATCTGGAAATGGAAGAGAAAAAAGGGTTTCTGGAGCTTGGCTTTGACTTCAGCCACGACAAGTTGAGCCCGCGGTTACTGCACCTTCTCCCTGGATTAAAGAGATTATTAATTGATCATGACAATAGCAACAGGAATTTGGAGTTTCAAAAATCGCCGCTGGAGAATTGGGAACTGCCAAACCCGAATGCCATAGGAATGGATATGAAAGAACACCTCAAACTGTGGGCTCGTTCTGTAGCTTCAACACTAAAATGCTAGTACTGGGAGGTTCCTAAAGTTTCTGTCTGGCCACTCTTTACAGGTTCCCTGACAATGATATCTAGATTTTGTTTATTGGATTTAGATCCAGGCATTGACTTTTAAAAATCTGATGGTTTTTCAACATTTAATTTGTTTGCTTGTGCCGATTATACATCTGAATCATATCGCTAACAAAATGTCAAAATTTCGAATAACGGACAAAACTTCTGTGGTAGTTTCCCCAACTATATGAAAATGTCAAGACATTACTGCTCAAACGTTCCAATACCATACTATAGGATATGTTACAATCGGCATTAAAGCGCATTTCAACTCTTATACAAATTCTACTTAATGTTGATGGAGTTGTTGGAATGATAAACTTCCACAATCAATATTTATTCATTTATAGATACAAAACCATTCTCGGATTTCTAACAGAAACTGGTGCTACCTCTAAAACATCTTCCCATCTCACGACTTTCCATATTTTAAACCTTTTCATTCATTGAATACTCAAACTTAAAAGTAGTTGGCCGTAGGCGTTTCCTATTTCGACCCCAGGTGGATGGGGCGCAATTGATTTTATTTTAATTTAAATGAACGGATCGGATTTAACTTGGGGGAATATAACTAGAATGTGCTATTTACTTGGGGCAATATAACTAGAATATTTTTCGTTTGAGTCTTATATCTATGGCTATGGCCCAAGGGAGAGTGTAGCAATGCAATATATATATATATATATATATATATATATATAATTTTTCTTATCACCTCTTTCTCTCAACGCTTCATCAATTAACAAAAGTATCCATGATTGCATTAACTGAAGCCTGCGGGATTGATTAACGATAGCCCAGGGGATTGAAATTATCTTCCGTTCTATATCTCGTTTCCTCTCCATCTTCATCATAAAATATTGGGCGAGCAAGGATATTTGCTCAGGTATTACAATTTTATTATAATTCTTTCATTCGAAAAACATTAAATCTATTTACATTTTCATCCTGTTATGGTATAGTGTTTTTGTTTTTGAAAAGACAGGTGAGACAATCGATTCCAAATGCCAAAACTCGAGAGGCCATGATGGGACTTGCTTTCATATTTGCTTGTATCCTCCTACACTACAGACTTGCTTTGATATTTGCTTGTATCCTCCTACACTACGGATGTATGGGTAACGCCTCAAGAGATTGAACACGGGTGAAATTACTACAAATCGTTTCCAAACACCAAAACTCTAGAGGCCAGAGTTAGTGATGGGACTTGCTTTCATATTGCTTGTATCCTCCTACACTATAGGGGTATGGGTGACGCCTCCAGAGATTTGAACACGGGTGAGACTACTGCAAATCGATTCCAAACACCAAAACTTCAGAGGCTGAAGTTAGTGATGGGACCTGCGTTCATATTGCTTGTATCCTCCTACACTACGGTCCTGCAAAGCGATTCCAAACACCAATACTCTAGAGGCTAGAGTTAGTGATGGGACTTGCTTTCATATTCCTTGTATCCTCCTACACTACGGGTGTATGGGTGATGCCTCCAAAGATTTGAACATGGATGAGACTACTGCAAATCAATTCTGTTACTGTCAGTCTTGTTTGCGTGCCATGAGTGATCAAATGTGCTTTCACCAAGCTTGTCAGGGGTCTCAAAATCAAATTTTACCACGTCACTAGGCTTACAGAGTAAAATTTGGTTACTCGTTAGTTACTCTATGAATGAGTTTAGTCTTTTTGGAAAGTCACATATGTTGGTCACCTATCCCATTTAGATGAAGGTGTCATAATAAAAACAAGTTTTCCTTATATCAGTCTTCATCATCATTCCATTCAATTTCAACTTTTTTTCATTAGGTCATTAGGGTTTTCAAGGTCCATTATTACCATGTGTAAATCCAGCATTGAATAAAGCACGACAAGCAGCTCCTGGACATTAACTTGTTCATTTTTCACAAGTTCATCATGATTTTAGTTTGAAAGGCTCCAGGAGAAGAAGTTATAATGTTCAAAAAGTGAAATTACAGCCTAGGTTTCAAGCTTCTAAGGTGACTCAGTTTTAAAATGTGAAAAATCAATTTTTCAAATGTTTGTGGGTCCCATTTCTTTTCAAAAAGGAAATCAATTTCCCTATATAAACCAAAAAGCCCCAAACTCATCTTATTTGCCTCTCATTCCTCATTGTGCATCGAGCTCTCCTTTCCATTGGTGAGAAAAACTCAATTTTCTAGGTAAATTTAGCAAAAAACCTCCAACATTGCGCTTCTAGAGATTGCGTTGCGCTTCTGAGGCCATCGCTATTCTTCTCGACACTACACTACAATTCCAAAGATTGCATTGTGCTTGTGCCAGAGCAACTTTAAAATTCCCAGAACTCACCCAAATCGGAATTTTAAGCTTGCAAACCTAGGCTCATGTACAAGTATGTATACCATCTTACTATAATTTTTATTTTGCAAGATGAATTCAGAGCTACAGATTTCTTCATTAGGGTTTCTAATGAATTTTCTATGAAATGATGCTAGGGTTGATGATGGTCATCTAGTTTTCATAATTTTAAACATGTAAAACCTCATCCTACACCTCTACACATGTTTAATATGCTACATGAACCACTAAACCAACTACAAAACACTAAATTACCTCACCAAAAATGAAACCCTAGCTCATTCCTATGGGATTTGGACAATTTTCCTAGAAACCCTGTTTTTCCTTTTTCACAAATATATCATTCCTTCATTTCACTTCCTTTCATCTTCATAAGTTGTTCATAGTTCATATTCACCTCCTACAAATTCCCCTTGCCATTTTTTCCACTCCACCTACCCATCAATTCATTTTTCACTCATCCCTCACTGTTTTTTCTCATTTTCCTGCTGCTAGGGTTTCTGTCATCATGGAAGGAGATTCTTCACCAGAAAGGAAGAAACATCACAAGGGAGGCAAAATTCTCAGATATGAACCTTCAAATTGCAATGAGATCAATTCATCACCCTTTATCAAACAATGCTTTGAAGATGTGAATTGCCTAGATTTTTGCAAAAGGGTGTGTGAAGTAGGTTTCCATGAGCAGTTGACAGATTGGGTTGTTACTCATTTGAAAGGAGAAAGTGCCATTATTGCTGGTGTTGACTTCACATTTTCAGTGGCTTCTATTTCACTTGCTACAGGGCTGCTAGATCATGGTGAATATTGGTTCAAGGGGATGAACTTAGATCTTGTACATTATAGATCTTTCTTGAAAACACCATACAGGGAAACCCATATTCATATCATACCTTTCAGGTACCTGTTGGAGAAGTATAATCCATTGATGAATGTTCTCATGAAATTCTTTACCTGTGAAGGAATGTTCTCTAGACTATATGCCTATCACATCTGACTTCTAATGCACTTTACAGCTCAGAAACCTCTAAACATGTGCAACTATCTATGCAGGAGCCTTTCCAAGATGTCAAAGAAAGTATAGGTGAAGAACAAGGAACACTATCCTAGTCTCTTTCATCATAGTCTGATCAACACCGTAGTGCTTCATCAACTTGCAGAGAATAACATGTCATGGGAATATTTCTTGGAAACAACTTTGAAATGGCATGAATCCAATGTGGCAGCTCAGCCTTCTAGCATGCCAACACAGCAAATGGAAATTGGGTCTTCAAGAAAATTAGTGGAAATGCCTAAATCACCTAAACTTGAGGTGACTAGGATGTATAAAAGAGGAAAGAGGCTTGCGTTTGCTTTTCATGGTGATAAAGGGGCCAAGACTTCTACATCAGCAAAACAGGGACCATCAATGCAAGATAAAAACTTGGTTGAGCATGAGTTTGAGTTGGTTGACTTAGAAGTAGAAAATGAGACCTCAAGCATGCAACAGATGATCAGAGACAAAGATTATCAGATCAAGGAACTTACAGTCAACATGGAAAGAGCAAGGTTTATCATTTCATTCCTAGAACAAGAAAATAGTCAACTGAAGGAAAAAACAATTGATCATGGAGAAAGAGCAAACTAAACTATTGCAGCAAGAAGGCAAGGGAAAAGTAGTCATGGAGATCAATGAGCCTGAAGGAACAAAAGGAAAAGGTAAGAGAAAGAGGCCAAGAACCAAAGGGCTTAAGAAGGCATTAGAGGAAGAAGAAAAGCACATTTTATTAGATGAGGAACTAGACCTACATGACAGAATTGCTTTAGAAGTCAATCAAGACAAAACGTACTGGTTAGATAAGGTCAATTACCATTTGGAGAAGCTTCTAGACAAGGCTAATAGAGACAATCAACTCCTAAGGCACATGGCACATCATTACAAGGCTTAGAACATGATTTGCAATATCAAGGTCAAGCAGCTTGAAAACAAGTTGAAAGAAGCCCTAAAGGACCAAAATGAAAAAGGAAACTTGAAGATGCTTGCTGAAGCATCTACTAGGCCAATTTTGAAGAAATTTTGATCATTTTTTATTTTTTGGAAATTTTAGTGCCTTACGCAGAAATTTAACCAGTCCCAAAAGTGCAGTACCTTGGCACTACACTTTCTCCTCAGGAATTCAATTCAGGAATGGTTAGCATTTTGGAAATCCCTTGGCATCCTCTCAAAACCCATTTCTTCAGATTTTCCAGAGGAGGCCTAAATTTTGAGAAAAATGGGAAAAAGTGGTCAAAATTAAGCTTTTTGGACCTCTTTTTGACAAGCGCTGCACTTCTGGAGTGACATTGGGAGATTGAACTTTTTAAGGCCTTCCCATGGGTCATTTTTAAAATTTCAATGTGTTCTGGAAACTAGACTTGAAAATATAGTTGGCCATTCTTTCAGATATTTATTTGGACCTACAAAAGGTACCTTAAAGTGGGCTCAAAGTCGGAGCTGCGGTTCTACAATTTCCTGCGTTTTTTATTTTAAATTTCACTATGTAAATATCCTAGTTTTCAATTTGACTAGGTCAAATTCAAAACTCTTAATGTAATTGAACTTGGTTCGAAGTTAGATGATGTAGGCATGAATAAATGCACATGATAGGTTGTTTTTGATGTTTAATAGGCCTCATTGAGGAAGTATAGTCCAAAACAAAGTCTACAAGCAGTGTTTGTATTTGACCTTCTCACTCTCACCTGTTGGTTGAGAGAATCTTGCAATCAGTTCCACCACCTAGGAATTCGACTCCTGAAGGTGGGGAAGTGGTTCAATTGAGTCTATATGTACTATTTCTCATTCAGAGAGAAGGGTTGGACTTTTGTGGAGGAGGCTTAGATGTTATGATCTTTTCAGCTAATACAGGAGCAATTGCAACTATTTTTTAGGAACTCTAGTTTTGTGAGTGTATGGTGCTTGTTCAATCTTTCTATCAGTTTCTAATGGCTAAATTATATTTCTTCACATGCTTTTTCTTCTATCTATGAGTTACCTTGCAGTTAAATAGACAAGATTCTTGATTTCAAGCTTTTTTTATGTGGTATTCATAGTTGTGTTTATTTCTTCTAAAAGCTAATGAACTCATACTTACGTATGCTCATTAGTATCTTAAAAACTTTCTAATCTATACTACATTGACAATATTTCAAATACACCATATCCTTTCAGATGCCTAGCTCCTTTCTATATTTATCTTTGCATTCCTAAATCCTATACTTAATCACTCGCTCTAAACCCTAGTACAACAAACCCTAAAATCCCAAATTCACAAACACAAACAAACATACATATCTAGCCTAAAAAAATTGTTCTTTATAGCTATTCATTGATAAAAACTTTGAGAGATCCCTCTCAAGCTTAGTAGAGCTAAGTACTGAGCTAAAAGTGGTTCGAGGTTACCTCTTTCGATCTCCTCCTCAGCCTAGGAAATTGTAGAGGCTAACATTTTTGGCGTTGTTGCCGAGGAAACAAGTGATATATCTTCCCTGGGAAAGAATAACAAAGATAAGATCTGATTGCTGATGGTGAATAGTGATCAAACACAAGAAAGGTTGTGCATCTTTTACCTGGCGACTCTAGTGTCGAAGAATCCCAAGAATTAGAATTCTCATGGTGACTCCATTGTTCAAAAACCGGTAGTTTGAAGAAATTATTGGTGGCTTAATTGTTTTCAAGATTGATTCAACTGCTCAAAGGTATGCTTATATGAATCGAGCTTACATTCCTGGTTTTCTAAATCGAATGCTTTGCATAGATTGGAAAACTAATTTCCCAAATTCATAGATGGAAATGAGGATGAGGCTATTCTACATCTTATCAAATTTCATTGGCATATACATAAACCTAAGATTTAATTTCATGAGGATTGTTGATGAAAATGTTTATGGCTACCCTAGAAGGAAAAGCAAGATCATGGTATGAAGGATTGAAGCCATGTAGCTTATTCTCTCTTAAAGAATTCCACACAACATTCTTTCAGTTTTATGGAAAATCTCATCATTCATTCTTTTTGTTCGAAGATTGTTGTGAATCCTATGAAAATTTCATTCAATACCTTGAAGAGAATTTTGGTGATGACGAATGTTTAGATTATGAGACCATAGAGGCCCTTTACGAATATTCTTCCCAATAGAAAATAACAGATATTAGTTGCTTTGAAACAAAGGATCATTCACAGCACACATCAACTTCTTCTTTGCTTGAAGATGAAACAGGTCTGCATCCCAACAGTTAGGAAGAAATTGGTCCAAGTCAGAATTTTGAAATTTCATATATAGAGAACTTAAGCAGTGAACCATCTTATGAAAATGATCATCTACTTTTGCAAGGAAGTAGTGAAAAAAAATTTGTTTTCCTTGATTCTTGTGACAGTCAAATTGATATTCTTCCTGTTGAAACACATGAGGAATCAAATATACTTGAAGTGGTTTTTGCATTTTAAGTTTTCCATGAGCATCCAAAACCCTGTCTTTTGAATGAGAGGTATGAAGATAGTCATTCACTTTTTTTTTTTTTTCAGATTGTTCTTTCTCTGAGTTTTTATTTCAAGATTAGGTTTGTGAAGACCAAGATGGTTTCTGATGAAATGTATGAACAAGGATCCCTAGACATTCACCACTCATAGGTCTCTCCAACTCATCCATTTTCTGAAGCACTATTTCAAGGGCAGATTTGTGCAAATCATAATTTTGAAATGGTATGTGTGAAGGTTTCAGACAATGTAATTATGGTAGAGAATAGTCATCAAACATTACAAGTAGATGATGAAGAGGAGAGCAGTGATAAGGGAGAGGCTGTTTTATAGCCTCATGCACATTATCATCTTCTTCAAGGTAAAGAAAATTAAGATTCTTTCGAAGAAGAGGAGATTGTCCTGGATCCTATGGATGAGCACATCTTTGCTATTGATGATATGGTTTCCTCAAATGCAGATTTTCAAGAAAAAACTTGCCTTTTTCCTAATGCGAATGGAAAACGTTATGAACATTTTCATCTTGAAAAAAAAAATTTCATTGAAAGTTGAAGGGTGTGCTTGTATTTCTGTTGACTCTCAAGACAGGGTAACATTTCATATTATTCAGGATCCTTTTGCTAAATTGTTTCAGTCATCAAGGGAGATGAATCTTATTGTATTTATGGATCATGTACATATGTTCAGTGGACACTTGGAGTGGCCTATCTTTTATTTTTTCCGCCTGTTCAAAGAAACTGTGAGAAGGATTCAAATAAGTAGCCATTTGATGGATTGGTTATAGTGGAGGGATCCTTACACACGATTGTACATACATCTTCAGCAGGTTGGCAGTTATCATCAGAAGTTTGAAGCCCAAGGAGAAGGCCATAAGGCTTCTATGATCAACTGCTGTTTTCTTTCTGTTAAAAAAGTTGTAAAGTCAGTTTTTCAGTCAGTATGTTTTTTATAGTCAAGTCAATTCAGTTAGTCAGATAGTTTTAAGTTTGATTTTAGCCTTTGCATTCTAACTCCATGCCCAAAGGATAAGGCTACTTGGTCTACGGTGTTCTTGACACCTCCAAGGAGCTGCAATCCCAAGCTGGAGCCAATGTTAGTTTCAATCTTGTTTGTCTGTCACTAGTGATCAAATGTGCTTTTACCGAGCTTGTCAGGGGTCTCAAAATCAAATCTTACCATGTCACTAGGCTTACAGAGCAAAATTTGGTTGCTAGTTAGTTGCTCTAGGAATGAGTTTAGTCTTTTGGGAAAGTCACATATGCTGGTCACCTATCTCATTCATATGAAAGTGTCATAGTAAAATCAAGTTTTCCTTATATTAGTCATCATCATCATTCCACTCAGTTTCAGGTTCTTTCCATTAGGTAATTAGGGTTTTCAAGGTCCATTATTACCACGTGTAAATCCAGCATTGAATAAATCATGACAAGCAGCTCTTTGACATTAACTTGTTGAGTTTTCACAAGTTCATCATGATTTCAGTTTGAAAGGCTCCAGGAGAAGAAGTTCCAATGTTCAAAAAGTGAAATTACAGCCCAGGTTTCAGCCTTCTAAGGTGACTCAGTTTTAAAGGGTGAAAATTCAGTTTTTCAAAGGTTTGTGGGTCCCATTTCTTTTCAAAAAGGAAATTAATTTTCCTATATAAACCAAAAATCCCCAAACTCATCTTATTTGCCTCTTATTCCTCATTGTGCATTGAGATCTCCCTTCCATTAGTGAGAAAAACTTGATTTTCTAGGCAAATTTAGCAAAAACACTTTGACACTATGCTTCCAGAGACTGCGCTGCACTTTTGAGGCTAGCATTGTGCTTTGGTGTTGCGCTTCCAGAGATTGCGCTGCGCTTGTGCCAGAGCAACTTAAAAACACCCAGAACTCACCCAAATCAGAATTTAAAGCTTGCAAATCCTTTTTCCTACAAACCTAGGCTCATCTATAAGTAAGGATACCATCTTACTATATTTTTTATTTTGCAAGATGAATTCAAAGCTAAATATTTCTTCATTAAGGTTTCTAGTGAATTTGCAATGAAATGATGCTACGGTTGATGATGGTCATCTAGTTTTCATATTTTTAAATATGTAAAACCTCATCTTACACCTCTACACATGTTTAATAAGCTACATGAACCACTGAACCAACTACAAAACATTAAATTACCTAACCACAAATGAAACCCTAGCTCATTCCTATGGGATTTCGACAATTTTCCTAGAAACCCTGTTTTCATTTTTCACGAATATATCATTCCTTCATTTCACTTCATTTCATTTTCATAAACTCTTAATAGTTCATATTCACCTCCTACAAATTCCCCTTGCCATGTCTTTCCACTCAACCTACCCATCAATTCATTTTTCACTCATCCCTCACTGTTTTTTCTCATTTTCTTGCTGTTAGGGTTTTTGTCATCATGGAAGGAGATTCTTCACCAGAAAGGAAGAAACATCACAAGGGAGGCAAAATTCTCATATTTGAACCTTCAAACGGCAATGAGATCGATTCATCACCCTTTATCAAACAGTGCTTTGAAGATGTCAATTACCTAGATTTTTGGAAAAGGGTGTGTGAAGTAGGTTTCCATGAGAAGTTGACAGAATGGGTTGCTACTCATTTGAAAGGAGAAAGTGCCATTATTTTTGGTGTTGACTTCACATTTTCAGTGGCTTCTATTTCACTTGCTATAGGGCTGCCAGATCATGGTGAATACTAGTTCAAGGGGATGAGCTTAGATCTTGTACATTATAGATCTTTCTTGAGAACACCATACAGGGAAACTCATACTCATATCATACCTTTTAGGCACCTATTGGAGAAGTATTCTCCATTGATGAAAGTTGTCATGAAAGTATTTACGTGTTAAGGAAGGTTCTCTAGACTATATGCCTATCACACCAGGCTTCTAACGCACTTTATAGCTCAGAAACCTCTAAACATGTGAAACTATCTATGCAGGAGCCTTTCCAAGATGTCAGAGAAAGTACAGATGAAGAACAAGGAACACTATCCTAGTCTATTTCATCATAGTTTGATCAAGACTATAGTGCTTCATCAACTTGCAGAGAAGAACATGTCATGGGAATCTTTCTTGGAAACAACTCTGAAATGGAATGAATTCAATGTGGCAGCTTAGCCTTCTAGCATGCCAACATAGCAAATAGAAATTGGGTCTTCAAGCAAAATCAGTGGAAATTCCTAAAGCACCTAAACCTGATGTGACTAGGATGTACAAAAGAGGTAAGAGTCTTTTGTTTGCTTCTCATGGTGAGAAAGGCGCCAAGCCTTCTGCGTTAGCAAAACAAGGACCATCAGTGCATGATAAGGACTTGGTTGAGCATGAGTTTCAGTTGGTTGACTTAGAAGTAGAAAATGATACATCAAGCGTGCAATATATAATCAGATCAAGGAACTTACAGTCAACATGGAAAGAGCAAGGTTTATCATTTCATTCCTAGAACAAGAAAATAGTCAACTGAAGGCAAAACAATTGATCATGGAGAAAGAGAAAACTAAACTATTGCAGCAAGAAGGCAAGGGAAAAGCAGTCATGGAGATTAATGAGCTTGAAGAAACAAAA
Source organism: Pinus tabuliformis (assembly GCA_031772625.1). NCBI lineage: Eukaryota > Viridiplantae > Streptophyta > Pinopsida > Pinales > Pinaceae > Pinus > Pinus tabuliformis. The sequence continues at coordinate 426,926,947 of CM062809.1, forward strand.
GGAAAAGGTAAGAGAAAGAGGCCAAGAACCAAAGGGCTTAAGAAGGCATTAGAGGAAGAAGAAAAACACATCTTACTGGATGAGGAACTAGACCTAGAGGACAAAATTGCTTTAGAAGTCAATCAAGACAAAGAGTACTGGTTAGACAAGGTCAATGACCATTTGGAGAAGCTTCTAGACAAGGCTAATAGAGAAAATCAACTACTAAGGCACATGGCACATCATTACCAGGCTCAAAACATGATTTGCAATGTCAAGGTCAAGCAGCTTGAAAACAAGCTCAAAGAAGCCCTAAAGGACCAAAATGATAAAGGAAACTTGGAGATGCTTGTTGAAGCATCTATGAGGGCTTAACATGCCTCATTTTACATATCTTGACCAATTTTGAAGAAATTTTGATCATTTTTGGTTTTTTGGAAATTTTAGTGCCTTATGCAGAAATTTAGCCAGTCCTAGAAGCGCAACACCTTGGCACTCCAATTTTTCCTGAGGCACTTAATTCAGGAATGGTTTGCATTTTTGGAAAGCCCCTGGCATCCTCTCAAAACTCATTTCTTCAATTTTTCTAGAAGAGGCCTAAATTTTGAGGAAAAAGTGGTAAAAAATCAGCTTTCTAGACCTCTTATTGACAGGCGCTACGCTTCTGGAGTGACTTTGGGAGATTGAATTTGTGAAGGCCTTCCCATGGGTCATTTTCAAAATTCAAAGTGTCATGGAAACTAGACTTTAAACTCTAGTTGACCGTTCTTTCCGATATTCATTTGGACCTCCAGAAGGCACCTTGAAGTGGGCTCAAATTTGGTGCTGCGCTTTTGCAATTTCCTATGTTTTTTTACTTCAAATTCCACTAAGTAAATTTCCTAGTTTTCAGTTTGACTTGGTCAAAGTAAAAAATCTTAATGTAATTGAACTTGGTTCGAAGTTATATGATGTAGTCATCAATAAATTCACATGATAAGTTGTTTTCTATGTTTAATAGGCCTCATTGAGGAAGTATAGTTGAAAACAAAGTCTACAAGCAGTGTTTGTATTTGACCTTATCACTCTCACCTCTTGGTTGAGAGAATCTTGCAATCAGTTCCACCACCTAGGAATTTGACTCCTGAAGGTGGAGAAGTTGTTCAAGTCTATATGTATTATTTCTCATTCAGAGAGAAGGATTGTACTTGTTTGGAGGAGTCTTAGATGTTATGATCTTTTTAGCTAATACAGGAGCAATTGCAGCTATTTTTCAGGAACTCTAGTTCTGTGAGTGTATGGTGCTTGTTCAATATTTCTATTAGTTTCTAATGGCTAAATTATCTTTCTTCACATGCTTTGTCTTCTATCTATGAGTTACCTTGCAGTTAAATAGACAGGATTCTTGATTTCAAGCTCTGTTTATGTGGTATTCATAGTTGTGTTTATTTCTTCTAAAAGCTAATGAACTCATACTTACATATGCTCATTAGTATCTTCAAAACTTTCTAATCTATACTACATTGACAATATTTCAAATACACCATAGCCTTTCAGATGCCTAGCTCCTTTCTATATTTGTCTTTGCATTCCTAAAGCCTAGACCTAATCACTGGCTCTAAACCCTAGTCCAACAAACCCTAAAATACCAAATTCACAAACACACAAACAAAAATACATATCTAGCCTAAAAACTTTTTTATTTAAATCTATTCATTGATAAAAACTTTGAGATATCCCTCTCAGGTTCAGTAGGGATAGCTACTAAGCTAAAAGTGGTTCGAGATTACCTCTTTCGATCTCCTCCTCAGCCTAGGAAATTGTAGAAGCTAACAAATTCCAAACACCAAAACTCCAGAGGTCAGAGTTAGTGATGGGACTTGCTTTCATATTGCTTGTATCCTCCTACACTATGGGGTATGGGTGACGCCTCTAAAGATTTGAACACGTGTGAGAGACTATTGCAAATCGATTCCAAACACCAAAACTCTAGAGGCTAGAGTTAGTGATGGGACTTGATTTCATATTGCTTGTATCCTCCTACACTACGGGCGTATGGGTGGTGCCTCTAGAGATTTGAACAGGGGTGAGAGACTACTGCAAATCGATTCCAAACACCAAAACTCCATAAATTAAAGAAAGTAACAAACATAAAGAAATGTGTTTACAGTTTCGTGAATATAAATTGGATTCACTGCTTTTTAGAAAATAATATGAATCCAGGGGCCTACATTTCTAGGTCACAAATGAATCATACGTCAACATTTCTTGACCCATAGCTTACTTCTGATCAACTAAGGTTGTTTCTTTCCACCATGAAAGGTTAACTTGGAGTGATGCGAGCTTTCAATAAGGAAGCCCCATTTGAACAAGTGATTGAGATTAAAATTGTTTGTGTTCCCATATTGCTACCTTCTTCATGCTAAAGCATCTAGATATGATCCACCATGTCATCCTAGCCATGTGCTCATAAGCACAATACCATATCTAGATCTAATGTTATTTCTTTTCATTGAGCCTATCTGTGTGCTGAACTATAAGCTATGGTGAGTTTCAATGTACCGGGCTTGGATTAACCCAAAAAAAACGAGTTATGTGGTCCCAAAAAGCCACCGCTCACTCGCAATTGAGGAGATGTGAGGCAGTCCCAATTAAGAACGAGGTGCGGTAATTTCTTTCTTTTTTCTATTTTTGTTGTTTGTATTTATGGATTCAACTTTTTCTTTGTGTTTTAGATGATTGGCTCTATTACTCAATTGGGTTGGGTTGGTACTATTGGAAGCTAATAAACTCCAAGTGTAAAAATATAAACATCCCATGGAATGTGTTTCATATTTCCAAGGTGACGCGATAAAACTTCAACCAAGCTTCGCCATTCAAGCTTAACACTTTCATCCCAGAATGCACACATTTTTGAAGTGGCCAGAATACACAGATTTGAAGTGGTTCATGTCCATTCAGATACCAATATATGAAAATAACACAATAAAAAAAAATATAACACTTAAATATTATCTACCATTTTATGAATTTATATGAGTATCATAGTGTATATCATATATATATTCACACAAAAAAAATCACAATTTATTATAAATATATATAGTATATTTATGTCATAAATACTAAGGTAGATTTATTTTAAATATGAATTTAAGATGAGCAGAGATGGATACAATTTCTTCACGTGCAATTTTTTTATGAAACAACACTATTTAAATATTTTGTATAGTTATTTTTTTATTTTAAATTTTTATTTGGACCGACATAAACAAAATTTCAAATTTGATAAGGTATACCCAAAATTACACATCATAATAACAAAAGTAATTTAAAATTTTTACACTTTAGTGAGCGGTATTATATTTCCCCCCTCGAGTGAAAAACCATCCTTGGTATTTATTCTTGGCCCATAGAGTAGATTGTGATATGCCTCCTGCATAAAATTCTCATCCTCCCAAGCAGCCTCTTTCATAGCAAAATTTATCTCCAATCGAGAATATGTAAAGGTTCAACCAAGAACTCTTTGTCTAGCTCAACCTATATCCGCAGTCATCATAACTTATTGTTAGTTTCCCACTAGTCATTACTTAAGAATGACACACACACACACACATATTACCATTATAACTTCATTGTTTACCTGTACATCCTGCCAATTAATAATGTGCTTAGGATCATATATATACTTCTTTAATAAGGAAAAATGGAATACATTATGTATACATATATGGCTAGGTAGAGACAATTGATAGGATACATGCCAGCTTGAGCAAGTATTTGGAAAGGGCCACATAATTGGGGAGCTAGCTTTGCACTACTTTCACACCTTAAAGTTCTCTTATTTGGTTTGATCCTTACATACACGGTCTCTCACATAAAATTCCCCGTAGGTTTTTCTCTTGTCTGCATAAGTGTTCTATCGATCTTGAGAAACTTTTGAATTCATTCATACTTTCTTCATTATGTGTTCCATCTCTTTTAGCATGTCTGGTCCCAGTATTATTTTATCTTCACGTTTAGTACAATTAATAGGCATCTTACACCTTCGCCCATACAATACTTCGAATGGGCTCAGATTTAAGGAAGGATGATAGTTATTTTTGTACGCAAACTCCATAAGGTGGTGGTAATCTTCCCATTTGATTGGTTGTTGCATGACATACATCTTTAACATATCCCTAAACAATTGGTTTACATGTTTAGTTTTCTCATTCACTTGTGGACGGTAAGTAGTATTGAGATATATTTGAGTGGCTAGACTAGTAAATAGAGCCTTTTAGAAAGCAAAAGTAAACTTCAAATATCTATCAGAGATTACTACCTTAGGTATACCATGTAAATGAAAAATTCTCTCATAAATATGTCAACAACTTGAACAATTTTATAAGTTGACTATACAAGAACAAAATGTGTTGATTTTCTTCATTTGTCCATGCCCACCATTATGGAGTCAATTTTCATTTTCGACTTAGGTAAGCGTGTCATAAAATCCAACGTGATGATTTCTCATTTCCATTTAGGAATTGGTAACAAGAGAAGTAAACCTATTGGATGTTCATGTTCAACTTTTACATGTTGACAATCTAGACATCTAGCTAGATATTTTTCCATTTCCCTCTTTATACTAAGCCAAAAATACCCTTTTCTTAAAGACATAATTCATTTCTGGTAACTACTGTGGGAATCATATGAGATCCTATTATATTCATCTAAAATTAATTGTTTAATAGCTTGTTGGTTGGGGACATAAATTGTGTTCCTATAAATCAGCAAATTATTCTTATTAATGTCATATCCTAGTTGTTTTTCGAAGTTGTCTTCTTGCTTTCCTTTCTACCCTAAAAAATGATATTCTTGGTCTTTTTGAGCTGCATCATTAATTTTATCTATAAAATCATTTTTTATTTGACTAAATGAGATTTCCTAAACATAGTTCAACCTCCTACTTTAAGGAATCTACCAACCAATTTTCCTTACCTTTCAAATGTTTTATATCAAAGTCAAATTCGCTTAAGAAAGCAGTTCGCCATTCTTGTCAAAAATTAAGGGTGGGCTACTTAAGGAAATTAGTTAAACTATTTTGATCAATCATTAAAATGAATTTATTTCCTAACTATTAGTGTCACCATACTTTTAAAGCATGAATTATTGTTGTCAATTCTAAGTCATAGGTGAAATGTCGCTATTCATGCTCCTTTAAATTTCAAGATTCATAAGCCACTACCTCTCCTTCTTGCATCAACACACCTCCCACCCTTTCTTGACACACATCTATGCAGACAAGAAATTCATTTTCTGGTTAGAAATCCTTAAAACAAGGTCAGTAGTGAGCAAATGCTTCAGTTGGTCAAAACTATTTTAACATTCCTATGTCTAGTTAAAATTTGTCGCCTTCTTCTATAAAGATGTCATGGTGTAAGATACTCTTCAAAATCATTCTATAGAGCAATGATAATAGCTTACTAATCCCATAAAAGATCGTATGTATGTAACATTTTTAGGAATGGGTCATTCCATAATAGTATTAACATTTTTTGGATCTATAGTTATTCCCTCTTGAGTGATCACATGTCTCAAGTATTGTATCTGATCTTTATAGAATTCACATTTTCTATATTTGTTGTATAGTTGGTTTTCCTGTAGAGTTTGAAATACTATTTTCAAATGCCTCTTATGTTCTTCCATATTATTTGAATAAATTACGATGTCATCAATAAAAATTAATATGAATTTGTCAAGGTATGGGTGAAATATGTTATTCATAAAGCACATAAATGTGGCAGGGCATTAGCAAGCCCAAAAGGTAAGAATACAAATTTGTAGTGCCCATAACGAGTCCTAAATGTATTTTTTCATATGTCTTCATCTCTTATCTGTATCTGATGGTATCATGAGGGTGAATGCATGAAGATGTGTTACACTTTTTGGGGAGAGCACGAGTTGGGAGGGAGAAAAAAATAGCTCGATCAAGCTATATTTTAGCCCTTTATTGAGCTATTTCAGGGATTAAAAATAAACCCTTGATTTAGCTCCTACATAACCCACAGTCACATAAGATCTGGACTGAGCTATTTTTTTAAACTTCCCACCGAAATCACAACGAGGATTTTATGGTTCAAAGGGCTCGATCGAGCCCTTGTTTAACCATGTCAAGAGTTTGATCGAGGGTTTGTTAAACCCTTAATCCAGCTATTTAAAATTTTACCTTAATCACTCGATCAAGATTTTAAGTTCTCAATTGAGCTACTGAGTGCCTAAAAAACCTAGTTTTAGCTCCTCTTATGCATATTTCTATGCAACACCATTTTGTACCCTAGCAGAATTCAAGCAAAATTTGTCCTTAAGGGGTGGAGTTGATCATGTCGGATTGGTGAAGGAATCCTCTATCCAATGGCATATGAGTTTGATATTTTCGAATTCATATCATATTTTTCTTCTAATTTATTTTAAACATAATGCTTGAATTTTTTTTTGGATAGTTTCAAAGGGGATAAATAAAATATCAATAACATAAAATATATAAAACAAAAAAAATTCAAAAAATACAAATATGTTTTTTTATAAATCCTCTTCAAAAGGGTACTCTTGGTTTTTCAATTTACTTAAATAGTAAAAAAATTATTACCTAAACACGTGTCTGCAAAATGCAATTGAAATATTACTTTGCAAACTTCAAAAAATAATAAAAATATAATTTTGCATTAAAAAAAAAATTAATATCCACAACTTATTTCTCTCTGTATATATAATGTTCATATATATTTTTCTTCAAATTACAAATTTTAGATTAAGTTATGCTACATGAACAAACATATGCCTATTAAGATGTGCAAAAATCTGCCATGATGAGCATTTCATTTAATGGAAAACTGATAGATTATACAATACTATTTTTGTGCAAAAAATATCATTAGGACAACAATATATTTCTCTACAAATTGTATTTTACTCCGAATCAAAATTCACAATTCGTATATGAATTTTGAGGGATTTAATTCGATAAAAGAGTAAAATTTTGAAATTTCATCACGACATTTGGCCCAAAAGTGTAACCCATATTCATGCATTCACCCATGATCATACGTCAATCTTGGAAAACAATATAGCACTCTTAAGTTTGAATAAATCATTGATCCTAGGTAATGGGTACTTGTTTTTAGTGGTTAACTTATTTAATTGTTGATAGTCAATGCAAAGCCTTAGGGTTTTGTCTTTCTTTTTGAAAAAGAGTACAGGAGCTCCTAATGGCGATATGCTTGGGCAAATGTACTTTTTATGAGGTAGCTCCTGAAGTTGCACTTTAACTGTGTTACTTTTGGTATTCTCATGTGATAGGGTTGCTTAGATACTAGGGTGGCTCATGAAATCAACTCAATTGTAAAATCAATATATCATTTAAGGGGCAACCCAAGGATCTGTTTTGGAAAGACATCAACAAAATTTTGAACATATGGTAAATTTTCTAAGGTTGTTGTCTTCTTCTTAGAAATAGCGTATCCCACTTGGACTGCGTACATATGACAACCTTTCCTAATGCATTTTCCTAACTGTGATGTTGTTATTGGTCTTAATTTCAAGCGTATTATTATTCCCTAGAATTCCTGCCCAGAACCTCCTTCATGAATGAAAATGATAGTTTTTGTTTTATAGATTACAAAGGAACAATTATTTTCTAGTCAATGCATACTAATCAAAACATCAAAAACCTAATGGAAAAATATTTAAATTACTGTTATTGTTTGACTTTCCAATACAACAGAACAATTTTCCACTTTTACTGCCACTCTCCTTTTTACACCATTGGATAATTGTACCAGCTATGGCTTCTTAAATTTACTAACATGAAAATGACATGACTACATTATTTTAGAATTTATATCTCAAACTTGATTTAGGATCCATTAAAATAGACATAGCATAGTTGTAAATATTATCTTCAAATGCAATCATCATAGGTTAGTACTCAGTATGATGGTCTTCTAGTGCAACATTGATCTTCGGTAGACTTTTCACCACTTCCCCTACAATAGATGCCTCTTGAATATTTGCTACCTATTTTTTTCTCCACAATCTCAACGCTATAATGGTGGCTTTTGTGGTTGGCGAGATTCAAGTTTTCTTGATAGATCTGCTGATTTAGATTCATTTTGCAGTCAGAGAAATTGATGACTTTTCCTGAAGATTTACCTTGCTAATATCTGTATGAACTCTTAATATTCACAGTTTTTTCCTTATTAAAGTTTTGAGGGTATTTCTTCCCTTTCATTCCCGATCATGCTTTTTTGTTACCTCCCTTGTGTTTTATTTGTTGATAGCAAGCATATTTGTGCCTTATGAATAACTTCATCCATGGTCTTAGGGTTATAAAACTTCAATCGTTCCTTTATAGATATAGAGAGTCTTCTTATAAAACATTGCACCTTAGCTTTTTCTCCACTTATATAAGCGACACATCTTAATAAGGTGGTAAATTTCACCACATACTCATCCATGGACAAATGACCCAATCTAAGGTCATGAAATTCCTTGGATTTATCATCATAAAGCTACTGCATTAGGTACTTATTCTTAAAATATTATTGGAAATTCTCCCATAATATTCCTTGTTCATCAATTCCTAGGACCGCCTTAACTTCCTCCCACCATAGGGTTGCTTTTCCCTAGAGTTGTTATATTGTTAAACGAGCCTTCAAGTTGTAGTCATACTTGTAAATATGGAGGTCCTTATTAATTTTCACTAACCATGCTTCCACAACTTCCTCTAATTCATTTTCAAAGGTTGGGGGCTTAATTTTTCCTAAATTCCGCTTGTAATTTTGTTTTCTCTCTTTTTGCACCTTTGGTCATTCATTTACTTATCACCCTTTGACTCTTGTGTATGACTTTTCTCAGGTACATTGTCCTTTCTCGGTTTATGTGATTTTGTCATGTTTCCATTATCTGGACTTGGGATTAAGTTTCTTTGATTCTTCCTATCAATTAAGCACTTAATTATTTTTTCTTTCTCCCGCAACAATCACTCATTATCAACTTTTATATTACGTTTATATCCTCAATGGTTGCAATGTTTCCAATAGCATTATAGTTGTGGATTAGGGTTCCCCTCCCAACTCGACCCACGTTTCTAGATTAGGTCTTGGAAAAGGTATCAAACCAAGCCTAGTAAGTGGTCTTATAGGTGGTGTGATAATCATACCACTTCCCCTTCCCATCTCTCTTTATTTGTCAAGCAAAAACTACAATTTGTTATTCTCTTGGTTTAGCCTGAAAAGGCCACAGTGTGAGCATCATGGCTCTCATACCACTTGTTACATATCTCACAATTATTTTTTTTACATTAATGAAATGGATAATTTAATTGCAAAAGATTAGTAACTAAATATTATCCTTTTTCTTTAATCTTTACTGTTTATTGTTACCAGTAAATAACGTTAGGGTCACTATTATCATTTCCATTGCTTTCTCTTAAAATGTCAGAAGTTCTCACATATTTTACTATTTTGATACTATGGAGTTCCTATGCATGAATATAACATACATTTAAGGTGTTCTTACCCTCCAATCGATATATATATAAATATAAACTCCTCCCATTGCATTTGAAATTTGTCTACGATAGTATTTGAGTTATTGATATTTTCAACCATAAGACTTCGCATCAAATTTTGGCCATTAATGTGGGTTTTTTTAACATTATATTTTTATCCATGCTCTTACAACCTTTGGAATCTGACGATCCAAACTTATCCATGTGGTTCCATACCAGTCTTAATATGTTGACACCTCTCCCAAACTCTCTAGACTTGCCGACAGAAAGTGTCACGTCTGGAGAATTAACCTTCGAAACAGAGAGATCAATTAATGGAACCGAGCTTCTGTGGTTTTGATTGACGGCGCGAGTGAATTTTTACGATTATTGGGATTAACCACCTCCTAGACATGCCAACAGAAAGTGTCACGGTCTGGAGAATTAAATACACTTTCAAAACATAGATATCAATTAATGGACCCAAGGTTCTGTGGTTTTGATTGATGTTGTGAGTGAATTTTCACGATTATTGGGAGTAACCACCTCTCTCCCACTGCATCATTCCACTCCCAGTTGCACCATTCTCTCGTAGAGGCGAGCTTTGCGACCTGCCTTGGATACTTGCAATATTTTTTTATTGGTCAGGTAGCTTCCACTCGTAGGGGAAATTCGACACTCGAACTGCTTGTTGTTGGATTCCTTTTATATTTTTAGATGAGTATTTGTTTTTATTTCTCCACAAGTAGGTGCCTAAACTAGGGTTCAGGCTACCTCCTTTCTTCATTTTCTTATTGTGCATTATGTAGAGTTAGCAACTACAACAGGGCTACCTCCAACATTTTTGGAATTGGTTAAATATTGGGAAATAACCCCACTACACTCTCAATGGAGTATACATTACTATTTCGGTTTCATTCTCCAGGTCTGGATTATACTCAAATGCTTTGTATGATTATAATACCCCTATTTTCTTTTCTTATGTCGTTTGACCAAAGGTTCTAACTTCTTTCATTTTATCTTATGTCGTTTGACCAAAGGTTCTAATTTTATTTATTTATCTTATATCGTTTGAGCAAAGGTTCTATTTTTTTTATTTTATTTTTGGATTATACTCAAATGCTTTGTATGATTATACTACCCCTTTTTTCTTTGCTTATGTCGTTTGACCAAAGGTTCTAATTTTTTTTTTTTTTTTACCTTATGTCGTTTGACCAAAGCTTCTAATTTTATTTATTTATCTTATGTCGTTTGAGTAAAGGTTCTGTTTGTTAAACTTACATGGACAGCGAAACAGATGGAAAGATAAATCAGTGATTGCATTTTTTATTAACAATAGATATAGTACATTTATAGTACACATATGTGACTCTTGGGATTCAGATCCCAAGGTCTCTTGGACTGCTTTGTCCATTCAACTTCCACGCTAACCCTTTAGGATTAGGTGTCCAACATTCCCCCCCTTAATCCGAAGGGTTATGTATGAGTCCAAGAAGAGATCTGTAATACAACATGTGCAACAAATGCATGGCAGCACTAGGCTGAATGTGCTCTATGAAATGTTGGTATAAAGGGCGGTGGTTTAAGGATGACCACCAACACTGGAACGCTTAGTGCAGTTCCCGGAACTCTTCCAAAACTGGCAAGAAACTGAAGTTTTCTGCTAGAGGAAGTGATCCTATTGTTTTAAAGAGGGAAACCTTCAACCATGAAAGGGAGGTCTCACCCCGCATAAAAGGTAAAACTTCAACCTGAAAAGGGAAGTCTCAACCTGTGATGGTTTAAGGATAACCAACAACTCTGGAATGCGTAATGCAATTCCTGGAACTCTTCCAAAGCTGGCAAGAAGCTGGTGTCTTCTGCTAGAGGAAGTGTTCTCAATCTGTGATCACGGGCATCTTTGTCTCTGGCTACAACTCTGAAACTGGTGTGGCAGGTTGTGGCTCAGGCTCGCTTGATGTGGCTTTGAAGCTTGTAGATGACCATCATTTCCCCCCCTGTCAGATACAAGGTGAGATGATGGAGAAAACTCGGCTGCAAGACTGTTCAATACTCTGGAACAAGTTCTGACATGTGTTTGGAATATCTTATTGGCTGTTGATGCCCATTGCCAAGAAGCGATCCATCCAAGATGAATCTTTGTTCTTGCAGGACGTTTGTTTTTGAAGCATCTGTGTGAAGAATGGCTGGTTTTATGACAGTGCTCACATGGATGAAGATCAAAACAGTGATCTTTCACATGGCCAACTCGATCACAGTGTTGGCATTTCACGATTTGTTGTTTTTGTTGTTGTTGTTGTTGCTGTAGAAGAGGGGCAGAGTCTGGAACAGCTGAAGCTGAACTGTCATGAGGAGCAGTTGAACTGTCATAAATGAATCCAGCACTCTGAAACTGAATGGGCTTGGCATAGTCTGGAATATGAAAGGACAAGTCCTTGTCATATCCAAGACCAGTTCTGTGCTTGTTGTGGACAAGCTGTTCCCAAGGTCTGATGATGGGCTTGGGAAGTGCAGACTGAGTTTCTGCATCTGCATATACAACTGCTGCTTTGTTTGAATGAACGGTAACATTATTAACATGCTGCTGATGGGTGGTTGTCTCAATGTTTTGAACAGAAACAGGTTCAGAATGGTGTAGCTCTTCTTGCTGTAGCTGTGATTCAAGCTGCAAAAAGTCGATCTTTTCTTGTGCATCATGCAGGCAGGTCTGAATGTCACAAAGAGTGTCTTTGCTAACATTTACCTTCCCACCAATAGTGGAGTGTATTAGTGTATTCAGTAACTCTAATACATCATGAAATCTAGCCATTGTCTCAACAAAGAAATGAACACTCAGCAAGTCTAGACAAACCCCAGCTATTGAAGATTTCAAAAAATCAGTTTGAAAAAGGCACTCAACTAATTCCAGCTAAGAATCTAGCCAATCACTAACAGATTTTTCAATTATCAAGTTTTCACACAATGACTGTAAGCTGAACCCGTGTACTTTATTCTTTATCGCAGCAAAGTAGAACAGAATACAAATAGAACCGAAATTTCACACTGTAGAGACCAATTATAATCTTCAGAAGCTATTCTGATTTTCTTCTAGTTGCAAAGAACCATCAACACTTCTGGTATAATATTATGCCACTGTTTGTTGCTCATAGTTCCCATTCACACTATTCAACATTGAGACTTAGCTGTTAAAAAATGTCGTTGAATACCGCAATACAAGTCTTTTATGTCTGCTAATCTGACAGAGTTCATTTTTCAAACCTGGACACAGGCAAAAGCTGCGAAGTACTCGCTCATTGTCACAGCTCATTTGGCTGGAAATACGATATTAGTTCATCCAGGTTTTAACCGAATCCAAGCTTTACTCACTTCCAGGGATTGACAATTTGCGGCAAAAATGTTCAAAAAGTTTTCTAGTGAGGAAATTTCTTCCCAGAATCAAGTAAAGGCATCTGTGCAACGCAAGATCCGTCAAAGCATTGCAGAGGAGTATCCGGATTTGGAGCCTGTATTAGAAGATTTACTTCCAAAGAAATCTCCTCTTATAGTTGCAAAATGCCAGAATCATATTAATCTGATTTTGGTGAATAATGTACCACTCTTCTTCAACGTTCGAGATGGTCCTTACATGCCGACCCTGCGTCTATTACATCAATATCCGAACATAATGAAAAAGTTTCAAGTAGACAGAGGGGCAATCAAATTTGTCCTTGCTGGAGCAAACATCATGTGTCCTGGACTCACATCTCCTGGTGGCGCTTTGGATGATGACGTTCCTGCAGAATCACCTGGATAAAACTAAATAGGATGAGGACAATGAGGCTGGAAAACAGAATTGGACCCAAGAAACTGAAATCTTTGCCCTTCTTTGCCGCCCAGAATGTGTAACCAGTTAGTGAGAACACCACAGCTGCTGTTAATATCAATGCCTCCAGAACTATCCTTCCTTTTGTGTATGCACAGGATATGCCAACAGTGAGGCTCAGAACAACAGTAAACACTCCCAACAATGCAAGATTAACCGGATGCTTCTGATGATAGGCATAAAGAGGGCACATCAAGATTTAAAGGCAAGATGGAGATGCCCAACAAGAGGCCCGGGGTTTGAACCAGGAAAAGATTGATGGGTGAATACAAAACCACGGCTGCAGCAACAATTACGGTCAAAAACAATTGCGTGCTCAAGATTGAATACGCTTTCCTCAGGAAATCCCATCGCATTGCGTTGTCTTCGAGGCTGAGACCGGGATAGAGGACTCCCCCTCCGCCATAGCCCGTTTCAAGGTCGTCCGTGATGACAAAGTTTGCAGGAATAATCTTTTGACTGTCTCTATAATGCTCCAAAATTCATGGTTATGCTCAAAAAGGGGACGCAGCCTCTTGAGAAATTATTTGATGCCACAAACATGTGACACGATTTGTCTGTAGCTTTGTATTACCTCCTACAGTGCATACGCTCCCTCCTCTAAATAAAATGCAGCCTAGAATTTGCTTGATAGGCCTGGTTAAGCTTCTGAGTATGCTCCATGACCATTATCCTCAGTTTCACAACCAATATGTAGTCCCAAACAGCCAGGGAACTCTTTCATGCAATAAAATTAAACATAAATATTAGTCGTGATTATAAGGTATATATAACTCCAAAACTTCTCAATGGAAACATTTTCACATCATGATATTGTCGAGTGTTGAATAGTGCTGCACAACACGTCAATAAAATCAAACTTAAATATCGGCTTTCGAATGCTCCAATGTTTCGAACGCTCCAATGTTTCATGCAGGCTCCGAAGAGGAAATACCTTTTCCTCGACTGTGCATACTCAGGTATTTCTGGTGCAAGGCCGTGAGCCTTCAAGACTTTACTGCCAGTGACACTCTTCGCAAGACTTTACTCTACAGTAAAATAACACAGTACTTTTGACATTTTCTTTGCAAAATCAGATAGTGATCATGGAGATGGCCTCTCAGCCTTTACCATAGGCGTTTTATGTACCACGTTCTATGTATATGGGACTTTCGACAGGTTACTGTGGCCTCCAGATGCTCTGCGACATAGTTGGCTCCAGGTCGAGGTCGATTCACTTCGTCACCTATATTCAGAAACTCAGCAGCGGTTGTAATGGCTCCCCCAGTTATTGCTGCTTGAACAACACGATCATGCCAAGGGTTGGACTCGGTGAGAGACAATGCAGCGCCAGCACGTACATTCCAGAGAAAATATCACTGAGCGTATGCAATGTTAAACACCAAATGCAGACCTCTCTGGTCTAACCTATAGGATGGAATTGCTGGTGGCTACGGTGGTGATGGCGGACACCAGCGATATCACCGAGCATAACGGTTGGAGGGCTGATTATTCAGAAAGAATAAAACGTATACTGACACCATCTATATGGGGCAGGCTTCAGGAAACGTATACTGACACCACAACATTTACTACAGCGTATTATATTATACCATATCAGAGCAGCGCAGAGGAGCAGCGCTTTTATATGCAGGTGAATAGTAGACAGAGAGCAACGTTTATTTTGAAAAACGGCAGCATTCAATACCATTACATTTGAAAAACTGCATTCATTTTTACAAATACTCAAAGCAGCAAACGTATTTCAGGGAGCATCAAAAACATTTATGTTACCGGTGGTATGTCGATTCAACAGAGGCATTCTTCTGCCTTCCGCTCTGGACCAAGTAATCATTCACCAAATTAATTCTTGAGAGGACAGAGGCATTGAGGACAATGCTCAAGTCAGAATGACAAAGACCAGTTACACAAACTACACAGGCCACACATCATGGCTCTGATACCATGTTAAACTTACATGGACAGCGAAACAGATGGAAAGATAAATCAGTGATTGCATTTTTTATTAACAATAGATATAGTACATTTATAGTACACATATGTGACTCTTGGGATTCAGATCCCAAGGTCTCTTGGACTGCTTTGTACATTTATAGTACACATATGTGACTCTTGGGATTCAGATCCCAAGGTCTCTTGGACTGTTTTTTATTTTTATTTATTTATTTATTTTATATATACATATAGTAGGTTACAACAGTTTTTCAGGATAGAAAAAGCATAATTGTATTTATATAAGAAATATAAAAGAGTCAAAATGTATATTCATCTGAAACATAGAAATATGTCTCATGGATCTGAAATGCAAGATCTGAAACTGTAGCTAGCAGAGCCATATTTTGAAAAGAAACAAGATCAGGCCTATATAAACCACTGAGATAGAGCATAAAAGAAAAACATTTGCGCCGAGATGAGACCAAGTCCATAGAAAACCATATACAAAAACAAAGTGTTATCAAAGATAGCCCGCAGCCAGCAGGCGATGGGAGACATATATGCCACCCAAGTGCACCAAGAGTTAAGAAGAAGCCTGCTCAACCGATCCATATGCAAAAAAGCCTGCTCAACCAATCCATATGCAAAAAAGCCTGCTCAACCGATCCATATGCAAAAAAAAACAAGCTCTCAGACAAAAATAGACCGCAACTTGCTTTCGAGTGAGAACACATGCAATCCTGTTGCGCTGAGAGCTCGAGATGATGCCTGCTCAATCGAAACATAGAAAACAACCTGATATATTGCATAAGCAGAAAGGATAAGGAGAGCTAAGAAACAGAAAATAAGATCCAAGATAAACCAACTAGACTACCGTAGAGAAAACTACAAGTCAGAGGGGAAGAATTCCTGAATGGGAAAGGATTTTCCCCCTGAGGAAACCTATAGATGCCAGAAGCCAGGAGCTACATGGAGACCTTTTTTTGATAAGGAATCCGCCTTTTGATTTTGATCCCTGCAGATGTAATTGACTGAGCCACCTTTTAAAGAGTTCCAAAAGAAACTGATCCGATCAAGCCACCCCACGAGATGAGGCCTGGAGATGGAGTTTTTGCCAGAGACATAATCCACTAGAACTTTTGAATCTCCAAAAATAGAAACATCTTGGAGATTTAAAAAGAGACAGAAACTCATGAGACCTGCAAGAGCCATGGCCTCAGCCAACATATTTGTACCCCTCCCCCCATTCCAATGAATGGAGAAAAGACTGTCCTCGGATGCTACAATGTGAAAACCACAGCCACATGAACCCTTCTGCTCCGCACCATCAAAAAACGCCCTAGGCAAGGAAGAAGATACCAGTGAGAGATTTTTACCAACCTGCTCCTTCAGCTTTGGAGAGGAATGCGGAATTTCCTCGTAGAGAGTATTAATGATAAAAAAGATTTCCATAAAAGGGGGTCTTTTATCATTGAAGATATAGTTGTTCCGCCACTTCCTCCCATCAAAGGTTACAGGTAACACAGGTAACATAATGACCCGAGTTCAATTTCAATGTTCTTTTTTAACGTTATTTACTGTCACAAAATTCGACTTTCTAACAACCATGCTGGAATTTTTGTAGGTTAGATTTCATACTGTGAATCTCGCTGTGACCTTGCTTTAAGGATTTATAGGTTCTAACGGAAACCCTTATACTTGTTTGCTACGCTAGGTGGTTGAGAGATCGAAACGAGAATGGAGTTAGGGTTATTAATTTCTTTTTTTCAAAATATTGCATGCTATAACCCTACTTGGTTAGGCTCTTGTCATGTGTGGGTGGAAGCAAGTCGGGCTAACCATATAGCTTGAGTATTTTATGTGAGTGGACTATTGCAATATTTTTTTACTGTTGCAATAAAGTAACTAATGGGAATTTCTTATTGTAATGTGCTATGTACTTTGTTTTGGACTGGGTTCCTTTTATTCACTTATATATATGGTGATTTCACTTACATCCAAAGGGTGGTTGATTGATATTCAATGTGAAACCTTGAAGAGAACATGAATAGAAAAGACCTTTATCTTGAATAAGTTGTGCTTTTTCCTTTTAATCTAGAGATTATTTTCTTTTAATTGGTTAAAAAAAAATTATTATGGTAAACAGTAGTAAGGCACACCTCGATATGTTTTTTTTATTGATTGTTTCTTTTTGTACAAAGAAGGTTGCTTCATTTTCTTCTCTTCATTTCCACATTGAAATGTTTCATTTTGAATATATTGTGCTTTTCCCTTTCAACTATTACCAATGATAGGAAAGTAAGATCTCCTACTTGTTGTTTCTGAACAACTTGGATTTTTTACTCTTAAGTGTTTTAGTATATCCTTGATCAGTAATATATGAATATTATAATAGAATTTTAGTGTTTAGTTATAGTTTTAATAGTCACTTATATGTATTAGCATTCTATTGTTAATTTCTAATTGAAAGGTCAGTGAGACCTATCTCAAGGTCTTCTTGTATACCTTCTAGTCTAAATATATAAGGATACATAATTGTTCTAGGAAATGGATAGATCTGGCTTTTATAGTAACTTTGGAACTAACCTAAATCCATTCACAGTAGAATATTTCATTATCATAACATAATATCAACATCATATTGAAACACTTGCACAAAATAACAAAAAAACGCATGTAAAGAAATAAAATTGTTCTAAATCTATTTTACTTATCTGTTTTCCAATAAGTTTGAAACTAACCTAAATCCATCCATTCAAAGTAGAATATTTCATTATCATAACATAATATCATCATCATATTCAAACACTTACACAATATAATAGAAAAAAACATGTAAAGAAATAAAATTGTTCCAAACATATATTACTTATCTATTTTCCAATGCCTGTGCCTGCCACAAAATTACAAGGGGAAGAATGCTCCACCCTATCAACCAGAACCAATATGCTCTACTAGAACCCCTCCCGTGAGCCAATTTAACCTCTAGTACAATTTTCATGCAAAGACCATACTAGGTCCAACCTAAAACATTCTCAGACCCCACCAAGTCTAGTATAGGTTTTTAACCAGTCTAGGGTTTTAATCTGAGCACATAGGCTCCAATTTTGAATTCCACGGCTTAAGAATCCATTACATGGCAGTGTCCCACGTCCCTCAATAACATCCTATTTAAATTTATCTAGCTTAACAGCTTAATTATCCTCTCTTGGGCCTCCTCCAACCGAGCTCCAACAAAACAAGGTTTCTTTAGGTTTTTTCTCTCTCCTGTCTTGGCTCCCTTTTCCCCAACTCAAAGAATTTATCTCTAGGGAGAGTGGTAACTTTCTTCCAATTGTTTGATATGTGAAAATATCAATTAGCAGTTTCCTACCGTAACTTTCATGGCTTACTAGAGACAATAATTATTAGACATAAACATTTATTTTTATCACTTAATTATATAGGACTTGAGCATGGCCCATAGTCTACCAAGGATCTTTAACAAAAGTAATTTGAAATTTTTACACTTCACTAAGGGGCATGACCGACAATCTACCAAGTAACTTTAACAAAAGTAATTTAATCTTTTTACAGAGGGTTATTACAGTTAGTAAATGTTAGTGGGTATCAAAACACTTACCTATTGAAACATCTCACATTACAAAGATTAAAAAAATTCATTAAAATTAACTAAATTATAACTTTATTATTATTATTATTACTAAAGGAATTAATATATAACTTAAAACACACACACACACACACACATATACTTGTAACAAGATTTGTAACCATGGATATTCAACCCCACATTACCATGGAAGTCATCAACCTTATATAAGGTATTCTACAATAGCATAGGCCAATGCCATGATTTTCTAATAGTACATGCCAAAAAATTTATAACTCATGTTCATATGATTTTTTTTTAAGCAATCAATTTAATTAAAAAGACAAAAATGGTACAAATTCTTTTTAGATGAATTTCAACCTTTGAATTTCAAATAAATTAATGTATAAGTTAAAAACATATACATTTTGAAAATGTGTAAGAAGATTCTTAAACATGGAGATTTACCGCCACTTTATTATGGATATTCTTTACCTATAAATATTTTCTGTTACAATATTATTGGCCAATATCATGGCTCAAATACCACACGCCCAAAAAATCATAATTTATTTAATATGACACATGCATATATGGCATTTTTTATTTAATTAATTTAATTAAAAGGAAATAATATCATAAGAACTTTGAAAATAAATCTAAACCTTTAATTTGTCAATGCCATCATGAATATTTTGGAATATTTTGCGGAGGTTAAATCCCCACCAGCCACCTTATAATTAAATTAAAAATATAAATACCCTATTCCAAAATAAACATATCTACGGAGGCAACTAATTAATAATAATAATAGAAAGTTATAATTTAGTAAGTTTTTATGATTTTTTTAATTTTAACAATGTTAGATATTGTTTGAGACATGGCTTTGACGATAATCACATCAAAATTTATTCGTCAACGCGTTTTGAACCAGCAAGTGTGGTTCATCATCAGGACAGGATGAAGAACTAGAGCATGACAACATATTAATGAATTTCGATGTGATGATCACCGAATGTCTGAAACACTTGATAATGATCATAAAAGCCTAAATTATTTAATGTTAGATATCCTGGGGGCTATCTTACTTGGTGATCAAAGTAGTGTGAGTCCATGGTAGCTAAGAGATTTGAGCTTCAAATCCCCCCTAGTTATGACCCAGTTTATAGAGAGGAGGATAGGTCGTAGACCCAGAAGTATAATGGTAGCCTTGTATCAAGTGAGTTGAATAAAATACTTCGATAATATTATAATAACATATGTTGATTTATGTTTCTCTAATAGGGGTTTTCTTAGTAATTGTATTTGTGATTCCATTGGCACTATAATCATGCCTCCTCACCAAAGAATGATTAGTAGGAGGGGTGGCGTCGACAATATTAGGTACAAATGGGTTTGTCCTCATCCTTTTGCCTGTGACTCAGTTGTGACTTTCTTTGACATTGTTCCTCTAGATGTGAGGAAACAAATCTTATTGTTGGAGTCGAAAGAAGTAAGGGAATGACCATATCACTTTGATTTGAAAGTGGCGGGGGTCGATATGAGATGGGTTCCTCATCTTGACAAATTCAGGAAAAAATATCATCATTTTCTGAACTTTTGGGGTTTACACCAACAAATGGATACACTGTTGTGTTTATTTTTCAAGGATAAACATGTACAGAACTATAATATATTCTCTCCATTGGAGGATATCAAATGTAGGCTCCAGAACCTAAATTTTTGTTTAGATAATATGGATTCTCATTCGGTCTGGATGGAAATCATTTTGGTGTCAGATTCAGTGTTTAGCGATCTCACTAATCTATCGATTGATGATCCCACAAATTTGTCAATCGACCATGCTCAGTATCTCACTATAATTTCCTTTAATTAGGATTAGTGATGGTTAGCGTTATGTTTTTGGTAACTATTTTGGAAAACATGTTCCAATTATGGTCTCTTGATGGTGGTCTCAACATATAATTTTGGCTCTTGAGCTCACTGTAGTAAATTATGATGTTTGTATAAAAGTTGCACTATTTTGGAGAAACTTTTCTAGTCTCTATTTTCCATTTTATGATTACTCAGTTCCATAGATGGTATTCTCGTTTTTACAAAAATGAGCTTGTTGAGATTGAGCTGGTATTTTGACTTCTATGAGTCTTCTGTAGCTCTAGTGCAAGAAGGGATTACAATCTCATGTATGCTCTGGGATTCATAGTTGATGTTGTAAAGTTGGTGTTTCATTTGGCCCAAAATTGTTTGGTTCATGTGTGCTCCTACAACATTTCATTCTATATTTTTCGTTTCCATAGTCATATGTATCCTATGATGAATTAAATTTCACCCTGGGTAAATATTGTTACGGTTATCTTTTAGCTGAGTGATGTTATGTTTCCACATGGCACATATGGACTGGTTAAATCATTAATGGTTGGCATTAGTTTTCTTTTCCTTCTCTATGTGATACAAATTTTGTGCGATAAAACTCATGGCCTTGAAGTTTTGTCAAACAAAGAACTTTGGATGTGTGATTTTGTTATCTTTTTGTGTGTCGAATAGTCAAGCATTTTATGTAGAGAAATCAAAAGTTGTGGTGTAGTATAGATGACTATGTTTCTTGGATACGAGGGAGGTCATAGCTATCTTATTTTGCTTTTGGAGCTATCTTAGATTATTGGAAAATGACATATTGTATCTTGCCATTTCTAGAAGCATTTTATTTCTTGGTGTATTTTTGGTTGCTATCAATATTGTATTATTATGTTGTTTAAATTTGGAAGATCTAATTCCAAACATGATTTCTAAATAATTTCTTTTTGCTGATTAATATAAAGGATGTCTTGAAGTTCAATATTTGTTATATATATATATATATATTATTCCGTTGTCTAAATTTGGAAAATCTAATTCTGAACATGATAGCTAAATAATTTATTTTTGTTGATGAATATAAAATGTGTCTTGAAATTCAATATTTGATATATATCTATATATATATATATATATATATATATATATATATATATATATACACTTAGTCTAACTTATAGATGAGATAACTTTTTGCTAATGAATATAAAATATGTCTTGAAGTTCAATATGTGTTATATATATATATATATATATATATATATATATATATATATATATATATATATATATATATATATATATATATATATATATATATATATATGCTTAGTCTAACTTATAGATGAAATAGCATTTTTCACTGGAATTCACCAAAATCTCACAACACAATTTCAATATTTTTTGTTGTTTAAAATATATTTTTGAATACGTAAATGGATTCAACACCTAAAAAACCCAGAAAACTCAAATTATGCAGATTAAACAATTTAAACTCAAATTTTTAAAAATCTCTATCAAATTTTGATTAAAATTGACCAAAAAATAATAATGAAAAAAATTATTTCAACTATAAATTAAAATACGCGTATATATATTACAGATAATAAATATATTTATTACAATATCAAGTCGAAACTATTTATTTAATGTATACACACACTTTTAAATACATACCTAATATGTTAACTTTATTATTTTCAAAAATTTATATTATCGTTTGGATGTTCAAAAATGTGGACTGCAATAGGAAAAAAGCATAAAAAAGGTCATAATATCATTTATTTATTTAAAGGACTTGGTAACAATGGTCTTTATTTTTAATATTTAGGCCGATAGGCCTTCCTTTGAAAGGGACCTTTCGTCGTCCTTCTCCTTCTGACGCTGACACCTGGCGAACTTCGTCTTTGTTCAGGAAACGACTAGACGCTGACACCTGGCGAACTTCGTCTTTGTTCAGGAAACGACTACCTCATTACCTGCATATCGGCCTGCATATCGGCCTCTCTGCAAAGAGCTGCTCCAATTTACATATCTTTTTTGGCTCCCTGAGCTTTCTTACAATTCTTCGTTCTTCGTTGCAGGAATTGACCTTCAATGGATATCTCAGAATCCAGAGGCCCACTTGAGCATAATCAGGATCAAATTCGTAAACCTGCTGGACTCCTTCATGAGGCTCGGCGTGCCCTCCATCGCGGCGATCTGTGGGCACGCTGCGGGGGGGTTTTTATACTGGCCCTGGCACACGACTACAGGTTTATGAAGGCGGATAGATCTGTCCTCTACATGAGTGAGCTCGACCTTGGGATGAAGCTTCCCAAGAGTCTCATGGCCGTCGTGCGGAGCAAGCTATTGCCCGCAGCCAGCAGGGATGTGGTATTGGGTGCCCGCAAGTTTAGTGCCCAGACGGCTCTGTAGGGCCGGATCGTGGATTCTGTTTATGCGGACTCGGCTCAGGCATTGGATGCCGCCGTTAGTGAAGCCCAGAAATTGGCTAGTAGGGGCTGGACGAAGGATATTTACAGTGAACTCAGGTTGGGAGTTTTCCCTGGCGTTGTTGAAGAGCTCGATGCCCATCGGGAGCCGTATATTTTCCCCGCTTCTGCCAAGCTCTGATGATTGGGGTGTAGGTTTCCATTTGTGCGTGTGGGGTTAGTGGTTCGAAGCCCACTGTAACCATGGATTTTGAGTTCGATTGCTGTGAATACGAATGGGTTGGTCTTAATAATTTGGGGCTTCTCAGACTCCCGCAATTGTTTGCCGACAGGTAGTGCGGAGATGCATTAGCGTCTGCAATATAATATTTGTTCCTGTTTTTACACCATTGCTAGCATTTTTTAATGTCAGACATTGATATTGATATGAAAATACAATGACATCAATAGAAAGTTCAAGTTCTGCTTAGAAAAACACCGATATTCTTAAGGTAGAGTTATCGTGTGGTCTATTTCTCCCATAGTTTGCTAATTATGATTTCTTGAAACTTTGGTGATGGTCTGCCATGCCAGCATCTTTTCTGCCGAACCAAAACCCATCGGCAATTTCATCAAGGATAAAGCTTAGGCAAGTTCTTGCTGGGTTGTTGTTTTACTTATTTAATTAAATAACTAAATCCTGTTTTGACCGGGGAGGGCACAAACCTCTACACATTTTTTTTAATTGTTTGCATTACAATTAGAATATTCGTCTAAGAACGCCAAACCTTCATGGATGCTCTGCGATGCCAAGACTCAACAGCAATTTCATTATATATAAGGTTAGGCAAGTTTTTCCTCGGGTGGTTCCTTTCAGTAGTTAAACCTTTTGTTTTGACTGGAGAGGCGACGCACATCTACACAATTTCCATGTTAAAATCAGACTTTTTTGTCTAAGATCAGTGACCAAAGAGTATCTATTTCATCAAAGTTGAACTTTCGTGGATGTCCTGCCATGCCACCATCTTCATTGCTGAACCAAGACCCATCAGTGGTTTCATATAATTTAACGTTAAGAAAGTTCTTTCTGCTGTGTCAATTTTTTTAGTACTTAAACCTTTGTTTTGACTAGAGATGGCACACATATTTACACAATTCTGTTTTACAATCAAACTATTTTTGTCTGAGAATTTTCTTTTCGCAAGGGAAGAAACATTTTTTTAATTCAAAATAGGATAAAGAACACTCTCTTCAGGGGCACTGGGCACATTACAAATGTTTATAAGAAACAGGCAGATTGTTCCTTGTCCAATATTACTGTGACCAACGGTATCTATTTCATCAAAGTTAAACCTTTGTGGATGGTCTTCCATGCCACCATCTTCATCGCTGACCCTACACCCACCAGCAGTTTCATAAAATTTAAAGGTTAGGCAAGTTCTTGCTGGGGTGGTTTTTTTAAGTTGTTATAACTTTGTTTTTTGAGTGGAGAGGATACAACTATGTACACAGATTCTGTGTTACTATCAGAGAATTGTTATCTTCAGAGTTTCATAGAATTTAAAGGTTAGGCAAGTTCTTGCTGGGGTGGCTTTTTGAAGTTGTTATAACTTTGTATTTTGACTGGAGAGGATACAACTCTTCCATGCCACCATCTTCATCGCTGACCCTACACCCACCAGCAGTTTCATAAAATTTAAAGGTTAGGCAAGTTCTTGCTGGGGTGGTTTTTTTAAGTTGTTATAACTTTGTTTTTTGAGTGGAGAGGATACAACTATGTACACAGATTCTGTGTTACTATCAGAGAATTGTTATCTTCAGAGTTTCATAGAATTTAAAGGTTAGGCAAGTTCTTGCTGGGGTGGCTTTTTGAAGTTGTTATAACTTTGTATTTTTGACTGGAGAGGATACAACTATGTACACAAATTCTGTGTTACAATCAGAGTATTGTTATCTTCAGAATGAGTTTCATAGAATTTAAAGGTTAGGCAAGTTCTTGCTGGGGTGGTTTTTTTTAAGTTGTTATAACTTTGTTTTTTTGGCTGGAGAGGATACAACTATGTACACAAATTTTGTGTTACAATCAAAGTATTGTTATCTTCAAACTGTGACTTAAGGGTATGTATTTCATCAATGTGATACGTGACTTGTTAGGACAGAATGAATCCACTGAGTTTTGAGCCTGGGTCATCATCAGTGCAAGTGCTATGACTTGCCAGGTGCTTCGAGAAACATGGTCTGAGGGGCTGTACAGTACTACACAGAGCTGACTTCGTTTGGCTTAGATGCTAGGTTCGAGGGGCATCTTTTGCCAAAATCACTTGGAAGTTGGGACTTGCACCTGGCCTTACCTCTTTGAAGATTGTGCAATCTGAGAGGTGCAGATCACAGTGAGAAGGAAGTAAGGTCCCGGAGGGGCTTGCGCTTCCTAGTGCAAGGAAGTGGTTAGATTAATAGGTTGATTGAGATGAATCAGGAGAAGCAGGAGCAGAATGATATCTTGATTAAGATGAATGAGGAGCTGCAGGAGCAGAATGCTCGTCTGATTAAGCTTACTCAGGAGCTGCAGGAGCGGATTGCTTGTCTTGAGTCTAAACAGGAGCTGAAGGCATAGAACCCTGTTAGACAGATTATACACTGTTGACAAGACCAGTGATCCAAGGCCCTGTTGGAAAACATCACTTTAGGTTTTGAATCATTTTTCTATTCGAAGAAAAACCCCCTTCATGAATGATTTCAATAAATTGCAAGCCCATTCAATCATTTGAGAGTCGATTCAGTCCAGTTGCAGTCTCTGCAAGAACATACAATTTGGATACTTAAACCAGAAATCCAGAATGTATTTTTTCTTCTTTTTTCATGGATCTACCCTTTATTATCACTATCCTTTAAAGGGCTTCCCTCTAGTTGTTCACACCTGTTTACATTTTGTCTTCCCTATTTCTGATAACATACATATTAGGAAATGTGAATGTGCTTTCCTACGTTTGACAAGATACTTAGAAATTAGAATAAGAGTGTACATAACTTACAGGCAGAAAATTTTTCTTTTAGTAGTTGAAATTTGAAATTTAAGGCTCTTTGGTTGGGACGGTGCTAATATTAATGCACTAGAATAGAACCTTAGGCACAGCAGACTTGTCATCTCCAGCTGAGGTTAATCTGTTTGTTGTGTTGGTAATGTAAGCATGCATGTGGAAGCAAATCCGTACTAATGGACACAACAAATTGGACCATAGCAATATGTCAAGCTTCAAGGTGAGAACAGGAAAGCTTATATTCAAAAGAAACTAATTGGAACAGATGTGAAGTCTGGAATCTTTGATATAAATATTATCCGCATATTTGCAATTCTATGATTTTTCAATGAATGTGTTTGAGATTCATGGTATGTGTTAATTTTCAGACCATGGTAAGCAAATACTGCACTTAGAAAGAATACTTTACATCTTAAGTAGCTGAAAATTTGAAAGCTTCAATCAAAACAACAGATCTAAGGATGTTAATCTACAAACACATATTGCTGAGAATTCAAACAGCAAATACACAGATCTGACTCTCAATCATATCTATCTCCTATTGAATACTGAAGGGTGAAATACACTGCAATAGCTCAAAACAAAAACTTGCTAACCAACGTAGTGTTGCTCCCTGCATCTCCATTTAAGTTTTCAGAAGAGGAAGAAGAGGGAAGATACAGTGTATCTGGTTAACCAGTGTGTGTCCTATGCCATAGCACAAAAGACGCTCACCCTAAACTCCAATAACAGTGAATCATCATGCATGGAAACGGCTGCCAGGGATTGTGTGCCCAACTGCAGATGAAAAATTCGATGCATGCATGTACTAAATCCTTGAACTTAAAATAAAATGTTGCATGGTCTCCTTGGGATTTGTGCCACTCCTAGATTCTAGAATAGTCGACTTATAATGCAAGTGCTCTGTTCTAAATAAGGAAATTGCACCTAAATTGGAATCTAACTGATTTAAAACTGAACTAGACTGAATCTGAATTGGAGACCGAACTAGACTCTAGAGAGTGGCACATGCATGCACCCACCTAACTCATCCCAACGTATATGTGCCAACCCTCCCTCTACTCTTTCTGCTGCATCATCGAGCTGCCAAAGCACTGAATGACTGACATTAGTGCACCCTCCAGCTTCTATACGGATCTGCTGCTGTATTTGCTAATTGAGTGAGCCCTGGTACTTCGGAGAAGACTAGCTAAGCTAATACAGCTAAAAGTCTAACAGGATGTGCTGCTGTATTTGCTGATTGTGTGAGCCCTGGTATTTCGGAGAAGACTGACTAAGCTAGCACAGGTAAAAATCTGACAGGATGTACTATGTTCATTCTTTGACTGTTGTCAGGAAAACATGTTTCATTTTATATTTTACTGTTCACATATCATTAGGTAACATGACTCGGGCTTGCAGTGCTTGTTGAATGCATTCAAAGGTGTAACAGTGCATTACGCAGTGCACATGATTCCTTGATGTAAAGTATTTTGTGAACAGATTTGCGAATGCCTGTATTTTGGTGATATCGTTTTAGCTTTAGGCGATATATTATCTTTAAGTGATATATTATGTACAGAAACGACACCAAATTTGGATAGTGCAGTTCATTAAGAGAAACGGATTTGTTGTACATAAAAAAGTCTTAAACTTTGAAAGAAGTCCCCAAAAGTATTAATGAAGTTCTGAGCAACTTTACTCTGTTTTTTATTTTTTCATACAATATCACTGCTTTTCAAAACATCATAGTCTAATTCTTCTATGTTTGGTTCTTTCTCAAGCAAGCGTATATACATAGAAATTATGCACATTACATAATGTACTTTTTCTTCTCCTTCTGAGGGATTTTTGTCTTACTACTTTTTGGTTCATCTATAGACAAGGCGAGAAGGCTACTTTTTTGTGTCAACCAGTCACAAATTTCTCCACTTTTCATTTACCATGTACAACATTGTAATTTACTTTTTATTTAAAAAGAAAAGCGTCTTGCCAATAATCTATTGAATCTATTGAGCTTTAAGTATGAACGCGTTCTACACTTACTATATTGATATGAATGGTTTGGTTTTGGTTTTGTTCTTTTAATATCAAATGCACTGGTACAGGATGGTCAATGTGGTTATTGCCTTCGTCACTACTGAACTTTATATATGCTTGACTATCTATAGAACTTTCTTCCTTTTACTAATCCTATCGGCCTCTCTTTGTACCTTTTGGGACAATTGCTAGTTTAAAACATATTTATATTATCGTTTGAATGTTTAAAAAATGTGGACTGCAATAATAAAAAAGGTCATAATATCATTAAATTTAAAGTACTCGTCAACTGCAGGGTACTGCTTTGTGGAGACACAATCCCACACACTCTGCATCTTCAGAGCACGTTTCTGTTGCGAGTCACATGTGGCAGTTCTGAATTAGTTGCCCATAAATTATAAATGTTAACAAACCATGGATGAGGACAAAAGAATATGCTCAAAAAAACACTACCCTTCAAGCAACGCCTTCCGCATAACTAACAAAAAAAAGAGAAGGGAAAAATAAATACGTTTATGCTAAGCCTTGCAACCTTACGTAACGGCGGTCATGGTGGAACAATGGCCAGGCTGCTGCATTTCTCCCATAATTACTCAAAACATGAATTTTTCGCTAGGTAGCATCCGGGTTTTGTTTTCTATTTATATATTTTTAATTTATTTTATTAAATTTTAGCTTGAAATTATTGGAAAAATAAATTTGAAGGTGTTAAATATAATTATTAGAATAGTTATATAAGTTAAATGGGTTATAAATATTATTAGAAAATATTTATTTTATTATACAAATCAAGTTGATAAAAAAACAAAAAAAAAATAAAAGAATTATATAAATTGTAACCCCAATTAAAATTAAAATTAATATGATAAATGATAAAAAAAATTAATATACAACAAAAACATATATAAAAATAATTAGTAACTACAAAAATATATCTCACTATATTATGTAAATTATTAATTTTTAAATTGACATTGTTATAGTCTTATGAGTCAATATTTATAAAAAAAAATAATCAATAAATTTAATTAAAAAAATAACATAAGCACAAATATAATCTCAACATTTAATTTGTATATATTATTTAAAAATATAATATTCTTAATTTGTGTATATTATTAAGAATATAATATTTTATATAAATTAAATCCGTATCATTTATTTAATAATTATTAATAATTTAATTAAATTTTTGAAAAGTTTTTTTAAAAAATAAACCTAATTTTTTTTTCTATTTATAAATTTATTTATATATATTTAAAAGATTGACCTCATTGCCATAATCTTTGTTGCAATACCGATTTTCCTAGCATTTTAGGATGTCAAAATTATAGTGCGCTGGGGAGGCTTCTCTCCAAGAGCTTTAAGGATAAAAACAAAATTTTAAATCAAATTAAATAATTCGTTTCTTTAGGTTTCTTTAGGTCAGATAAACCAAAATTTAATCTTAGTGAAGATTAGCCACCACCACCATCATCATTATTTAATTTACTTAGAAAAACTTTAAAAATCAATTTATATAATAAAAAACTATAATATTTAAAACACATTTTCATTATCCAGTTTAGATTGACAAACTGGAAAAGTCAAATTATATAATAAAAAACTATAATATTTAGACTAGCGGATTGTATATTTAAACCAAATTCAATAACGGTGAACAACGAATACAATGAAAATAACATTCCCCGTTTCCTTACGAACCGTTGCCGGAGGCTGCGGTCGGGTAAACTCACTTTAATTCACGAATTCTAGATTCATGTGAAACCGCCAGACGAACGAGAACGTGAATTTCGTGTATTTTACGTTCTTACATCCTATTTTACCCTTTCCGAGCGACGTAACATCTACAAATACTCATTCCTCTATGACTCCTCTCGTGACAAGAAGGTTCCTCTGTGTTTTACTTCCGACTTACTGGCGATGACCTATATCAAAGGAAATTCCCGTGTTATGCTTGATGAGAGAAGGGAAGACAAGCCCTCCGCTCATCCTATGTACCTCCATGTGCCTTCACCCATCAATTTATTCGCTCGGCAACGGAAGCCTCTGCCAAAGTCCGACACCGTTTTGCGGGGGATGGATCTATCGCAGAAGAAGCTAAAGAAGAGAAATCCCCAGTTCAGAAGGAATCTCGAAATGGAAGAGATAAAGGGTTTCTGGAGCTTGGCTTTGACTTCAGCCACGACAGGTTAAGCCCGCGGCTACTGCATCTTCTACCTGGATTAAAGAGATTATTCATCGATCATGACGGTAGCAACAAGAATTTGGAGTTTCAAAAATGGCCACTGGAGAATTGGGAACTGCCAAACCCGAATGCCACAGGAATGGATATGAAAGAACACCTCAAACTGTGGGCTCGTTCTGTAGCTTCAACACTAAAATGCTAGTACTGGGACTCGGGAGCTTCAGAAAGTTTTTGTCTCTGTCCGGCCATTCTTTCCAGGTTCCCTGACAACGATATCTAGATTTTGTTTATTGGATTTAGAACATTGTTATCCTCCTTCTTGTCGTTATCCTCCTTGTTTATTGGATATAAATGAATACAAAACCGTTCTCGGATTTCTAACGGAAGCTGGTGCTAACTCTAAAACATCTCTCCATCACACGATTTACCATATATTTTAAAGGAGTTATCTGAGAAGGTGCAAAAATTGTTAAGATGGTCGGTAAAAAATTTCAAAAAATCTTATAAAAATAATATTTAAATCATATTTTTAATAGTGAAAATAGATTCAACACCATCAAAAACATTTAAAATACTAAAAATTATGAATTTTAACAATTTTTACTTAAATTTAAAAACTATCCTAAACTTAAACTTGTACCGTGCTGTTGTAAAGTGAAATATATGACTTACACTGTTGTAAAGTGAAATATATGACTTACACTGGCCGATGGAGATAATCCGATCGTCGTCTAGACTTAAACTTGTACCGTGCTGTTGTAAAGTGAAATATATGACTTACACTGGCCGATGGAGATAATCCGATCGTCGTCATCACATGCACACGCATAAAATAGTTAAAAAAATATAATTAAAAGATTCTCTGACCGGTTTGGATGTGGTCTGACATGTCTGCTCATCACACGCTTATGAACAAAATAGTCCACCAAGGCCGATACCCGTCGAGAAACAAGCCAAAAAATGGGGCAGCATGATAATGAGCTAATTAGCTCTGAGAACATGTCACGCAGGCCCACCGAAGTACCGAAGGGGAGCACCAGAAAGCCCAACAAACAGGCAATCAATAATTATAGAACATGTCTGCAAACCCCAGCGTACAGTCGAAAAAAGTAAGGCCTAAGGCCGGCAAACTAGTCCCAAATTGATTGCACATACGCCGGGCCAAAACCTTGTGACGTGTTGTGGAAAGTGGACACAAAAAGAGTAGTTTACGGAGGTATAGAAATTGTCTGGACAGTTAAAAGTGGTTGGATTTCAGGTAAAATAAATTAAAAAAAGTTTGAATCATGGTTTTGAAAGTGGAAATAGATTCAGCACCATCAAAAATTTCTAGGGCACTTAAAATTATGAAGTTTGACAGCTTTTACTTGTATTTACAAAAATCTCAGCTGGATTTTTTCAAAATATGGTTGGAAGGACAAAAAAGCATAATCCTTAGACTACGGCACCATGGAACCCAAAAGAGGGCAAGATATAAGACACCACTTTTAAAATAAAATAATTTTTTTGTCTTGAAAAATCACTTTTTATTTTAATTATTTTACATTAAAATTTAATATTAATTGAATTGTCTTAAATATAAAATTTAAGAAAAAAATAATTTGAGACAAATATTTTAAGACAATTTATATTTAAGATGATGAACAGTATTCTCTAACACTTTTAGAATTCATTGTGACAGTGCACCCTAATTTTGCAAGCTTGGAGGATACAAAGGCTAGAATTTCACTTACAATTCACATTATTTTATAAAGACAATCATTTGTTAGACCCTTCGTTTTGTGGGGTAGCCCACTATGAAGAATTCAACGACTTTTCCTGGAAATATTTATGGAACATGAATTCATCTTCTATCCCTTCGATCTTTGTTGATATCATTAGAGACAACTTGTTTGTCACTGCATTTGGGAAGTTTGCATAGAAATCCCATGAGTGGATATGTGATAATTATATTTTTTATTTTTGAAAATAGATATTCAAATCACATGAAATTTAATCATATCAAATTTATTTTTATTTTTATTTTTTATTTTTTTTATATATTGTATTTTTCCTTTTTCATTAATCATTTTTAATTAAATATAAAATTAGAATATGCTAATTATATTAATTTTCTAATTAATTATAAAATTAAAATGTAACATTTTGAAACTTTAAGATATTTTCAACAAATTTTTTAGTATTTAATTTAATGTATATTTATTTGAAAATTATATTAAAAATGACATAAAAGTAATAAATTAAAGATAATTTGATTTCAAAATAATTACAATATACATACCACAATCTAACAATATAATAAATAAATAGATAAAACTTATTTTTTTTGTTGGCTAACTCACAACTGAACATTGAATCTCATGCTTTTACATAATACTTCATAACAATGTAATTGTCAATTGAGTTACGCTCCATGAGCTAAAATTATTTATTTTTTAAATATATGAAAATTTTAAAATTACTTTAACTGAAACTTTTATAAAAAATTGCAAGAAATTAGATACTATATATATATATATATATATATATATATATATATATATAATTTCAAAACTATTCATAAAAAGTAAAAAAATAAAATAAAATACAAATTCATCAGTATATGCATTTTAAACCTTCATTTTTTCTTTCTAAATGAAGTCAGAAATTTGATTCTTGCATATGTTTTATACTCACATCTCAATTTTCTTTTCACCATTGAACAAATATATCAAAGAGAAATAACAATAATTTAATTATTTCTTAGATAATATTTTAGTATTTAATTTTTTTTATTGTAAAAAAACTTTCTACTAATATTGTAAAAAAATATATACAAAATGCAGTTTAGTATTTTTTAATATTAATTTATTGTTAGGTATTAAGATTTTGGTAAAAATTTTCATCTAGTAATTAGAAAACCATAAATGCATTATTGATAAAACCAAGTAATATTAGTAATTGATATAATTTCAAACTAGGGAATAACGACTACGTGATTTATTTTCCTCACTTAATATATATCTCTATATCTATCTATCTATATATATATATATATATATATATATATATATATATATATATATATATATATATATATATAGATATATATATATATATATCACTGATCGAGGAGTTTGAATGAGTAGGATTAGCATAAAATTTAATTTAACCATATTAATTTATTGTTAGGTATTATGATTTCGGTAAAGATTTTCATTTAGTAATTAGAAAACCATAAATGCATTATTGATAAAACCAAGTAATATTAATAATTGATATAATTTCAAACTAGGGAATAAACACTATGTGATTTATTTTCCTCACTTAATATATATATATATATATAGATATATATATATATATATATATATATATATATATATATATATATATATATATATATACGATCAAGGAGTTTGAATGAATAGGATTAGCATAAAATTTAATTTAATCATATTAATTTATTGTTAGGTATTATGATTTCGGTAAAGATTTTCATTTAGTAATTAGAAAACCATAAATGCATTATTGATAAAACCAAGTAATATTAATAATTGATATAATTTCAAACTAGGGAATAAACACTATGTGATTTATTTTCCTCACTTTATATATATATATATATATATGATCAAGGAGTTTGAATGAGTAGGATTAGCATAAAATTTAATTTAACCTAAAAATCCATTGTGATGCCCTTATAGTAACCCAAATTCAAGGTTGACTTAGCACACCCAGATGGCCCATCACTATATCCTGGTGGTGCATCCTAACTCATTTCATATCATCAATTTTCTCAATATGAAACTTCGTGAATACATGCTACACCTTACTTTTTACATTTCACGATTATTAAAATTCATAATTTTAACACTTACTAGAGTATGTAGATAGTCATTCAATACAATTATGCCTTAACATAAACAATATGTAAATGATATGAATGAAATTAATCTTATAGAATCAACAACTTCGTGATTCCATACTACACCTGACTTTTTATATTTCACAATTATTAAAATTCATAATTTTAACACTTATTAGAGTATGTAGATAATCATTCAGTACAATTATGCCTTAACACAAACAATATGTAAATGATATGAATGAAATTAATCTTATAGAATCAACAACTTCGTGATTCCATACTACACCTCACTCTTTATATTTCACAATTATTAAAATTAATAATTTTAACACTTATTAGAGTATATAGATAATCATTCGATACAATTACACCTTAACATAAACAATATGTAAATAATATGAATGAAATTAATCTTATAATCAACAACCCAACTCGCCTAACAATTATCAAATATTGAAATGTGTTACAACCAAGTGAACTGTAGTCTCATATAGCAATTTAAAAATTATAAGAGCACACAACTCATACAAACCTATCCCCAAATCTCCTATTTCATTTATTTCCATAGATTGCAACTTTCTCATAGATCAAAATCAAAATAGTTTCACTTGATAGAAATAGTAAGTACTCTTGTATGCATGTAACGTATGAAGAGTTAAGTTAAGTGAAGGAAAACAAGTTAAGTCTAATATTAGAAGTCAAGTGAGTGAGAGTTAAAAATTTAATGCCTTGTCAATAAAAGCTAATTTAAGGAAAAGAAAAATGTTGATTTATGTTAAAATGAAGTTAGAAAAGTTTAGTTAAGTTTGCTTGAGGAAAAGAAAGTTAGAGTTCACATGATTCCATATTTAGAAAGTTTATTGCTTATGTTCTCATGGTTGGGTCATTGTAATGTGAATTAAAAAGAAAGAATAGTAGCAACTCGGTGGATGTATACAAAAGAATAATTAATGAATAGAACTTATTTATTTAAGCAGAATCTTGTGTACTTATTTGTCTTATGTTTCCATATTTATCTCTGCATCTAACTAACAAGTGGTAATAAATCAAGGTTTAACAAGGTTTCAAAGAACCAAAGGAGTTAATAAGGTCATGATCTACTTCCACTAAGAGACTTCGCCAGTGTATTAGGATGAATGGATCATGATAGATCTTGTAACACTTCCAAATTTACTAGTAAAATTTTTAGTTTTTGGGAACTGTCAAAATGAAAAAAATTCTTCGATGTAAAGAGTTGATTGAGTATCGGTCTAATAACACATATGATGAAGTATGTGATGCCTTAGTATTGGATCTTATAAACCATGCATTGGATGAGAAGTACTCGAGCAAAGCAGCAAAAGCTACATCTTCCTATGAAGCATGGATGACACTCGAAGTAGAATTCGATATAAAGGAAAGTGACATAAAGCAACGAATTCGCTTACAGTTTTTTAAAGAATCAATAGGAAGTAAACTGCAGGTTTGAAAGTAAATGATAAATATTTTAGGAGGAAAGCAGAGCTTGGAGAATACCACTCAAATGTGGATGATGGTCATAAAGAATATAAAATTGAAACCCATCATGTAGACATGGATATGGATGATGTAGTCACAGAAAAGATTGCAGAGTGAGAAGTTGAAGCCTCTATGTGTGAAGTAGTTCAATAAAATATAGATGCTTAAGAACCCCACGGTAACATGGATGGTGAAGATGATGGTGAATCCAACTGTGAAGAGACACTTGTGGATGGCGACTGCAAGGTGGGTTTTAAGTTGTTGAATCGAACAATAGACCTTGTTGATCATGGTGAATCTTTCAATAAAGAAGTGAATAACATGTGTGATCTAGCTGGTATGATTGTGGTTGATGATGACCTGTTTGCATTAGAGTTTGAGGCATTTAAGTTTTAGAATAACAAAGATAGTTTTTCATATGAAGTAATGGTTTATAGAGTTGAAGGTGAATCTTTCATGAATCTCGCAATAAATGATGAATTTGGTGAAGTTGAAATTGTTAATGAGAACATGCATGCTGACATATCTCACCACAAAGTGGATAAAATTATGTTGATGAAATTTGTGATCAGTTTTTTGAAATAAGGAATTATTGTGGAAATATCAAAAGTGCCATGTTTGATTAAGGACTGAAGGTTTAAGCTACCACTGTAGCAACTAATTATGAAGCAATAGTTATAATTGCTCATGAAGCAGTGCACAATATAGCAGTGATTGATTATTAAGAAGAGGATACTGTGATTCATGAGAATGTCCACTAACACATAATAGTGGAAGATAGCCTCAATACAATTGAAGAGGCAAAGAAGAAAGAAGAATAAGATAAATCTCTCACTCTAGAGCATAATGAAGATGTTTTTAACATTGATTTTGAGTGTGCAAGTAGAAAAAATAATATTCCAATTACAATTATAACTGAAAGAGAAGATGAATAAAAATATGTAGGGAAGGGCATGGAAGTCTTTGAAGATGAAGAAGAAATCATTGAAGCAAACTTTCAACAATGGAGTCAAGAAGCGATCAAATTATACTAGAAAGAAGTATGGAAGAAAGAAGATCATGAATATGGCATAAAGTATGGAAAAGTTCATAGTTTGAAGATGAAGAGTTGTGGTAGTAGTCCATGAGTGAAGGAATCTTTCAAGAGGAAGCTATAGAAGATAGGCTGTAAAAGCCTAAATTATTTTTTAGAACAAATATAAAAGAAGTCAAAGAAAAATTGTCATAGCAACAAGTGAAGAAACATGGAGCATACATCAAGAAAGCGCAACTAAAAATGAAGCAGTTTCTAGGGTATAGAATATGGAAGAAATGAAAAAGAAAGTCATTTTTTTATTGAAAGCGCAGCATGCATAGTTGAGTCATGATTATGTTAATGTTGAGTCATGTGGTCGTAACTATGGGGAAATTTTAGAAGTGGTAATTATTCCCATATGCATGCAATGCATGAAGAGTAGAGTTAAGTTAAGGAAAGAAATTCGAGTCTAATGTTAGAAGTAAAGTCAGCGAGAGTTAGAAGGTTAATGCTTTGTTTAGAAAAGTTGAGTCGAGAAAAACAAAAATGTTGAGTTAAGTTAAAGGAAAGTTGGAAAAGTTTGGTTAAAGCGTGAAGTCCTAGTTTGCATGAGGAAAGGAAAATTAGAGTTTGCATGATTCCATATTTAAAAAGATTGGTGTTATATACCTGTGGTTGGGCCATTGTAATGTGAATCAAGAAGAGAGAATAGTTGTAGCTTGGTGGATGTATATGAGAGAATAATTAATGAATAGAAATTATTTATTCAAGCAAAAGATTTTGTATTTATTTTTCTTGTGTTTGCATGTTTATCCTTGCCTATGACTAATAATAGCTTATCTCCCTACACTTTGTCATGTAAGAAAATTGTGCATTGACTTGTGCAGTTACCCACCCAATCATGCGGGACATTAGGTGATTGCACAGTATCCAAACCCAAATAAAATTATGCATTACCCCTCCAAGTCCTTCACCAACTCTTCATCTCACGTTAACACTTATAATCCAAATGGTACTTGGTCAAATGCTTGTTTCCTTAGCCAACTCTCTTGTTGCATTTACAAGCAATCATTCCAAATTGAAGAAGGTTGCATCCTTCCATTGGGAATGGGTCAATGTTTCGTATTACATAAATTTCCCAAATGATATTTTGGCCTAACCCATCTCAATAGTCATCTAGTTGATTCGAATCATTCTAATGGGTGCCTCTCTACATGCTTGCATGATACCCTCATCCATTCATCCCATGTGCTACACATTACCCTTGTCTACAAACTAGACTTGTTCAATCATCATGTGCGATCCCGTTGATGCTTCACATGCCATAAAAAGGGAAAAAAATATGTAAGGATTGTGCTTCTTATCATTCCATCATATGTTTATTGCTCTCAATTACCTAATATGATTATTCTAAGTGTCTTTCCTGTCAGGCTAGGTTTGTTAATCTGAATCAAATTGTTTTTTATATTAAGAGAGAATATGAATATATACAAGGAGAGAGAGACTATTGGGTTTCATCTCCCAATCTATATATGTTTTCTAACTTCCTTTATTTTTTTCTATTAACAATATTTACATAAGTTTCCCTAATCCCAAAGACTAGGTGTCAACATTGCCCCTTTAATATCGAGGGATGTTGGTGAGTCCAAGAATAATTCTAAATCTTTCAAACCTTTCCCTTCAAAACACTTGGTGAAGATGTATGTAATCTTCTCATTTGTGGAACAATGTCGTAGGTGCATTGTTTTGGCCTCAAGATGATGTTGAATCATATGGTATTTTGTATTAATGAGTTTTGCTCGATCATGAAACTTTGAGTTCTTTGGAAACTTTATTGCAGAAGTATTGTCATTCAAAAGAGTAGTTGAATGTACTTGTTCCTCATGCAAATCTTCCAAAAATTTCCTTAGCGACACAATTTCCTTCTGCCTTAGTTGTGGAATCTGTCAGAACTATCTATTTGTGTGACCTCCAGGAGATAACTCTTGATCCAAGACTCATAAAATTACTTGAAGTACACACTCTAATTTATTTATCTCCATCAACATCTCAATCAGAGTATCCAATCAAGCTGAAGTCACCCACCTATGTATAATTGAGTCCAAAGTCTCAAGTTCGCTTCAAGTACTTCATAACAATTTTTGTAGCAGTTCAATGACCCTCACAAGGCTTTTGCATAAACCTAGAGAGGATTCCAACAACAAATGAAATTCTTGTCTTGGTAGTAGTCAAGTACTCGAGGCTTCCTATGAGTTGTCTATACTTTATTGCATCCTCAAAAATATTTTCCTTCAATGGATGTGGGATTTAAATTCTATTCCATTGGAGTAGTTAAATGATTACACTCAACCATGCCAAACTTGTTCAACAAAGCTCCAATGTACTTCTTCTAAGAGAGAAATATACACTTCAGATTTTGGGTTACTTCAATACCAAGATAGTAGTGAACATAGCTCAAATATGTCATTTCAAAACCTTTCCTCAATTCTTTCTTTACAGATGCAATGTAGTTCTCATTGTTCCCTGTCATTAAAAGATCATCTACATATAACACAAGATACACAACTATTTTTCCAACTTTCTTAACAAACAAAGTTTTATCATCAAAGATCATATTGTTTGAAATAGAGTTTCAAAATATGCTCAACTAACTTCTCGTATCAGGCTCGCGGTGCATGCTTGAGGCCATACAATGATTTTACAAGGTTTCATACTTTGTGTTCTTGACTCTTTACAACAAATCGTTCTAGTTGGGACATAAAAATATTATCTTTTAGATCAAAATTCAAGAAATCAGTTTTTACATCCATTTGATGGACTTTCCAACCATTTTGAGCTTTCAATGCAAAGAGTGTCCAGATGGTAGCCCATTTTGTTGTGGGGGAAAAATTATCCTCACAATCAACCCCTTATTTCTCGGTAAAACCTTTTTCCATAAGGACATCTTTATTCTTGTCAAGTAAGCCATTTGCTTTATACTTTTTCTTAAAGACCCACTTGTAACATATTGGTTTGGTGAAGGGAATTCAAAGAGGATAAAAGGTATACAAAAATGTTAGTAGTAGTTTCCCCTGAAGACATAGGGGTTCAAGATGGAGAGGATGAAAAATTTATTGACAATGATGCATATGACCAAGACAAAGATCATGACGAGTTTACTGAAGTGTCCGAAGCACATGAGAAACCACATGGGCATCAAGTCCATGAAGATGATGAATTTATTGATTTTAATTTTCTTGTATTTGAAGGTGATGAAGACTATGAAAATGATGGTATTAATTTATTTGTGGGTTTAGGGTCCATTAATGATGGTGTATTTATGTCATTAGATGAGGAAATTTCATGTGAGGATGACCTTTTTTTATCACCATGTTTACTTTAATATATTTGTGAGTATTCAGTATAATATAATTATATATTTACAAGTTAATTATTGGGTTTTTAATTGTAAACAAAATGTAATGAACATTAAGTAATTTGAATGTTTAAGGTTTTACTTGAAAGAAACTTATATATATATATATATATATATATATATATATATATATATATATATATATATATATATATATATATATATATATATATATATATATATATTTGGTGGAGACACATGATCTACCACACCTCAATTCGTTAATCGAATTTTTTAAAACCTTTATACAATTAACACCTTGTAACTTTATGCAATCAACAACTCAAGAAGAGAAAGGGAAAAAATTCTTTGCATATTGAGTATTGTTTATGTTTTTTTAATGTATTGAGACATACTAAAATTTGTGTATGTTATTGTTCATGTGCTAGTGAATTTGAATTGTATTATTAATGTCACTTGCAGATATTCTCAAATCTATATTTTCTTATTTTTATGTTATTATGTGTTTTTCTAAGAATGTACCAATGGGTGCTATTGATTCTACTATGGGGGATTCGTTGATTTTAAATGCTTTTATTGCTATGTTAACCAATGGATGAGGGAAAGACATTGCTATGATGGTGCATGAGGTAAGCTTAAAAATCGTCTTTTATAGGTTCAATTATCTTATGTTCCCTATTATATTATGCTAATTTATGTTTTTGTAATGCAAGAAATCTCTAAAGTAATTGCAACCCCTATCACAACCTTTAGTACATCTAAGGTTATGCTAGTGGTGAATTTTGATCAATATTTGTGTTTTCGTCACGCAGGGTATTTCCAAAGAAACTCCACTAAGCATGAATTTTGTTGGCATGCAAGATTCATTTATGCCCCTAATACATCCATTGTTATGCAAAATGTAATATTCAACCATCTGTGTGTGTGGGTTTGATTAAGTTATTCACCTATTATTCCATCTTATTATTTATATTTATGCCTTGCAGGATGTTTATAGCATGACTCCAACAAGAATATAATATGTTGGCATAGAGGGTGATGTAATGCCCTCTACACCTAGACCATAACCCCATAACATGCCCTCTACATCAAATATTGATGTTCCTAGTATCCCCATTGAATTGCACATACATGCCCCTCTTAGGAGTACATCAGAATTAATAAACAATCTATCAAATGTAGGTTGTTTGAGAATTCTGCCACCAAAAGCACTTAATTTCCAGCGTCCTTCCAACTATCAAAGTTTTACACGTGGACAGTTTCTTCTTCTTCCTTCGCAGGCTTCTTCACTGTTTGTTTTGTGGTCGTGCCTAATTTTAGACTCGATGGGATTTTGATGATGGGTTGTCCGGAATTTTACCAGGTGGGATTGTTGGAGGGTTCCTCCTAGGCATTGCTTCTTCCAGATATACTGCAGCCTCATGAGGCACTGTGAGATATGAGCAAGGAGGGCTCTTTCAGGGGCCCCCTTTTGGTGTTGAGCAGGTTTTCCTTTTTTTGGGTTGTGCCTCCACTGAATTCCATGGATTTGTAATGACATGTGACGGGTTTTGTGGGGCAAAGGGGTAATTTTGTTAGAGAATAAGAGGGTACAAGGAGATTTTCCATTGTTTCCCCATTACTGCCATCCTGCTCTTTCTTGTGAACAAGAGACATTTTCTTGGTTCTTTCTATCTTGTCATCATCTCCTGGGATTCAAAATGGATGGTTGTGGGTAGGAACATATGAGGGGAAAGGAGGAAACTAAATTTGGATACTGATTTTAAAAATTAAAACTTGAGGGGAAGTTGAGAATGAAGGAATTTTGATACTAAATTTAAAAATTAGATGGAGGAGAAGTGAAAACGAATGTCTATTGTGTCCATCCCTGTAATACACTAGAGACTCATCCCTTCTTTCTCTTCTGTGTTGCGTTCATCATGCATTGAGGTCCATTGAGAGAGTGCAACACGTGTCTATCTATTTTTCACTTGGAATTTTACCACAATGCCCTGTAATACAATAAGAGATGGATCAATGAAGAGTTGTATTCGACTGATGAAAATTTAGTTGGGAACTTGTAGCACTTGAAGATAGACATGGAAGTGATGATCAAATAACAATCCCATGTTTTTTCCACTCAACTAGATGACATGCATGGGCACATTCAGGGGGTGGAAGAGTCTTTGATGAAATTTGGAGAAATAGATCTTCCTACTATCACAGATGCCAAGGATCTTATCAACTCTCTTATGAATGTAAAGGGTACAAATGTAAAGGGTACAATTGCAGATAGTAATTTTTCCATTATTTTTAGTGATTTCCTTGTTTCCATATAAAATATAGTAGAAGAAGAGATTGAAAAATATTCGAATGATAAGGTTGTTGTGAATGTCTTCTGAACTGGATTGCACCTTGACTAATGATGTTCACATGTGTGTGCAGGTGTTTCTCTCATGACTGGGTTGCATCTACTGGTGGAGTAATTATATAAGGGTAATGAGTCCCTTCCTGGGTGCAAACAGTTCTCCCTCATGCTTCCTGCTGGTGGGGGACAAAAAATATCAAAGATTTATTTTGCGTACATATGTTGCTATAGGAGGAGTTTCTTTATGTAGTGTCCTTTTGATCCTTTCATCTAGTCTTTAGTTGGCATGGTGGTGTTGAGGGGAGTGATTACGAGCCATGTAAATAGGGTTGGAGTCATAAGGACGTAGTGTGAATAATGGAAAAATGGAGAATAATGGTCTCTATGTGTGTTTTTTAGGGAGGTTGAGCAAGTTTATGTGAAATGGAGTGCCTCAGTGATGGTTGGGTTATGAGTAAATAATTGGAGGGCCTTACTCATCATTTAATTTAGGCATAATTAAATTTTGGGCTTTTATTCTCATTGGATCTCCCTCCTGTAGCATTACAGGACTTTCCTATAGCATTACATTGAGTAGGTGAAATTTGACTTTTTGGTTCATTGGAGGGTGGAGAGAGATAGTTATATGAGTGAGGGGTATGTAGATGAGATGGTATCGATGGAAGGATGGAGGAGAGATTGTAGGTGAGCTTCTGTATCAATTCTAGTCTCTCATATAACATTTGAGTATAATCTCATGTAACATAATTATTTTATTCATATCTCTCAAATGGTAGACTGAATTGACCTGAATTTTTTTTAGCATGTCTCCATAACCCTTATGCACTGCCCTATAAATCATATTTTCCAATGGATGTATGAATCACGAGAAAACTTAAAAATGGTTGTAGTGATGGAGGTCGATTTCTCAAAAACTCTGCACCCGAATTTGTTGAATTTCATGAGCATGTTACCATCATCCATATTCATCTCCCAGTGAAACAAATCGTCCGTTGGATGCATGCGTTTCAAGATATGATAAAAATAATTTTTTTCTCTTTGTATTTTGGCCTCCTGTAGCAAAACAAAACCCTCTTGTAACATTTTAGTACAGCGAGGAAAATGCATGAGAAAGGCTTGGAAATGATGGGTGGATGTTGGAAATGGATGAGGGTGATGGGCTGCCATGGCCTTGGTCCTGTTGGAGCATATTAGCAAAGGAGGAGAAAGCCCAAGTTCGACTTCCTTTGAATAGAATTTTGCCAAACTTTTTCTTTTGGTGCTAACTTTTTTTTTGTTGCTTGCAAAGGTTAGAGAGAACCTGCATTCATAAGAGAGAGATACATGGATAAAATAATTTTTTCATTTTTTTCTTTTTGGCCTACTAACTGCCTC
Source organism: Pinus tabuliformis (assembly GCA_031772625.1). NCBI lineage: Eukaryota > Viridiplantae > Streptophyta > Pinopsida > Pinales > Pinaceae > Pinus > Pinus tabuliformis. Next base: position 426,970,795 of record CM062809.1, read on the forward strand.
AAAGAGGTTTTCAACTAGTAGGTCTGCCTAGGTCCCTCAAAGGAGTTTTTCACCTAGGATCTTTTCTTTTTCTCTATTTTTCTCTTTTTCCAACCCATTGACCACCTCATGGAGGTTTTTAATTAATGAGCCAATCTCAGGCGCCTCAAAGGAGGTTTTCACTTGAGATTTTATTTTTCCTCTTACTTTTTCATTTTTTTTATTTTTTTTTATATCGGAAAAACAAAATCTCTTTCAAGTATAGGAATAGTTCCAATGGAGCCATGTTCACATCAGGATGATAGATAAACTTATTTTAAAGACCAAATGCTTTGACTTTGAAAATATCAAGCACATTTGAAGAAGAAAGTGATGCTCCATCTTGTTGATATTTTGGAACCAAACCTCAATATAGATTTGATGCCCTTAGTTTTCGTGCTCATCTGGATCATTCTTCAGGTCTATTTCTACTATGACATTCAAATATTCTTCTTTTTGCAGTTTATTCTTTTGATCACATGGGGGATCTGATGGTAAACACGAGGGAACTTTTTTCAATCTCTCATTCTGATGTTTTCTCTTTATCAATTGCAACCCATGATTCTTTGGTCTTCTCATTTGAATCTTCTTTTTCTGAATGTTGTCCTTCAATGACATCAAGAGAATATCTTTTTTGCAATACTCTTCCTGAGCTAATATGAATATCGTTGAGATCAAGAGGAGATGTTAGGAAGTGTTGTACCTCAACATTGTAAGTGGACTGAGTTACTTCCTTGTGTGGGTTTCAAAATGGTGGTACAAGTAGTTGAGTGGGAGTTGATTTTTGAGATGGATGTGGTTGGGGTTGTGCCTATGGTGAAGGTGGATGGTAGAGATAACATGGATTTGGGTATGGAGGATATTGAGGAAACTATTGAGGATATTGTGGATTTCTCCCATAAGGTCCTTGCCAACGTTATTTCCAAGATTGGTTTTTGGGTTGATATGGCCAAGGTTGCCAAGGAAAGGGTGTGTTCCAATTACTTTTAGATGGATGTGCATAACCTTCAAATTCTGAATTAGGTTCTTGCATCATACTAGGTTGACTAGGCTACCATGGTCCTCTTGGAGCTACATAACATAATTTCTTTGGTGATTGATTTGCTCCATTGTCCTCTTGGTAAACTTCCTTCAACCATGGTAATGATTGAAAATATTTAATAACATGTGATTCTGCATGGAAAACACAAATATCAACATATTCGTTTTCCCCATCTTGCATTCTTAACATTTCTACTTATTTTCTTAGACTGCTATGAATTTCCATTTTAAAGTCATCAAACAAATTTCCAAGTTTATATTGACTTACCAATTTTTATAATGATTTACTTACTCTTGGCCTTCCTCTTGATATGTGTTTACATGTTTCACATATTTCTTTAGACCATAATTGGCATACATCACCTCTACTCATGACATTAAGGAGATCAATCCACTCATCCATAATTATTCTAAGTAAGACGGTTTTTAGTGTGTCAGATCCTAAATACATAATACATGAACCTCTCTCTTACATCCTTAAGGCTCTCATATTTTTTTTTATTCATTCAAAATATTTCTTCTTTAAGATCATGATATTTATATTTTTCTAGAAATATCTTTTGCATATCATTCCATGATCTTATTGAATTAGTCCCTAGACTCATGAACCATTTAATAGCTCAATCCTTCAATGTTTCCAGGAACAGTATCAACTTTTGAGTGTTTACTAAGTAACCATAAGATCTACAAAGTATTTCAAATTCAAAGAGAAAGGTTTTCGGATACTCTGACTTCATACCATGGAAGTTGGGAAGGAAAGATGGAGGGATGTTCTTCATCTGAATAGTGATATAATTATCTTGAATGGGAAATCCAAGAGAATCTTCTTCATTTTTATCATCTCCATCAATTTCTATGCCACCTCTTCTTGGTCTACCTACAAAAATGGTTGGTGATGTTGTTCTTACTGTACCACATGATCAAATGGGGGAGGGTTGGTGTTGGAGAATTTTTTTTTTTAATAAGACTACTAATGTAATGAAAATTTTTGTTTTTGAAATGAAATATGCCTAATGATTTTTTTTTTCATGCAGAAAGTAAAAGAAATGAATCAACTATGGATGAAAACAATGCATACTTTGACACCTCTACGAGAACGATGTCAAAAAATTATGAGCCCTAGTATTGCAAAAATAATGTTGCAACTCTTAATACTACCAACTTAAATCATCTATCCGGGGTTTGTACAAAATTAATAGGTGTCGACATTTTATGTGCATCATGCAAAGTGCCCTTCTTTCATTGATCTAATGAAGTGAATTTCATAAAATCTAACCTAAACTAGTTGCAGAAATAAACCATGCTACTCTAATTGCAAATAAATCAAATCAATTATTCTACTTGCAAAATGGAAATCATTAATATAATTGAAAATTGATTGGAAAGAATAAAGTTAATCTACAAAACATAACTAGGAAATTCAAGAAACCAAGTCTACTTCACTTGCATTGAAGAGTTTGAAATGTGAAAATTGCTTCATAACTCAATTTGTTGTTTTGTGCTTGCAGTGGAGGAATTAGGGGACTAAACTGATCCTTAGGTCTCCATAATCATGTATTTATAGCCTAGGGGTCATTATTCATGTAGAATAAGTCAAATTTGCAGTGGGGATTAAAACGGGTGAAGGAAAGTGATGCTACAGGTTTGCTACAAGTGATTTCTACAAGAGGCCTGTAATGTTACAAGAGCGAGAACATTAATAAATGCCCAATTAAATGAAATTCATATGCGATTAAATAATTTTTTTATTATGTAGGATATCTTAGGTCTCCATTCCAAGTGGAATCATTCCAAAATACCCCTGTTAACACGTGCTAAAAAATAGAAGACAAATACTACTCTAAAAACTGGAAATTCAAGAATTAGTGAGTTGGTTAACCTATCAAATGCCTAACCTAATCAAGTGAAAATGCAACGGGGTGTTTTTTTTACTAACTTGAATGCTTTTATGACCTAATTCAAGTGGAATAAACTCAAATGAAGCTAATTAACATGTTCTAAAAAAAGAAAAAAATTACTACTACTTTTCTACAATGGACTTCCAAAAATTCTAGATTTGTGAACTAGTAAACTAATCCAAGTAGCCCAATGATGAAGATGAATTTTCAAAGTTTTGATAAGGATGCATCATGCTCTTGACTCTCTCAATAACCTACAAAATAACTTCAATCATTTAACCCAATCCTACAGCAAAAGAAGCATCACTACTAAATGCAGAAATAGGAAAAACAAGAATAATATGTGTATGCCAATAAGAAGTGAAAAGAAGAAAAGAAAATTATAAAAAAAGGCTCTCAGACTCCTAGGATGGCCAAGCCCAAGGATACTTAGAGTCCTATGAAGGAGACTAAGCTTTAGAAGCTAAGAATGACACCAAACTTCATTATTTGAATCAATCTAGGTACATCCTTGCCAAAAATGAAAATGGAGCTACAACAATACAAGTCTTATTCACAAGAAGACTAAGAAATACATGCCTCTAGAGGAAAATTCTAATTGGTACTTATAAAAATTGATGGGGAAGCATTCGCCTTGAAAGGAGGCAACTTTCCCCTCCAAAATCCCTAAAAATGTGGATATATTTCCCAACATTAGGAATTTACATTAAATGAAATGGAACACATTCCTAGATTTTCTCAATCATTGGAGCTCCAAAATTTGTGCAATAATTTCATAATATGTTGTTCATTTATTATCCAATATTGGTCCTCCTGTAGTAAGGAAGTCCCTAGATTATCTCCTCCTCCAAATCTTCATAATTTGCCCCATATTCTCGCAATATTCTACAAAAATGAATAATATTAGGCACATAATATCCAATTATCTCTAAATCTTCCTAAGAACATACTAAAGCTAAAAAACAAATATTAAGTGTATAAGGAGAGATTTAATATATCCTTTACGTGCCTAAGAAAGTTTAAATGGGCCTTAATTTGTGTCTAATTTAGAGGCCATCAATATCCAAAAGGATATTTTCCTTTAACAACCTTCATCCTCTTGCTAATGAAATACTGACCCTCAACTTTGATGAGCCAGGTAGGTGTCTTCCCCTCAAAGGTAATGATGTTTTTGCCACCATTAAGCTTAGGTTTCCCATTTTTACTCAAGCAACCACTCTAGAACATGTCTCCAAGGTATCACTCTTTTCCTTCCATTTATTTGAAGTAGTTCAGTTATGTTTGCATGCTACTTTTTTTCTTTTCTTTTTTAATGGAAATTTTATGAAACGTGTTCTCAAGGGTTGTATGTGTTCTATTTAAACTATTTTTTCCACCTATATAGTGAAAAAATATTACATCATATGATATTTGAGGGTGAAAGTATTCAACAACATTACATTTGATGTTAAAGACATCCATATTCTTAATTTCTAGTGGAAAATAGATCAAAGAGTCTGATTTTGTGTGATTTAAATAATCATTTCAAACAACTTGGGCCAAAACTGGTTCATTTTGTGAAATTTATGGTGAAAATAGTGCATAACATTCCAATTGATTTTAAATGAGTCTATATTCCCAAAGTGTCAGTGCAAAGTAGGTCAGAATGGACAATTTATATTTCATCTAGGATTTCTGGAGGAAGCTAGACTCCGAGTGTTGCAGGCCTGTGTGATTGCTTATGTTCAAATTCATTGTTAGGAAAGTAGCAGAATTGGAGTAGGAGAAATGTGATATCATTAAATCAAGCAACACATTCTATGATACAAGTGCACAAAGAGTTTTGTTGTAGGAGTCCCTCTTTTGACCACGCTATTAGGTTATTTAGACATTAGAGGCAGCGAGAATCATTTACAGTCTTAGAAAGAAGCCTGTCATTTTCTTAAGGTTCTTTGGGTTGTTATGAAATGATGTTTGCAATCCATGGTGTGATTTTCAGGGTATTCTTTTGGTTGTCAAAGTTCTTGTATATTTTTGTAGGGTATTTTGTTGCGTTGGCTACAATTAGTCACTAGAAACATATAATCTAGAATATTTTGCATTGAATCATGTTATGTTACTAAGAATAGGTCAAACTAATGATTTTTTTATCAGCTAATGACTGAAATTCAATGTTTTTCAAGTTGGATGAGCGAATTTTCTTTTCTTTATCATTTTCATTTTCTGAATCAAATATATGTCACTTTATTAGATATAGGATCAAGCATTGTCAAATATGAAAATAGGTTTAAGAGAATTCGGGGAAACCAGTTACTTAGGTTTTAAATCTAAGAAATTTGGGGCACATATTGACAACTCATGTACTCTCCTTACCTTTCTTATTATGACTTGAAACATGAAGCCATTTTTATCATTGTACGAATGAACCTAGAAAGAAAATTTCCAATGTTGCGAGGATAAAGAATGTCAACCGATCATTTGTAGCCTTTTAGAGCAAGTATGGTTAGCCTTAAGTGAAACTTTGTATCATGCCTGAAGAGTTCAATGAGATTTAGGAAGTTATGTAAGTCTTTTCTATCCATTGCAAATCTCATTCAATGATAGTTACCTATTGTTTTACTCTATTATTAAATGCTTTTGAATTATGCTTGTAGTTCTAGGCAATTTATCCCAAGCATTATTTTATGAGAGTGGTGTCCTTTCCTCAAAAGCATCAATAACTATAACTGGTGCAACATAAGTCTGGGTGCGATGAAATACTTAATTTTACTTTTAGTTCTTTTTCATCTCAATGTTTACATATTTTTGTGTAATTGCTTAGGAGTGATGATGTGAATATTACTAATACTTCTTTTCCCATTATATCAATGTTATATTTAAATTTTACCTTTGGCTTTAAAAAGAGAGATTTTCTCATTTAAAACTATAATATTTTAAGAGAGATTTTCTCATTTAAAACTATAATATTGAAAATAAGAGAGGGCATTGAATGTTATCCTTTTTGTGTTGGTTTTAGTTTTAAATAATGAGAGAATCCCATGCATCCTAGTGGCTGGGGTTCAAACTATTAGCATTTTAGCTGGGCATTTTTAATATTACTTTGATGTTTTTTGAAAATATATATGAATTAGAATTATTATTTGATTTATAGGAAAAAAAAAATATTTATTAAATAACAATTAGTTTGTCTTTAAAAATTTAAGATATTAGAAAATTTAAAATATTTATTTATTTTTACAAAACATAAAATATTATTAAAGTTTGATGTGAATAAAGAATGGTGCGTAGTTGAAAGAGTTTTGCATGTCGACAGTGGTATCTCTTGGTATTCCTTCATCCACAAAACCAATTTATGACTTTTCATACAGTGATGAAGAGTCAATGGTATTGGAGAGAGTCTCACGTGTTATCATGACTTTCCATACGGTGGTGAAGAGTCACTGGTATTGGAGAGAGTCTCACGTGTTCTTTTTTCATCCACAAAACTAATTCAAGGTATAATTTATGCCTTTTCACATGTTGGGTTCATTTTTTCAAATTAAATTGTTTTTTAATTTTTTATTTTATTTTGTAACGTTGATTATTTATATAAAGTGTTGGGTTAATTGCCTATATAACGTGTTGAGAAATTGAAGAAGCTTATATTACAAGCGAAAGTTGATTATGAGGAATTGAGGAAATCAAAATATGATGAGCCTACAAAATTGTATAATTAAATTTTACATCAAGCATCTAGATGATAAGGTTTCGGTTATTTAACACATTTTTTTAATTAAGGTGAAGTATTATTTTGTTGCAAAGATCTTTCCATGAATTAGAAAAGTGTAATTTTGGGTAAGGTTTATTGATGAGGAGTATTATTTTTGCCACGATTGACATTTCAATCTTTTCCATAGGTTTATGTTCTCGATTTTTTAAGCTTTTGCTAATAATAGTTGTTATAGAGTTGTTCTTATAAATTTACTATGGTTATGTTCCCTTAACACAATGCTTTTTTTAATTTCAAGTTAGCCAACTACTGTTGTACATTGGTCTAAATGGAGACATCGTTTCTCACTCTATCATGTCGGGTCAGTTTTTATTTGTGATTTGACCTAAGTGCTACTTTTGGATTATAGTCCTTCCTCCTTTTGGGGATATTGAATGTGAGATTACATTGAAGATTTGAGAGTTATTTAGCTGTGGGTAATTCATTAGCTAATCTTGGTTTTGTGCTGGCATATAGCATCCTTCTCTTCATAATAAACTTATAGTTCGAATTTTCCAGAATCATGATCGTTTTCTCTTACCAAAGATCGAGATGGTTGATTGATGTAATTAATTAATGGGAAGGAATACGACATGCAATCTTAACCCTACACTTGTTGGAGGTAGAGATCGATGGTTGTGAATAAACCACAATTAGGTATAGCGTAACTGCTTGTGGGGAATAACTCTAGTTTGGGAATCAGTTTTTACACTGCAGCTGCAGGGATGGGAGCTCTGCCCTTCCTGATCCACCAGTTGCTACTCTTGTGTTCTTAGTTTGCGAAAGCTAGCTTCTTTTTGCAAGTGGCCAGGTCTTCAACTCACTTAAATTCTTTGAACAATCAACTCACCAGGTAACTGATACACTGAGACTATCCTTCTAACCAAGGGTTTCAAATTTCCCGAGCTACAATTGTTTGTTTGTTTTTTTTTTCTGGATTTCTGAGGTCACTTATTGTTTCTTCCTCTGTGGATATTGAAGAATTACAAGAGGGTTGATAAAGGGTACACAGACGCTTCTCCTTACTATATATATTTTACAGATAGTAGATATCTTTATTTATTTATTTAATATGTGAAGGCAAAATCATTTATTTAATATATACTTTTAAATACATAATAGGTTACACTTATATTTATTATTTTCAAAAATTTATATTATCATTTGAATGTTGAAAAAATGAAATGTCATAATATTATTAATTAATGTATTTAACTTATTTAGTTATAATGGTATTTTTTTTTAATATTTAAAATATATATATATAGATATTAAATTTTTATATTTACTATTTTCAAAAATTTATATTATCGTTTTCACTTTAAAAAGAATGTTGACTGAAATATAATAAAAAAATATCATAATATAATTAATTAAGTATATTTAAATTATTTTAATAATAACTGTCTTTATTTTTAATATTTAAAAAATTATTTAATTAATAAAAATATATTTTAATATATTAGAAAATATTTTAAATTGTACTTTGATTACAATAAAATATTGAAATTTAAGATAAATTATATTAATCGCGTAGTTTAACAAGGTGGAGGAGTTGCCCGGAAAGGTATGGAAATTTCAGTCATATTTAGAGAAAATCTGGCGAGGGTTTTTGTAAATCCAAGTTATAGTTGTTATACTTCAAAATTTTAGGTGTCCTAGACGTTTTTGATGGTGCTGAATCCATTTCCACCATCAAAAACACAATTTTTTGGATATTTTTTTGCCCAGATTCAGGCCTCTTTTGATCGTCCGAGCAATTCATCCACCTCATTAGACGACTCCTATATTAATTCGTTTTTCTTTAGACAAAGAAATTTAATAATTTCTGCTACATGACACATGGTTGCTAGTCAACTTTTAGGTTTACGTTTTGTGCTATTTCCATAAACAGTGTCATATCTGGGGATTTAAACCTTAGATATCTCTATCAAGAGTATTCGAAGTTACAATCACCCCTTGAATTACCCCTAAACCAATTATATTAATTTATTATTAAAAATAATTACAATAATTGTTTTTTAATTAGTTGAAGACCTTGGCACCAAAGATTCTTCACGCCACACCACAAGCAATATATACAATGTACCGTCTGAGACCCTCTTCTGTGAAGTCTCCGAGAAATTAGTTGAATTAGTTGCCGATAAATTACAAGTGTTAACCAACCATGGACGAGGACAAAGAATATGCTCAAAAAAACACGACCCTTCAAGCAACGCCTTCCGCATAACTAATAAAAAAAAGAGAAAGCAAAAACCTAAATACGTTTATGCTACGACTTGCAACCGGACGTAACGACGGGCATGGTGGAACAATGGCCAGGCCGCCCCATTTCGCTCATAATTATTCAAAACATGATTTTTTTTCTCTATGTAGCATCCGGGTTTTGTTTTGTATTTATGTATTTTTAATTTATTTTATTAAATTTTAGTTTGACGTTATTGGAAAAATAAAGTTGAAGTTGTTAAACTAATAATTAGCATAGTTATATAAAAGTGTTCTCTTCAGGTGTCGATCTTGCTTTGAGACAAGCTATCTAGCCAAAAATTGCCCAAAAGTCTCCCAAAAGAATTTTGCTAGACAGAATCACCAGAGATCTACATGGTGGGAATTAGCACAAAAAGCACATTACACTGTCATCAAGGAAGAATACTTTGAGTCGCAAGAAATTGGGCTTGAAAAAAACAACTCTCAATTGCAAGAAATCGGACAAGAAAGAAACAACTCTCAAGACAAGCAGGAGAGCCTCGCCCAACAGTGAAAAAGTGAACTCGACAACCCTTCAAGCAATCAACTCTCAAGACAAGCAGGAGAGCCTCGCCCAACAGTGAAAAAGTGAACTCGACAACCCTTCAAGCAATAGTTATGAGGATTCGTATACCACACAAAATAAATCTTCATTTAACAGCGAAGAAAATCTCCTAGACCAAACTTCTTCTCTAAGTATCTCCTAGACCAAACTTCTTCTCTAAGTATCTTCAAAAACACGAACACAACAGATAGCAAAGTTAAGACACCAATGTCCCAAGAACTAGAAGAGATGAAGGAGATGCAAGATAAAGGAAGTTGGTAGACCGTAAAGAAAAAAAAATAAAGCTACAGCATCAATCTGGCCAAGAACGATGAGAAACCATACAATTAAAAACTAAGAAAATTATAGGTCTGATAGACCAATTTGGTCTCAATGCACGTTAACCACCACCACCATCATCATAATTAAATGAATTATAAATATTTATTCATAATAAGTAAAAAAATATTTATTTTATTATACAAATCAAGTTGATAAAAACTAAAAATAAATAAAATCATAGAAATAAAAGAATAATAAAAATTATGTAAATTGTAACTTCGTTTAAAATTAAGATTAGTATTATCAATTATAAAAAAAAATTAATATACAACAAAATCATATATAAAAAGAAGTTTTAACTATAAAAATATATCTCATATATATAAAAAAAAGTTTTAACTATAAAAACTTTTAAATAAATTTAGTTATAGTATTATGAGTCAATATTATAGGGAGTCTTCTAAAGAGGCGGAAGAAGGAATTGACGTGAATTTCTTGTTTTTTACGTTCTTATATCCTATTTTACTCTTTCCGGGCGGTGTAGCATCTACAAATTCTTATTCCCCTACTACTCTCGTGACGAGAAGGTTCCTCTGTTTTTTATCTCCGACTTATTGCCAATGACCTTTATCAAAGTAAATCCCCGTGTTCCTCTTGATGAGAGAAGGGAAGACAAGCCTGTTGGGTATTTTTGATGGGAAAATACCAAAAACAAACAAATTACACACCACAGAGACAATGCTCTGTTTCCTCTGTTCAGGATCCTTGCACAGGGAAGCTTTTAAAAACTAATTAACTCAGAACAGTCCATTACACAGTCACAAAAAAAACTTCTATTGATTTAAAACAAAAGAACTGATACAAACTTCATCCTCTGCGCAGAGAGGGATTCACCGGGAGAACTCTGTCTCACTTGCTTCTGGTTCCACTGCTGTGGATATTACAAAAGGAATTTCCTACTATTCTCTGGTTTTGGGATGGCCAATAATCATTACAGTTCTCCTCTGTTCAGTTTTTACCGCACTGCTGTGCGTTCAATACAACAAAAAAAACTCACTACTTTCCACCGTGCGCAGGCACAATACATAAAAACTACTGCACGTAGGTTTTTTTTGACAACGTATATAAAAAACATATATAAAAAAAAACATAAAACGTATGCCCATAACCATATTAAAGGGCCTCCACCTAAATCTACGTAAAACATTAAAGACCATAAATTCAACTACGGCGGTCAACCTATAAGACTTTCAATCCACGCAAAAATGTGATTTGACGCAGGCCCGTGCACCTTCAGGAGATCGACGGCGGAGATCGCGCGCCCAGCTGATCCGACGTGGTTCGCAAGCCAACCTCGGGCAAATGAAATGACCTTTAGCGGCCGGGGAGCAGGCGGTATTGGCGTTTGTACAAGGGACGCGTGGCGGAGTTTGATTGTGTCGGAGCCCTTCATACGGAAACAGCCTTTTGCCAAAGGCGGTGCGGGGAGACCGGGGCGGTTTTACCAAAACTGCCGCGCTGTTTAAAATTACAAATTTAACACTCCCCTTTAATTTTAACAGCCGCACGTTCGGTCATTCCCAAGCATTTTCTCAAAAATTCGAAACTCTTCTGAACCAGTGGCTTTGTCAAGATGTCTGCAACCTGTTCCTGGGTCCTGCAATGTTCTAGGACAATTTCTCCATTGTTCACTAATTCTCTGATGTAGTGAAACCTTGTATCAATGTGTTTCGTTCTTTTATGAAACACTGAATTCTTTGACAAAGCAATAGCTGAGCTATTGTCACAAAAGACCATTGTCGCTTTTGCCTGCTCTTGGCCTAAGCTTCTCAACATCCTTCTCATCCAAACTGCCTGACATGCTGTTGCTGTCGCTGCCACATATTCAGCTTCTGCTGTAGATAATGCTACAATGGACTGCTTCTTAGAAGCCCATGAAATGGCTCCTGAACCCATATGAAAAACATAACCGGAAGTGCTTTTCCGATCATCTACACTTCCAGCCCAATCGCTATCAGTGTATCCAACCAGATCTGAATGTTCTGAGGCATGATATAAAATTCCAAACATTTTGGTACCTTTGACATACCTCAAAATTCTCTTTGCTGCCTGCCAATGTGCCTCCTTTGGCCTCTCCATAAATCTGGAAATTAAGCTAATAGCATACATAATATCAGGTCTAGTTGCTGTTAAATACATAAGGCTCCCCACAATACTTTTGTACAAACTAGGATTAAAATCCTTGCTGTTGTCCTCTCTGCTGAGCTTTAATCCCATCACTGTGGGAGTGATTGCTGGCTTGCACTCTTGCATGTTAAATCTGCCCAACACTTGATTTACATATCTTGCTTGTGAGATAAAAATTCCTTTTTCATTTTGATCTACTTCTATGCCTAAGAAGTATCTCAACAAACCCATGTCAGTCATTTCAAATTCATCCTTCATGACTGATTTAAAATTCTCAATGAGCTGATCATCATTACCTGTGAAAATAACATCATCAACATATAAGACAACAATCAAAATTTTACCATCCTTTTCCTTGATGTAGACTGTGGGTTCTCCTTCACACTTGTCGAATTCATTATCCAATAGATATGAATCTATTCTGCTGTACCATGCTCTTGGCGCTTGCTTCAGCCCATAAAGAGCTTTCTTCAATTTGCACACTTTGTGCTCTTCTCCTTTCTTCTCATATCCGAGAGGCTGTTCCACATAAACCTCTTCCATTAACACTCCATTTAGGAATGCTGATTTCACATCCATTTGGTAGACTTTCCATTTGTTTTGTGCTGTTATGGACAACACTATTCTCACGGTTTCCATTCTTGCAACTGGGGCGAAAGTCTCCTCATAATCTCTCCCATACTGCTGCTTGTAGCCTTTGACAACCAGCCTTGCTTTATGCCTTTCAATCTTGCCTTCAGCATTGCTCTTGGTCTTGTAGACCCATTTCACACCAATGACTTCTTTGCCTTTTGGTAACTCAACCAAATCCCATGTTTTGTTTCTCTCTATGGCATTGATCTCCTCATCCATAGCTTCTATCCATTTCCTATCTTTAATTGCATCCTCGAAATGAATAGGATCATCAACATGACAAAACAAGGCAAATAAGGAATTCATTCCTTCTTCATAAATTTCACTTAAATTTCTAAACTTCTTACATCTTTCATTTTGTGTGCAAGTGCTTGAAGATGCACTTGAATTTCCTCCTTGTGGTGTGCTTGGAGAAGCACTCTCATTGATCCTCAATGGTGTACCTTGCTGTTCTTGTGTTGGTGCTACTGTTTGGGGATTCATTTCAGCCACCTCCTCTTCATCCTCATCATGAGACAAACAGTTTTTAACATTCACTGTTTTCTCTATGCTTCCATCCCAAGCTTCTTCATCAATGAATTGAACATCCCTGCTAACAAAGAACTTCTTGGTAGATGGGATATACAGCCTGTAGGCTTTGGATTCCTCACTGTATCCAATGAAAAGACATTTCTCCCCTTTGCTGTCCAACTTCCTCCTTAGCTGATCTGGTATGTGTGCATAAGCCACACATCCAAAAACTCTCATGTGGGTGACTCCTTGCTTTCTCCCACTCCATGCTTCTTCCGGCACTTTGTTCAACACTGCTTTTGTAGGACACTTGTTCAAAATATAAACTGCACAATGTACAGCTTCAGCCCAATACTCATTTGGCAAATGCTTTGCCTTCAGCATGCTCCTCGCCATATCCATGATGGTCCTGTTCTTCCTTTCAGCAACTCCATTTTGCTGTGGGGTGTACCGAGTTGTAAATTGTTTATGAATTCCGTTTTCTCTACAGAACTTTAGGAATTCATTGGAGATATACTCACCTCCTCTATCAGTTCTCAAAACTTTTATATGCAGCCCGCTTTGGTTCTCCACAAGTGCTTTGAAATTTTGGAATTTCTCAAACACTTCACTTTTGTTTTTAAGGAAATATATCCAAGTCTTCCTTGTAAAATCATCAATGAATGTTAAGAAATATAGGCTGCCAGCTAATGATGGAGCTTGCATTGGTCCACACAAATCTGAGTGGATAATCTCTAAGGGTGCCTTTGCCCTTATGCTTTTCCCTGATGGAAAACTTTCTCTATGTTGTTTGCCCAATATACAACCTTCACAAAGGCTGTCCGGCTTCTCTATCAATGGTAATCCTCTTACCATTCCTTTTCTGCTCAACAAATTAAGACCTCCAAAATTTAGATGCCCGAATCTCAAGTGCCACAACCAATTTTCATCCTTTGGTACGCTTTGGAAAGCCTCTTGGGTAACTGCTGCCATTTCCTTCTTGTTCTTAAAGTCTGCCCTGATCCGGAGAGGGAACATCCTGTTCCTTGTCATCTTTACTTCAGCAATGCATCTTTTGCTAGGTGGTATATCCATGATGGTGCATACATCATTCACAAAAAAGACATTGTAACCTTTTTGAATGAGTTGTCCAATGCTCAAGAGGTTACATCTCATTCCGAGGACATAGTAGACATCTGCTATGGTTTTCCTTTCTCCTTGTTTTGTAAATATTTTTACTTCTCCTTTTCCCATAACAGACACTTTACTATCAGTTCCTAGTGTGACCTCTGACTTCAAGTTTTGATTTAAAGCTGAGAAGAGGGCAATGTTTCCTGTCATATGGTTACTGCAACCTGAGTCTAAAAACCATATGTCTTCACTATGTGTTTCAGCCATGTTACAAGCTAACAGGACATTTTCTTGACTGTTGTTTTCTCTTGTAACATTTGCATTTTGTCTACTGTTCATATCATGTTGTTTCTTTCTACAATCACTTGCATAATGTCCATACTTTTTGCAATAATAGCATTGAACATTAGATTTATCATACCTTTGTCCTTGAGCATGATACTGTTCTCTTTGTTGGCTGCTGCCGTGACCTTGGTTCTGATTTGGATTGCTGCCTCTTCCTTGTGCATTTGATGGGCTGTTCCTTCCACCTCTGTTCTGGCTTCTGCCTCTTCCTCTCTTGTTTCCTCTGCCTTGATCTCTTCCTCTTCCAAAGGACATCTGGGTCTTGAAGGCTTGCTCAAGAGATGAGTTTTCATTCCTACTCAACCTCTGCTCATGTGTTATCAGTGATGCATGTAGCTCATCAACTGAATAGTTTGAGAGATCCTTTGTCTCTTCAATGGTGGTGACTATGGCATCAAACCTTGAGGGTAAGACCCTCAATATTTTCTCCACAATCCTTCTATCTTTAATGGTTTCTCCATGAGTTCTCATTTGTGTGATTACACCAATCACATGAGTGAAGAATGAGTCAATGTTATCTGACTCCTTCATGCACAGATTCTCAAAATCCTTCCTCAGCAATTGTAGTTTTGATGTCTTCACTCTCTCCATGCCTTGATAGGCTGTCTTGAGGGTTTGCCATGCTTCATTGGCTGTCTTAGCTGCTGCTAACCTTGGAAACACACTCTGGTCTACTGCTAGATACAACAACATACAGGCTTTTGAATCCTTCTTCCTATTGCTCTTCAGTAGATCTCTCTCTCCCTGAGTTAATGCATTGAACTCAGTTTCATCTGCTGGTTCTTCAAAACCATCTTCAACTATTTCCCATAAATCTTGAGAGGCAAACAGAGCTGTCATGGTTATTGCCCAATAGTCATAGTTTTTCCCATTAAACTGTGGGAGCTGGGTGTTAAACATACCCATACCAGTGCTTGTGCTGGCCATTCCTTGCATTCTGATCTATGCCTCTAAATCCTTGACTGTATGTATAAACACTGACTGTTCCAACAGTAACAAACAAGATAGCTATGAAGAATACCTGAATCCTTCGTTGTCTGAGTCTTCTGTCTGCCTGAGAAGTTTTGCTACAGCAACAACCTTCTTCCATCAGCTTCTTAACTTCTTTAAAGAGCCTGGACCTGCTCTGATACCACTGTTGGGTATTTTTGATGGGAAAATACCAAAAACAAACAAATTACACACCACAGAGACAATGCTCTGTTTCCTCTGTTCAGGATCCTTGCACAGGGAAGCTTTTAAAAACTAATTAACTCAGAACAGTCCATTACACAGTCACAAAAAAAACTTCTATTGATTTAAAACAAAAGAACTGATACAAACTTCATCCTCTGCGCAAAGAGGGATTCACCGGGAGAACTCTGTCACACTTGCTTTTGGTTCCACTACTGTGGATATTACAAAAGAAATTTTCCTACTATTCTCTGGTTTTGGGATGGCCAATAATCATTACAGTTCTCCTCTGTTCAGTTTTTTTACCGCACTGCTGTGCGTTCAATACAACAAAAAAAACTCACTACTTTCCACCGTGCGCAGGCACAATACATAAAAACTACTGCACGTAGGTTTTTTTTGACAACGTATATAAAAAACATATATAAAAAAAAACATAAAACATATGCCCATAACCATATTAAAGGGCCTCCACCTAAATCTACGTAAAACATTAAAGACCATAAATTCAACTACGGCGGTCAACCTATAAGACTTTCAATCCACGCAAAAATGTGATTTGACGCAGGCCCGTGCACCTTCAGGAGATCGACGGCGGAGATCGTGCGCCCAGCTGATCTGACGTGGTTCGCAAGCCAACCTCGGGCAAATGAAACGATCTTTAGCGGCCGGGGAGCAGGCGGTATTGGCGTTTGTACAAGGGACGCGTGGCGGAGTTTGACTGTGTCGGAGCCCTTCATACGGAAACAGCCTTTTGCCAAAGGCAGTGCGGGGAGACCGGGGTGGTTTTACCAAAACTGCCGCGCTGTTTAAAATTACAAATTTAACAAAGCCCTCTGCTCATCCTATCTGCTTCCATGTGCCTCAATGGAAGTCTCTGCCAAAGTCCGAGGCCGTTTTGTGGGGGATGGATCTATCACAGAAGAAGCTAAAGAAGAGAAATCCCCAGTTCAGAAGGGATCTGGAAATGGAAGAGATAAAAGGGTTTCTGGAGCTTGGCTTTGACTTCAGCCACGGCAGGTTAAGCCCAAGGCTACTGCATCTTCTTCCTGGATTAAAGAGACTATTAGTCGACCATGACAATAGCAGCAAGAATTTGGTTCAAAAATGGCCATTGAAGAATTGGGAACTGCCAAACCCGAATGCCACAGGAATGGATATGAAAGAACACCTCAAACTGTGGGCTCGTTCTGTAGCTTCAACACTAAAATGCTAGTACTGGGAGCTTCAGAAAGTTTCTGTCTGGCCATCCCTTACAGGTTCCCTGACAATGATATCTAGATTCTGTTTATTGGATTAGATCCAGGCATTGACTTTTAAAAATCTTATGCTTTTTCAACATTTAATTTGTTTAATTGTGCTGACTATACATCTGAATCATATCGGTAACAAAGACTCAAAAATTTCGATTATCGGGCAGAACTTCTATGGTAGTTTCCCCAGCTATATGAAAAGACTGGTTGGGTCAACACCAAAATGTCAAAAAATTACTGCCTAAACGTTTCCTTACAATACTATAGGATATGTTGCTATCGGCATTAAAGCACATCTCAACGCTTATACAAATTCTACTCGATGTTATGGAGTTGCTGGAATGATAAACTTCCACAATCAATATTTATTCATCTATAAATACAAAACCGTCCTCGGATTTCTAACGGAAATTAGTGCTACCTCTAAAACATGTTCCCATCTCACGACTTTCCATGTTTCAAACCAAGTTCGACCGTACTGGCCAAAAAAATACGTAAATACGCTGATTGGGTTTGGTACAACTAATAATTCGTCGGATTCCAATTAGGTGCGGTGCATGATTTTAGTCAAAGCTTTCCGATTATTGTTAAAGCCTTTCACCGGCTTGTCGCCTCCGAATCAGGGATGGAATTTGACGGGCATTTTGCCCGTCATAAGGCCTTTTGAACGTATTTGATGGTTAGAAAATTTTGAAGCCCGTTTTGTAAAATGTGTTTGGAACTGTTCAAAAAGTATTTTTGACGGTTAATATTTTGCTAAAAACGTCATTAATACCTATTCAAGAAAGCGGAAGCTAAGGTTTTTCTCTTCGATATTGCTGAAAACGTCATTAATACCTATTCAAAAGGCCAAACCTAAGGTTCTTCTCCTCGATATGGCCACTTGTACGGCCTCAAGCAAGCCATTCTGTCCCTAGCCCTTGAGCTTTAGTTCGTTGTAGATTCTCAAAATATTGGGGAATCGGACGGATATAGGAGCTGTCAAAAAATTGATAGCGCCGGATGTCGATCCAATTCCCGAATATTCAAGGAATCTGCAATGGACTGGATGCCAACGTTGGTATGTTTTTGTCATGGTCCTAATGTAAGTGATAATTCTTATGTGTGGATAATTTTGCATGCACACCATGCTTCAAGTTAAGTTCGCAGCAATGAAAGTCTAAAATCGTGGGAAAGGCATCCAGAAAAACCTAAAGTAAATCCGACCTTGCTTTTATATTTGGTTCTGCACATTATTTTGTTAGCCAAACTGCAGAATGGACTTTTGGTGGAGGCTTGGTTGCAGATTATCTGCCATTTCTGAGGGTGTAAATTTCGAGTTGAATCAAATAAATGATTTGCCGCCGGCGGTTAATTTAGTGGATCACTTGCAAATTTAAAGGGACTATATTGGTTTGTTTTGTGGAGACAGCCACAAGTAACCACCCTCTGGAATCATCTTCAACTTTATGGGAAGTGAATTCCAAGAGGCAATGCACTGCCAACAATAGCACCAATGACGGGTTTGAAGAAAGCTTTCCTCTGTTTTAATGAATGGAGGCTTCCGAGGAGCACTGCTTCAAGAGACCCGGGGACAATTTTCAAGAGGTCATTACAAAATGCATTGAGGTTCAGGGGAGGAAGGCCAGTGATGCCAAAGTCGTTACATCTCACACATGTGTTGGCCTTTACTCGAGTGGTCAGAGTTTTCCAAGTCGTTGGAATGGAACCTGTTACATCCATTTGAAGGCCAACGACAAAAACTCGAGGGAAAAAGGGAAGAGTAAGTTTGACTAGATGTGAGCCTGGACAGATAAAGAAGGTTAGCTCTGAATTTATGGTCGGAGTTAACATCCTGTGACTAATTACAATAAGTTTTAGTGGCTTAAAAAAAATGTCATGCCTAAACTGGAAGACTCACACATTATATATATATTCACCAGATAAATACAACTTTATATAACGTTAATTTTTAATACATTTAAACTAAAATGTTTATATGAATAATGATGAGCATTAGTGTTTTTAATTGGTATTATAATATTTATTTAAATAATGATGAGAATTAGTGTTTTTTAATTAGTATTATAAGGTTTGTTTGTTTTTATTTGAAAATTTAATATTTATATTAAAAAAATTATGATTATAATGAAATCTATTATAAGAGAATTTATTTTCTTTTAAACTGTAGATTAAAAAAAAACATATTTTAATTTATATACAAAATAGTATTTTTCACCATGTTATACAATTTCAAGCAAGATTATGATTTTTGTTATTTAAAATAAATTTTGAATGCATAAATAGATTTAGTACTCTATAAATTAAAAATCTCTGTCATATTTTGATTAAAATTAACCAAAAATACCATTAAAAAAATTCATTTCATCGATAAGAAATAATTTAACTAGTTATAATAATCATCCTAATATTTAGATATACTTATCTAAATTATATAATCAATAAAAAAACATACATCAATGAAATGGGATATTTTTTTAATATTGTATTTGAGTAATGATTTTTTCATTTAATAATTTTGTTTGATGTAAATACTATTTCTTGTTACAACCTATATTTTAAGACAATGAGGATTTCTCGTGGATGCGGGTGTTTAATAGTGCTGGTATAGCGCAGCAAATTGGGGTTGGCAAGTGGCCCGGCCACCTGGTCACCCACGCTTCCACCCAAAAGATCACCACCGACATTAATAGTGTTTTAATGTAGTGTGCCAGCTGAGGAAACCTCAATCTAATTATTCAGACCGCCTTCCCCTTGTTTCATCTCCTTTGAACTGCAATTGTCTCCCTGCTGCTGCAGAGCTGAGCTCGCGCACATCAATGGCGAGACGATGCCAAATTCTTTGCTGTATTGAGATGGTAAATGGTGCCAAATTTTTTAATTTCTAAAAATGGGCTTGTTGGTTTTGAAGTTGTATTTTGACTTCTCTAAGTCTCTGCAGCTCTGGTGCAAGCAAGGATTACACTATCATATATGCTACGTGACTCCTAATTGATGGTGTAATGTTGGTGTTTCATTTAGCCCAAAATTGTGTAGTTCATTTATGCTTCTACAACATTTCACTCTATAGTTGTGGTTTCCATAGTCATATGTATTCTATGATGGTTTTAAATTTCGCTCTGGGTAGATATTGTTATGGTTATCTTTTAGCTGAGTGATGTTCTGTTTGCACATGGCATATATGGACTGGTTAATTCATTAATGGTTAGCATTAGTTTGCTTTTTCTTCTCTGTGTGGTATACTTTTCGTGTGATATAACTCATGGCCTTGAAGTTTTTTTCAAACAAGGAAACTTGGATGTGCGTTTTTGTTATCTTTTTGTGTGTCGAATTGTTAAGTATTTTACGTGGAGAAATCAAAATTTATCGTGTACTATAGATAACTATGTTTCTTGGATATGAGCGACCTTGTCATAGCTTACTTATTTTCCTTTTGCATCTATCTTAGATTATTCGAAAATGAGTTATTGTATCTTGCCATCTCTAGAAGCAATTTATTGTTGTCTATTTATTTGCTGCTATCAAGGTTGTATTATTCTCTTGTTTAAATTTGGAAGATCTGTTAAGAGCAGAGGTGTATGTGGCAGTGTAAATTGTTGTTGAATCCCATTGCTTTTGCAATATTGATTAAATTCTCTTGATTTGAATTCTCCCCCTTGATCAGATCTCAAGATTTTGATATAATTACCAGTTTGTTTTTCTACCATGTTCTTAAATTCTTTAAAGTACTCAAAAACATCACTATTCTTTCTTATGAAATAAACCCATGTATACCTAGATCTATCATCCACAAAAATAAGAAAATACCATGCTCCACCAATAGATCTAGTTTGCATAGGTCCACATACATCAGTATGAATTAATTCAAGTATTTCCCTTTGCTTTTTTTCTTTATGTATAGGAAATTCCTCCCTATGTTGCTTTCCAAGTACACATGCTTCACATTCAACATGATCATTCTTCAAGACAGGAAGCCCTTCAACCATAGTGTTATTTTGAAGTAGCATTAAATCTTTGTGATTTAGATGTCCATACCTTTGATGCCATAAATCTACTGTTGATATTGCTGTAGATGCCAATGCTTGATGACTTTTCCTGGTCACATCCAGCTTATACAAGCCTCCAACTCTGGTTCCTGTGGCAATAACCTTGTACTTATCTTGAATGTCTTTCACTACACACTGTGATTTAACAAATTCCACCTTCAAATCTTGGTCAATAATGGTAGAAACAGAAATTAAATTCTTTTTGATATCAGGGACATACATCACATTATGAATCTGTTTCTCTTGTCCATTAGGCAAATTCACACCTATTACTCCATAAACTTGAACTTTAAGTGATTTGTTATCTCCTAGGCAAACATATGTTCCATAAATGTTTTCATGATATTCATCAAACCACTCCTTATTACAAGACATATGGAGTGATGCCCCAGAATCAATGAACCAAGCATTCTTATCCTCATTTTCCACAGACAATGCAGCATTAGAAACAAACAATTTAAGATTTTTAAATCTATCATTGATATCCTTGTCCACAAAATTTCCATTATGCCTTTTGTATCTTTGCCTAGACTCATTATATTTCCTTTTATAACAATCTTTAGAATGATGCCCAGGTTTGCCACAATAATAACACTCATCATTCTTCTTTGGAAATTTAGACTGTATCATACCTTTTTGCTTTGCTTGAAACTTGCCTCCTTTGTTCTTGTCCCATGGCTTGCCTTTGTATGGATATTTGCCCTTGGCCACCAATGCCAAATCTGAACTGCTAGAGCCCAAAAAGTTCTTCATCCTCTCCTCCTCTTGTAGAAGAATTCCTGTCAATTCATCAAATGAAGGGGGTTTCTCTCTAGCTGCAAGACTTGAAACAAAAATTTGATAATCTTGCACTAAGCCATTTAATATGATGGTGACTAAGTCAGTATTAGACACCTTTTCACCAATATCTCCTAACTTATCACTTAAATCTTTGACACGAGATATGAAATTGCTTATACTTTCATTTGCTTCCATTTTTAAAGATAAAAGCTTAGTCTTCAAAAACAAGATCCGATTTGTATTTGTTGTTTCATACAAACCCTTCAACGTATCCCATGTTTCTTTTGATGTCTTACAATCTCTGATATGAGGAATAATGTTGTCCTTTACGGACATACGCAGCAACACCTTTGCTTTTGTCTCCCTTCTCTCCCAATCTGGAATAGAACCTGCAACAGTGGGTTTGGGCTCATCCCCACACACAATGGACCACAAACTATTTCCTTCTAAAATAGTCATTAACTTAAATTTCCAATTCACATAGTTTTCTCCATCAAGTTTGGTGGATTCATTCATATAATTATCAAGCAACAAATTTGCCATGATAGAAAAAAAAAACTTCCTCAAGTCACCAAAATGCCACCAAATCTAATTCAAATTTTACTAGATCTCACACATGCACCATAAAAAAAAATTGTCTTTCACAATTTTCAATGTTTCCTTACTCAATAATAAAGTGTCAAGATAAACCAAATTTCTGACCAGAAATACCACTAGACTCTTATTTTGTGGTTTATCACATCCACTATAATGGTACCTCCACACTCCTCTTTAACTACGAACCACATATCTCTATAAAAAAGCAATCCATTTTTTTTTATTCTTTTCACCTCAAAGGTAGTGTCAAAAAACATTCAACATGCGTTTTTTCTGATAATACGTGCAATATAAATACATGACCAGCACAGCATCAAAAAATATCGATTTAATTGCAATGGCAATCGACCAACCCCTTTTCCTTCAAACGTAAAAGAGAAACCATACAGAATGAAACATAGAAGAAACAGATGATTAAAGCTATGAAATGGCAAGAAGAATCACAGGCAACACCAACCAGATGGATTACTAGATCGAGCAGTAAGCGCGGCACTTGTGTTTGCAGTCAAGGTGCATCCTCTGCCGCCACCGCCAGTACAGCCAGGACCTCCCAAGCGCACAACGCACAGCTCACCACACTTCTGCTATGCACACCAGGCTGAAAAGAAAAGCAGATCACATATAAACGTTGCTGCTGGTTTGCTCCAACGCAAGAATAAGTAATACTGAGATCTATACCGACCGAGCTCACAGCTACAGCTCACTTTACAACAATATCTCACCTCCTTGTACACTCCACCGAGCCTCACACAGCTCTCGACCTCACGGCTCACACCCTCAGCTCTGATACCATGTTAAGAGCAGAGGTGCACAGCATACCAACACAACTCAGAAACATTGAACACAAGAACATGCTTCCATTGATCGATTAACAGATATATATACAAGCTGGAGAAGTTTCTGGAGATGGATTCAGTCGGTGGCTTCCTGGAGAAGCTTCCCTGTTTTCAACGGTTTCTAGAATCACCATTAAATCGTTGTTGAATATAAAATGTGCAGTTAAAAAAAAACAAATTCAAACATATGCTAATTTATTGAAGAAGATCATCAAAACATATTTAATCAATTCTGTGAAGAATATAATATGTGGTAGTTCAAAAAAACGAAAATCTAACATATGCTAATTTATTTAAGAAGATTACCAAAACATATTTAATGAATTTTTTTTGAAGATGACACACTAAATTTAGATGTCATGAATTTATATATATACACAGAGTTTAATTTATAGATGAAATAGGTTTTTTAAGCTGGAATTCACCAAATTCTCATAATACAATTTCAAGATTTATTGTTGTTTAAAATACATTTTTGAATGCATAAATAGATTCAATGCCTAAACAACCCAAAGCACTAGAATTTTGCAGATTAAACAATTTCAACTCAAAGTTTTAAAAATCTCTTTAAATTTTGATAAAAATTAACCATATTAAAAAAAATCATTTAATTTATAAGTTAAACTATATATGTAACGAGTCAAAATTATTTATTTAATATAAACATATAGTTTTAAATATACAATATGATATATTTATTATTTTCAAAAATTTATATTATCGTATGTTCAAAAAATTGTTCCCTTAAAAAAAAAAAAAAAGGGTCATAGTATCATTTATTTAAAGTAATTAGTAATAATGATCTTTATTTTTAATATTTAAAAAATATTTAATTAATAAAAATAAATTTTAATATAAAATATTTTAAATTATATATTGATTACAATAAACTATTGAAGGTCATAATATCATTTATTTAAAGTAATTAGTAATAATGGACTTTATTTTTAATATTTTAAGAAATATTTAATTAATAAAAATAAATTTTAATATAAAATATTTTAAATTATATATTGATTGCAATAAACTTTTGAAGCTTAGAATAAATGATATTAATTAGTTTTTCCTTCTCGAGGAAACTTAGTAGTTCCTAGATACATAGTTACGGTTACCAGTAAACTTCCGAGTTTATCTTTTGTCTTCCTCTCCATAAACAATATATCACAGCCGGGATTTAAACTTTAGATATCTCTATCAAGAATACTCTAAATTACTTCAATCAGTTATTGAGTTATCCTTAAACCAATTATATTAATTTATTATTAAAAACAACTACAATTATTGTTTTTTGAGTTATCCTTAAACCAATTATATTAATTTATTATTAAAAACAATTACAATAATTGTTTTTTTAATTTGTTGAGGACCTTGACACTAAAGATTCTTCACGCCACACCACAAGCAATATATACACTGAACCGTCCCATACCCTCTTCTGTGAAGTCTCGGAGATTCAACCACTGTTAGGATTCATTTCTCTTGTAGTAACTTTCGTCGGCTGATGCTTGGCCGTAAAAGCCGCTTTCAATTCCTCTCCTGCGATATTGCTGAGTACAGTTGGGCTTTGAGAGCGTGGAAATAGAATTGTATATCAATAGTACGCCCAACACACACAAGGAAGAACTGCCCGTGTTGATCTCATACACTGCGACTCGTCAACTGCAGGGTTCTGCTTTGTGGACACACAATCCCACGCACTCTGCATCTTCAGAGCACGTTTCCGTTGCGAGTCACATGTGGCAGTTTTGAATTAGTTGCCGATAAATTGTAAATGTTAGCAAACGATGGATAAGGAGATAAGGACAAAAGAATATGCTCAAAAAACCAATACCCCTCAAGCAACGCCTTCCGAATAACTAATAAAACTACAATTAAAAAAACAGAAAAAACAAAAACCTAAATACGTTTATGCTACGCCTTGCAATCTTACGTAAAGGCGGGCATGCAGGCCGCGGCATTTCTCCAGTAACTACTCAAAAGGTGGCGCGTGCACGTGCGGAAACATGAATTTTTTCTCAATGTAGCATTCGGGTTTTGTTTTCTATTTATATATTTTTAATTTATTTTATTAAATTTTAGTTTGAAATTATCTGAAAAATAAAGTTGAAATTGTTAAAGTATATTAAGCAGAGAGGTTTATTGAGCCGATATGCTTATTTTACAGCCGAGTATGTTGTGTGGTCTGTCATCAAAATTGAAATTTCACTGATGTAGGCTCGAATAAAAATTTTAAAAAATTAAAACTATACAATATATTTAGGTAATATCGTTCATAGAAAAGTTTACGATGAAATTAAATCCCTCTTGGCTCATATTAAATCTGTATTGACGATGGATCTATGCTGATTATTAAGATAGTTATATAAATTAAATTGGTTATAAATATTAATAAGCATCTATTCATAGTAAGAACCAAACTATTTATTATATTATACAAATCAAATTAGATTAAAAAAATGTCTTAAAAATTAAAAGAATGGGAACTTTCTTTAAAACTATTATTATTAATAAAAAATCAATATATAAAAAAACATATATACAAAAAAAACTTCTTAACTATAAAGATATATGCCACTATATGATGCAAATATGTAAATTATTAATTCGTAAATAGGCATTGTTATAATATTATAAGTCAATATCATGATTTCTCAATACTAATTTTTATGATTTTTTTTAATTAAAAAAAAAAAATATCATGACTACTTCAAATAAATTTCAGCATTTAATTTGGATATACTAGAGAAAGTATTCTAAAATATTATATAGAAAAAAATCCTTATTATTCATTTAATAATTATTAATAATTAACTTGTTTTAAATTTCTAAAAACTTTTATTAAAAATAAACTTAATTTCTTTTTCAAATTCTAAATTTATATATATATATATATATATATAATATAATATACATTTTCATTATCGAGTTTAATAGAAAAACAAAAAAAGTCAAAATATATAATTAAAAACTATAACATTTACACTAGCGGATTGTATATCTAAACCAATTTCCCTCTATACTCGGTTAGGAGGAATATTTTGATAACGGTGACCAGCCAATACAATGAAAATAGCATTCCCCGTTTCCTTATGACCCGATGCCGGAGGCTGCGGCCCTCCAAAGGCCCCGTAAACAAATGAAAGACACATATATTAAGGCCGCGTAAACTACACGTTAATACAAGAATTCTAAGTCATGTGAAACTTGCGAAACAGCCAGACGAACGAGAACGTGAATTTCGTGTTTTTTACGTTCTTACATCGTATTTTACGCTTTCCGAGCGCTGTAGCATCTACAAATACTTATTCTTCTATGACTCTCTCGTGACAAGAAGGTTCCAATGTGTTTTACCTTTGACTTATTGGCCATGACCTATATCAAAGGAAATCCCCGTGTTATGCTTGGTGAGAGAAGGGAAGACAAGCCCTCCGCTCATCTTATGTGCCTCCATGGGCCTCCACCCATCAATTTATTCCCTCGGCAACGGAAGCCTCTGCCAAAGTCCGACACCGTTTTGCGGGCGATGGATCTATCGCAGAAGAAGTGTCACACTTCCTAGCTGTACATTAAAAAAAAATTTTTTTACAGAAATATTAACTTCTTTTATATATGGTTCCTATATTAATAATTACATATGCATGGTTACCTTAATCATAAACATTGATTTATTAATGCAAATCCCAATTGCGCAACAGACAGAAGGGAATATAATCAATAGATATCACTTGAAAGCTCGCGGATATATTCATGCGTTGACTAACTATATGTACATATAAACATTGTAATGGTAACACACATATGTTTAATGTTAACCTGAGAACCAGTTAATCGCACAGTTGGCATTGTCAGTGTTTAATGGCGTATTTATGAACACAACTATAAAACTCAGGTTTCCATATCCCGAGGTGTCTGGGATTGTGATAGTTTGTCCGGCTTTTAACCTCGATCTAGCTGGAGGGTTTACCGTCGTCCATTTGGAAGGATGAAGGGCAGATGGCAAACTGCCATGTGCGCCCTGGACTCTAAGGCCTACGGTCCTGACTCCTCGGGCTTGCCATTTTCGCGCCCGAAGTTCATCGAGGGATCACCGGCAATCGAACGGCTACCAGGGATTTACTGCAGATCGAGGGTTATAACTGCGCCACGAAACGGTAATGCAATAAAGCTATTTATATGTCTGTTTATTCTTCCGGGTAGCCTTAGTTCTCATTTCATTGCCTCTGCATCGCCATAGCACTGTAAGTCTTGACCCTGTCGACATTCCTTCTGCATCCGGCTACACCGCCCTTTAGCCTCAGACATGCAGCTCTTGCCATTCGGTTCGGCCTCATCACCCTTTGAAGTTATCGGGCATTCTGGTTTACACGACACCAAGTTCGGCTACGGTTAGTATTAATGTTTTTCTTTGTTCCTTGCATTCTTTCATGGATTTACACCAGGGTTTTTCCTGTTTGCTAACTCGGCTAATGTTTATGTGCAGGTGGTTCATCGATACACCATAATGAACAAGGGTTTCTCTATTTAGCCGTCTCGCCCATTGCCAGGTAAGTTTTCGAAAACATTCACAGCTGTGTATACTGGTTTTTTTGTCGAACAATGGCTGAGTTTTCTTTTATTCCCTTGGCAGGGATACCGGGCAATAAATCTCGGGTCTGTCCCCTGCACAAGCTCAGGGTCTTCCCTGAAGGCATTTGGTTTTTAGTCTCTGTTAGACGGACTCCTCGGTTAAGAGGCCCTTCTTTATGAGTTTGTCTGTATAGCCGTGACTTATCTATCATATGTAATTGTCGTTTCAGATTATGTACTGGTTCCCTTTTGAACGCAGACCATAATTATTTTATTAAACTGTGCCTCAGTCTGAAAGGGTTTGATCTGTCTAATCTTGTTGAAACATAGAATTTGTATCACGGGTAATCCCCGTAGGTTCAACTTTACTCGGCCTATTTCTTTCTGGTCATTCGCTTTCATTGAACTGTTACAAGTTTACTGTTTGATGTCTAAATATATATATATCTTTTACCGAATTTCTGTTGTTTCCTTTCAGTTTAAATGAGTAATATGTTTGCCATACGATTCCGACTTGGGTGCCTCTACTAGCTGAGCACGAGCTTCGGCTTCGGCTCGAATGGTTCACCAAATCGGGGTTTTTTTTGCTGGCTAGATCTGGCTGAGGGAGCATGTAACCCTGGTTACCATTGCTCTTTCCTCGGCATCCATACTTATTGGTTATGTTATGAACAGTGAATGTATAAATCTTTTATTCAGTTCTCGCATCGCAACTATCTGATAATATAGAACTGTTACGGTGTGATCCAGTTTTGTTAACCCTTTCTGTGTTTTCCTCACGGTCTACTTGACCGGGGGTTCTATGTATAACAACGCTGTTTTTATGATATATCACACATCTTGTTTACGGGTTCAGTTGGTCGAAGGAACACACCAGGTTCGCCTTATAATATATGTCATGATGTTACATGTATAATACAGAAGTTAGTGTTCTTTCTTGTTTTCTGTTAAAAGAACAGTTAGATGTCTTTCATCTATTTCTATTTTTCTCTACACAGAATAATACCAGGAATATTTCAGTAGATGTATGCATTATAAGCCATACCTGCTTCTCTGCAAACCTACTTGTAATGCTTGTCAATCCACCCGTCCGTAGGAAGAATTCTTCTTTGATCTTCCACCCCCAAGCACTTGCAGGTCCTCTCGACTGCAATTCCACTGGTCTCGCCAGTAATCGCTATCTTGTCCTAACCAGACGTAGCGTACACAGGAAAATTCCTTTCCTCCTATGCCATCTGATCCTAACCAGACATAGCATGACCATTTTCTTTTTCCTCTGCCATCTGATCCTAACCAGACATGGCAATCTTTCCCCTTTTTCCTCTGGGGCCTCAACTACCTCCTGAAGGTAGTTAGGGTTCCATTGTAACTGCTTCCACAGTTACTAACCATGATTAATCATATGCTCAGCTCAAATAGTACTAACACAATTGTTTTTAATTAACATAAAATTAATAACAGAGTTATATACTTTTTCAAATAAAGTCTTTGTTCATAGTTACTTTTACTATTTACCAACATTAACTTTTCTCGAGGGATGTTACAAGAAGCTAAAGAAGAGAAATCCCCAGTTCATAAGGGATCTCGAAATGGAAGAGATAAAAGGGTTTATGGAGCTTGGCTTTGACTTCAGCCTCGACAAGTTGAGCCCGCGGCTACTGCACCTTCTCCCTGGATTAAAGAGATTATTAATCGATCATGACAATAGCAACAAGAATTTGGAGTTTCAAAAATGGCCACTGCAGAATTGGGAACCGCCAAACCCGAATGCCACAGGAATGGATATGAAAGAACACCTCAAACTGTGGGCTCGTTCTGTAGCCTCAACACTAAAATGCTAGTACTGGGAGCTTCCGAAAGTTTCTGTCTGGCTATTCTTTCCAGGTTCCCTAACAATGATATCTAGATTCTGTTTATTGGATTTAGATCCAGGCATTGACTTTTAAAAATCTTATGGTTTTTCAACATTTAATTTGTTTGCTTGCGCCGATTATACATCTGAATCATATCGCTAACAAAATCTCTCAAAAATTTCGAATAACAGACATAACTTCTGTGGTAGTTTCCCCAACTATGTGAAAAGACCGGTTGGGTCAACACCAAAACGTCAAAAAATTACTGCCTAAACGTTCCATTACCATACTATGGGATATGTTACAATCAGCATTAAAGCACATTTCAACTCTTAGACAAATTCTACATAACATTGATGGAGTGGTTGGAATGATAAACTTCCACAATCAATATTTATTCATTTATAGATACAAAACCGTTCACCGTAGGCGTTTCCTATTTCGACCCCAGGTGGATGGTGCGCACTTGATTTTATTTTAATTTAAATGAACGTATCGGATTTACCTTGGGGGAATATAACTAGAATATGCTTCGTCTGAGTCTTGCATCCGTGGCTGTGGCGCAAGGGAGAGTAAAGCCATGCAAAAGAAATATATATTTAATTTTGCTTATCACCTTTGTCTCTCAACGCTTCATCAATTAACGAAAGTATCCATGATTGGATTAACTGAAGCCCGCGGGATTGATTAACGAAATTTTTTAAAACTATCTTCTGTTCTGCATCTCGTTTCCTCTCCATCTCCATCATAAAAGATCGTGCGAGCAAGGATATTTTCTCAAGTACTACAATTTTCTTATAATTCTTTTATTTTTAGAAAAACATTAAATTCACTTACATTTTCATCATGTTTATGTTATAGTGTTTCTGTTTCTGAGAGTTTCTGAGAATACTGGTGAGACTACTACAAATAGATTCCAAATACCAAAACTCTAGAGGCAGGTGTTAGTGGTGGGACTTGATTTCATATTGTTTGTCTCCTCCTACACTACGGTCTTATGGGTGACACCTCAAGAGATTTGAACACGGGTGAGACTACTGCAAATCGATTCCAAACACCAAAACTCTAGAGGCCGGAGTTAGTGATGAGACTTGCTTTCATATTACTTGTATCCTCTTTTTGGCACCTCCAAAGATTTGAACAGTGGTGAGACTTCCAAACACCAAAACTCCAACACCAAAAATCTAGAGACAGGAGTTAGTGATGAGACTTGCTTTCATATTGCTTGTATCCTCCTACGTGACGCCTCCAGAGATTTGAACACGGGTGAGACTAATGCAAATCGATTCCAAACACACACGGGTGAGACTACTGTAAATTGATTCCAAACACCAAAACTCCAGAGG
Organism: Pinus tabuliformis; assembly: GCA_031772625.1. Classification (NCBI taxonomy): domain Eukaryota; kingdom Viridiplantae; phylum Streptophyta; class Pinopsida; order Pinales; family Pinaceae; genus Pinus; species Pinus tabuliformis. Next base: position 427,001,787 of record CM062809.1, read on the forward strand.
TCAGAGTTAGTGATGGGACCTGCTTTCATATTGCTTGTATCCTCCTACACCACAGGCATGCACATTGATTCCAAACACCAATACTCAAGAGATCGGAATTAGTGATGGGACTTTCTTTCATATTGCTTGTATCCTCCTACACTACCGCTGTATGGGTGACGCCACCAGAGATTTGAACACGCCTGAGACTATGCAAATCGATTCTAAACACCAAAACTCCACAAGCCAGAGTTAGTGATGGGACTTGCTTTCATATTGTTTGTATCCTCCTACTCTATGAGCTTGCAAATCGATTCCAAACACCAACACTTCGGAGACAGGAGTTAGTGATGGGACTTGCTTTCATATTGCTTATATGCTCCTACACTACGGCATATGGGTGATGCCTCAAGAGATTTGAACAAGGGTGAGACTACTACAAATCAATTCCAAACACCAAAACTCAAGAGGCCTGATTTAGTGATGGGACTTGCTTTAATATTGCTTGTATCCTCCTACACTACGGGGTATGGATGATGGCTCCAGAGATTTGAACACTCGTGAGAGACTACTGCAAATTGATTCCAAACACCAAAACTCCATAGGCCCGAGTTAGTGATGGGACTTGCTCTCATATTGCTTGTATCCTCCTACACTACCGCGTATGGGTGATGCCTCCAGAAATTTGAACACAGGTGAGAATTTATTGCAAATCGATTCCAAAAACCAAAACTCCAAAACTGAAAAAAAAAATTATAAACATAAAAAAAAAGTGTTTACAATTTTGCCAATATATATATAAATTGGATTCACTGCTTTTCAGAAAAGAATATGAATCAGCGATCTACATTTCTGGGCCACAAATGAATCATACGTCCACATTTCTTGACCCATAGCTTAGTTCCGATCGGCTAAGTTTGTTGCTTAGTTCCGATCGGCTAAGTTTGCTTCTTTCCACCATGTAAGGTTAACTTGGAGCGATGCGACTTTTCAATAAGGAATCCTCAATTGAACAGGTGACTTAGATCACAGTTGTTTTTGTTCCCATATCGCTACCTTCTCCATGCTAAGGCATCTAGATACGATCCACCATCCCGTCATACCCATGTGCTCATAAGCACAATACCATATCTAGATCTGATGTTATTTCTTTTTATCCGGTCTCTCTGTGTGCCAGACTGTAAGCTATGGTGAGTTTCAATGTACCGGGCTTGGAGCAACCCAAAATAAACCAGTTCCGTGGTCCCAAAAATCACCGGTCACTCGCAACTGACAAGGAGATGTGAGGCGGTGCCAACTGAGAAGGAGATGCGGTAATTTCTTTCTTCTTTCTGTTTTTGTTGTTTGGATTTCTGGATTCAACTTTTTCTGTGTGTTTTAGACGATTGGATCTCTCACTCAATTGGGTTGGGTTGGTACTACTGGAAGCTAATAAACTCCAAGGGCAAAAATATAAACGTCCCACACAAAGTGTTTCACATTGCCAAGGTGACGCGATAAAAATTCAACCAGGTTTAGCCATTCAAGCTTAACGCTTTCAGCCCAGAATACACACACATTTGACGTGGTTCATGTCCATTCTGACATACCAATATATGAAAATCACACAATAAAAATAAATATAACACTTCAATATTATCTATCACTTTATGAATTTATATGAGTATCATATATATATATATTCACACAAAAGAAAATCACAATTTATTATAAATATACATAGTATATTTATGTTATAAATATTAAGGTAGATTTCCAATTTCTTCAAGTGCAAATTTTTTATGAAACAACATTATTTAAATATTTTGTATAGTTATTCAATTTTTATTTTTTATTTTCAATTTTTATTTGGCCCGACATAAACAAAATTTCAAAATTGATAAGGTATAACCAAAATTACGCATCATAATAACAAAAGTAATTTAAATTTTTTACACTTCAATGAGGGATGTTACATTTCCCCTCTCGAGTGCAACACCGTCCTTGGTATTTATTCTTTTCCCATAGAGTAGACTATGAGGCCTCTTGCATAAAATTCTCATCCTCCCAAGCAGGTTTTTCCAGACTAAAGTGCCTCCACTACACTTTAACTGGGTGATAGCTCACTTTGATAGCAAAATTTCTTTCCAATCGAGAATATGTAAAGGTTTGACCAGGAACTCTCTGTCGACCTACATCCACAATCATCATAACTTGTTGTTAGTTTCCCATCAGTCATTCATTAAGGAGGACACACACACATATTATCATTACAACTTCATTGTTTACCTGTACATCTTGCCAATTAATAATGTGCTTAGGATCATGTATATACTTCTTTAACAAGGAAATATGGAATACATTATGTATGCATATATGGCTAGGCAGAGACAAATGATAGGATACATCCCCAATTTGAGTAAGTATTTGGAAAGGGCCACATAATTGGGAGCTAGTTTTGCACAACTTCCACACCTTAAAGTGCTCTTATTTGGTTTGACCATTCTTGTCAAACATTAAGGGTGAATTGTTTAAGGAAATTAGTTAAACTATTGTGATCAATAATTAAAATGAACTTATTTCCTAACAGATAGTGTCACCATACCTTTAAAGCATGAACTATTGTTGTTAATTCTAAGTCAGTGAAATGTTGCTATTCATGCTCCTTTAGATTCCAGGATTCATAGGCCACTACCTAGCCTTCTTGCATCAACACACCTGCCACCCTTTCTTGACAACCATCTATGTAGACAAGAAATTCATTTTCTGGGTTACAAATCCTTAAAACAAGGTCAGTAGTCAGCAAATGCTTTAGCTAGTCAAAACTATTTTAAGATCCTTATGTCTAGTTAAAATTTGTCGCCTTCTTCTATAAAGATGTTATGGCATAAGATACTCTTCAAAACCATTCTATAAAGCAGTGATAATAGCTTACTAATCCCATAAAAGATTGTATGTATGTAACATTTTTAGGAATGGGTCATTCCATAATAACATTAACATTTTCGGGATCTATAGCTATTCCCTCTTGAGTGATCACGTGTCTCAAGTATTGTATCTGATCTTTATAGAATTCACATTTTCTATATTTTTTGTATAGTTGGTGTTCCTATAGAGTTTGAAATACTATTTGCAAATGCCTCCTATGTTCTTCCATATTATTTGAATAAATTAGGATGTCATCAATAAAAATTAATATGAATTTGTCAAGATATGGGTGAGATATGTATTCATAAAGCACATAAATGTGGCAGGGCATTAGCAAGCCCAAGAGGTAGGAATACAAACTCGTCGTGCCAATAACAAGTCCTAAATGTAGTTTTGCATATGTCTTCATCTCTTATATGTATCTGATGGTATCATGAGGGTGAATGCATGGAGAAGTGTTACACCTTTTGGGGAGACCACAAGTTGGGAGGGAGAAAAAAATAGCTCGATCAAGCTATATTTAAGCCCTTAATTGAGCTATTTGAGGACGTAAAAATAAACCCTTGATTTAACTCCTACATAACCCATAGTTACATAAGATCTCGACCGAGATATTTTTTTAAAATTCCCACAGAAATTACAACGAGCAGTTTATGGTTCAAAGGGATCAATCGAGCCCTTGTTTAACCATGTCAAGAGCTTGATCGAGGGTTTGTTAAACCCTCAATCCATCTATTTCAAATTTTATGTTAAGCACTCAGTCAAGATTTTAAGTTCCCGATTGAGCTACTTAGTGCCTAAGAAACCTAGTTTTAGCTCCTCTTATGCATATTTCTATGCGACACCATTTTATACCCTACCAGAATTCAAGAAAAATTTGTCCTTAAGGGGCAAAGTTGATCATGTCGGATTCGTGAAGGAATCCTCTATCCAATGGCATAATATTTTGATATTTTCGAATTCATATCATATTTTTCTTCTAATTTCTTTGAAACATAATGTTTGAATTCTTTTTGGATAGTTTCAAAGGGGCTAACTAAAAAATCAATAACATAAAATATATAAAACAAAAAAAAAATGAAAAAAAAAATATAAATATATTTTTTCATAAATCCTGTTCAAAAGGGTACTCTTGGTTTTTCAATTTACTTAAATAGTAAAAAAAATTATTACGTGAAAGCATGTGTCTGCAAAATGCAATTGAAATATTACTTTTCCAACTTCAAAAAATAATAAAAATATAACTTTTCATAAAACAAATAAAATTTTAATATCGATAACTTATTTCTCTCTCTATATATAATTTTCATATATATATTTGTTTTAAATTACACATTTTAGATTAAGTTATGCTACATGAACACACACATGGCTATTAAGATGCGCAGAAATTTTTCACGACGATAATTTCATTTAATGGAAAACTGACAGATTATACAACACTATGTTTTTGCAAAAAATATCATTAGGACAACAACATAATTCTCCACAAATTGTCTTTTTACATTGAATCAAAATTCACAATTCGTATATGAATTTTGAGGGATTGAATTCGATAAAAGACTAAAATTTTAAAATTTCATCGTGACATTTGGCCCAAAAGTGTAACCCATCTTCATGCATTCATCCATGATCGTAAGTCAATCTTGGAAAACAATATAACACACTTAACCTGATTGAGTAAATCAATGATCCTAGGTAATGGGTACTTGTTTTTAGTGGTTAACTTATTTAATTGTTGATAGTTGATCCAAAAATGGATCCCGGATAAACATCTAAGTCTAAAAGACTTCATATAAGAGGTAAAAGGTGCTAAATGGAACAAATCCTTTGTAAATCAAAGGAAAATGAAAATCGTAGGCTGCTCTTAGAAATAGTCTCATTGCAAAGATTTCCTCATTCTAAATCCAACGCAACTTGAATGGGTGAAAACAGACTTCAGATGAAGAAGTTATCATAAAAAGAAGTTCCCCTATGTTCCTTGGGAAAGAAGCAAAACTCTGAAGAAATAAGGCCTATCAGAGGCTTAAGTCAACAATAAACAAGAGCCGTCAGATCTGGCCGATCAATGGTCCAGATATGATTGCCAATCGCAATGAGCGGTGGCTATCGGAGGCATGACATGCGATGGGATCGGCCGAGCGATATGCCGATCGCCGATATCGGCGAATCGCAATTAGCGTTGGCATTGGTCATGCCATATGGCTTACCCCGAGTCCCCTCGATACGCAACTTGTGATATATATATATATATATATATATATATATATATATATATATATATATATATACGGACCCGATGGGACGATAAACAATATTTGAGATATTTTGAAGTCTGGAAAATGCCAATTCCATTTATATTTGCGTATTTCGTTTATCAAATGAAATACAAAGGAGAAAGCATCGATGCAATAAACCGGACCCGAAACGGATCCTTAAGGCTATTAAATGTCATTTCAAATCCACCCAAGGCCATATTTGTGGGAGTTTAGTATTTTAATGTATTTCTAAAATACAAAGGGACAGTCCATTTGTGACATGCGATAGCGACTCCCAGGCGAACCCAATAGAAATATAAGGCGAGATTAAGGACTTCTAAAGTCCGATAAATAGAGATTTGGCAGGTTTTTCCCGTGTTTGGTATGTTTTCATGTGTAAGCCAAGAATGGCTATATTGAGGGATTTCAAGTGCTGACAACCCATTCTATTACAATAGAGGTGGTATCTATCTTTGAGGGCATTTAGAAATGATTTCTAATGCTCAGAGAAGGGATTTGAGTAGACTGTGACTGGAAGACAGAAAGCCAAGAAGCGAAAATGAACCAACGGCATGGATTTGGGTTAAAAAGCCACAAAACAACAGAAACAAAGAGTTTTTGTGAGTTACTGTAGTTGATTGTTGGTTGCTGAAATTAAAGTCGAAGCAGGAAGCTAAGGCAAAAGAGGTTGTGCAAAAGCAAAATGGTAGCGAAGGGAGTCACTTGGAAGCCAAGTGAAAAGCCAAGAAGGGTGTGAACTGATAGAGGGTAGAAAGAAGCCAGAGATGAAGAGCCAGAGCGAGAGCCAGAGCCAGAGTTAGAGCCAAAGAGCCAAAACCAAGAGCCAAGAGCCAGAGCCAAGAGCTAGAGCTTCAAGAGCCAAAGGATAAAATGGTGTCTGAACCCACTATTTCTGTGTAAAACAGTAAGATTTAAGCCAAGAGCTTGTAAAAAAGACATACCATAATCCCAAAGAGCCTAGTTGGGTTGACTAGAGCTCATGAAGATGTAGCCCAAGAGTTGTGGGTGAACTCCTAATTAATTTGCTGTCTTATGTGTTTGTTTTTACTGCTTCATTATTCACTGTTATATGCATTTATATATCAGTTTAAGCACATTCACATATCGGCACAAACAATAGATTTTAAAGCGTATAATCAGTTAAAAACAATTATCAGCATACACTATATTGTTAAGCATTTTTTAATTCCGCATTGGTTAATCAATAAGACTTGGGAATATTTCAAGCTTTGGAAGTGGGAGAGGTTCTTGTAAGTTAGACAAGAAGCCTAAGTGCCCCATTTTCATATCAAGTGGTATCAGAGCTTAAGATTGATTAACCCCACCTTCAAGGAAGGTTATATCAGAATGCTTGATTGACAAAGCAAAGACTGCTTGTCTGAAAGGTGTTTGAACAACAAGAGGCTGATTGTATGCTCGTTTTGCATACTGACTATTTTCTGAGTTTGCAGAGGTGAAGGGAAGGCTACTGATAGCTCAGTGCAGGAAGGACAAATAGGAAGAAGGGCTGAAGGCATTCTTCTAGCCCAAAGGACCTCAAGGAAATCCAAAGCACAAGAGGTTTGTTACAAGAGGTTGCTTAAAGAAGCTCTTTATTTATCTTCTTGAAGTTCTTTTTGTTCATTGGGATAATGACAACTTCTACAAGTGGGTCCTCAAATTATCCTTTCTTCACAAAAGTTTTTGATGAAGACATGAGGAAAGACTTGTTCATCATGATGGATATGGTGAGAGAAATGTATGATGATGGAAGGAAGAGCATCATGCTTAGAGAGCAGTTGAATTCCATGGAGGAAGAGAAGTAGTTGCTTTCTGACAAATTGCAGAAGATGGAGAGGTAACTTCATATTGCAAATATGAATCTGAAAAGGATGCATGAGTTGGAGTCACAACTCTGTTACCCAAGAGGCCTTAGTCAAGTACCAGCTTGAAGAAGAGGTAAGCCATTCTAGTTTGTCTTCAAATTCTTTTAAGAATGCTTATATTGGTTCTTTTGAAAAACATACTAAAGGCATAGGTTCCAAGCTAATGTCCAAGATGGGCTATGAAGGAAAAGGCTTGGGTAAGCATGCACAAGGTATTGTTGAACCAATAATGGTTGAGGAAAGGCCTAAGTATTTAGGTCTTGGCTATGTACAAGCTCATGGAGAAAGTTCCAACGCTACGATAAAGGCCATTGAAAGAGCTCCAAGAAGGGGTTGCATTACAGAGTGTGAAGATTGTATTCAAGAAGAATGCGATAACTTGAAACATCATTTGCAAGATGCAGGTATTCAGAAGCACAAACTTGAACCAGAGAGTTGGGGAGACTCCAACAGCCTTGAAGAGATTGATGGTGTTCCAAAGGGAGCCACTTCTTCATTTGCTTCACCTCTGCATGAACGCAATAAAGGTGAAAGAGAAAGGTATAAATCTGGTTCTAAACATTTTCCTTTTGATTATGCAAAGCATGATAAATTTCCACATAAGCATGGGGAAAGAGTTACATGTTCCTTTTGTGGTTTGGATAACCATAATGTTTCTAGATGTTGGAAGAGAATGGCCACATACAAGAAACTTTTGAAGGAAAAGAAGCAAGAAGCCAAAGGTCCCTTGGACAAGGCAAATCATGATGTTAAGAGGATGCACATGCAGTGCACTTACTGCCATAAGCAAGGATATTTTGCTGCAAAATGTGGACTTTGAAACCAGTAATGATTCCACAAAAGCTGAAGAAAGTGGAAAGAGAAGATGACAGAAATGGAAAGGAAGATTCGATGAATGATGTGTCTCAGGATGATTCACATGAAGATTTTGATGTGTAGACAAAGGTAGTACCTTTGAAAGAGATTGGTAAGAAACAGGCAGAGTTCTTATCCGATTAATATTGCATGTCTATTGATGCATCTACATTATATTTCATTTCAACTTTGAAAGTACAGTGTGCTTAAGTGAAAGCTGAAGGATGAAATGCATGCATGACCATGAGATGCATCAACACAAGGATGTTGATGATTTCCTTATTTTTGAACATGTATGTTTAATTAACTTGCAAGGTTGATTTCTTTGACATGCATGAGATGCCATGTTGACTTGGGAGAAGTTAACTTGGTCTCCAAATGGAGATAATGATGAAGTGTTTCATCTTTTGAAAACGATTCCTAATGGTATTTTTCTACATGCTTGACTTGAAGGGTCATTTGTTTAAAGGCGTGTTTTGTGGGCTTGTTATCTAGTCCATCATTTGTATGCAGATACAAGACATGGAGGTGTTCACAAGATGTGAAATCTGTTTCTTTTGTTGAAGCAGGAGTTTAGTCCATCCATTCGTTGTTTGTATACATGTTGTTATTGTTGGCAGCCTTTCAAACAGGTAGAAATAAAATTTTGTGGAGCAGGTGTACTTCACATTTGTTTGAGCCACCTCGGATCAATGATCAAGGCAAAGAAGTTCAAACCACCTTCCATGACCATTTCAGCAGAAGTTCTACAGGAAGGCGAGGAGGACAGTTCTTCTGAGGAAAACCAACCCATCCAAGAAGGGAAGTGGTTAGAAACTTTGGATCAGAGGCACTATGCAAAAGCAAGTGTAGGGAGGCTGAAACAAGAGGGTCAGTCACTCTCATTTATTGTTTAGATTAGTACATTAGTCTTTTGGAGACGAAAAGTTCTCTTAGTGGAAAGGCGTGGTCCAAAAATAGATCCTGGATAAACATCTAGAAGTTTAAAAGACTTCATATAAGAGGTGAAAGGTGCCAAATGGCACAAATCCTTTATAAATCAGAGGTAAATGAAAATCACATGTTGCTCTCAAAAATAGTCTCATTGCAGAGATCTCCTCATTTTGAATCCAACGCAACTTGAATGGGCAAAAACGGACTTCAAATGAAGAAGTTATTATAAAAATAAGTTCCCCTTTGTTCCTTGGGAAAGAGGCAAAAATCTGAAGAAATAAGGCTTATCATAGGCTTAAGTCAATAATAAATAGGAGTCGTCGGATCTGGCTGATCAACGGTCTAGATCTGATCGGAAATCGCAATCGACGGTGGTTATCGGAGGCAATTGGATGCATAACATGCGATGGGATCGACCGAGCGATATGTCGATCGCCGATATCAGCGGATTGCAATCGGCATTGGCATTGGTCATGCCATATGGCTTATCTTGGGTCCCCTTGATACATGACTTGTGATATATATATATGGACCCGACGAGACAATAAACGATATTTGAGATATTTTGAAGTCCGGAAAACACCAATTCCCTTTGTATTTGCGTATTTCATTTATCAAACGAAATACAAAGGATAAAGCACCGATGTGATAAACTAGACCTGAAAGGGATCCTTAAGGCTATTAAATGTCATTTCAAAGCCACCCAAGACCATATTTGCGGGATTTTAGTATTTTAATGTATTTCTAAAATACAAAGGGATAGGCCATTTGCGACATGTGATAGCGACTCCCAGGTGGACCCGATAGAAATATAAGGCAGGATTAAGGACTTTTGAAGTCTGATAAACAAATATTTGGTAAGTTTTTCCTATGTTTGGTATGTTTCCCTGTGTAAGCCGAGAATGGCTCTATTGATGGATTTCAAGCGCCGACGACCCATTTCTTTACAGTATAGGTGGTATCCATCTCTGAGGGCATTTAGCATTATTTCTAATGCTCAAAGAAAGAGATATGTTGGGAGATTCGAAAGGGAGGTGCTAGAAAGGCAATGTTTTCAAGACTTGAATTGGGTACTAAGGTGGTGGGGTACGCACAGAGGAAGCTTTGAAGACTGGCACACATGTAGAAAAATGTTGCGCTCACAGTTTGGGAAACCTATAACATGATTTGTAGATAAATACAATGGACAGGATGGTCCGTGCACGCATTTGTTTAGGTGGGTACAGGCATATAGTAAAAAACTTGCGCAGATACACATGAACTGCGGGTTGGGAAATATGGTCAATAAGCATGTGTTGGGGGGCCAATGTGCGAATGGTTCCTCATGTTGGAACGACAAAATGTGGAGAGAATAATTGTGCAGAATGTTATCCATGCGGAAGCATTTAACAAGGTTTGTGAAGCATTGAACAAGGTATGTAGTACGCAGTGAAGTGATTGGGACCTATGTGTACCAGCAGTATTATGGGCTTAGAGGACAACATGAAAGAAACTGACGAGACAAACACCTTTCCGGTTGGTCTATGGAGTGGAAGTCGTAATGCTAATGGAATATATTGTGCCTAGTCTGCGCATAGCAGTGCTCACAGGTATGACAGACAGTGGAGCCCTAAAGGAGAGGCTCGCGCAGTTGGAGGAACTCGAGGAAGAACAATTTTTTGTTGGCTTTCACCAACAGGTACAAAAGTAATGCAAAAAGACCTAGCACGATTGACATATTAAGTTGTGCACCTTCAAGGTGAACGATTTGGTGTTACTGTATGATAGTAAGTTTGATAAATTCCTGGGAAAATTCAAAATGCATTGGATGGGACCGTATGTTATTAAGGAGGTCATAGATGGAGGCGTGGTGCAGTTAGTAAAGTTAAATGGAGAACCTTTCCCAGGAAGATTGAATGGCAGTCGGTTGAAGCCATACACGGGTGGCCCGGCTATCTAACTGACCCACCGAAGCATAGTCCTAGCACCCCAAGTAGCTAAAAGGAGGCACAGGACTATAAACAGATGCAAGTAATGCAGGAGCAGATACAAGGAAGCAGTTTAGATACAATAGTCTTTGAACAATGCGTGCAGGATATACAGTAGGTAGCTGCTTAGTGCGTTATCGATCTTGTAGTAGTTTGGGCAGAGTTGGGACGTGTCAACACAAAGATCTCCACACCACCAGAGTGACTCGAGGGTGAGTCACAATGTTTGTGTTGGGGGCCTGTTGGGCGCGGGATCCCCCAAGGCAAGTTTTGGGGTTTAAAGCCTAGATTTTAACCAAATCCGATGTAAAGACTCCATGTTTTGTGGGCGCGGAGCACGAAGATTGTAAATGAATCATAGGGTTGTCCACCCTCATTTTTGTAATGTAATGTTGCCTTTAGAAATCTACCCGTGGTCCGTGGACCATGGGATTGTATAAATAGAGCGAGGCTCTAAGTTGTAAAGGGGGAAATGATAGTAATGAGTGAATGAGGAAGAATTGAGTCTTATCTAAGTGTCAAGTCAAGTCTTTGGGTCGTAGAGTAGGAAAATGCTCTCCAGCTGAGTGCGCAGAGGCCTAGTAGTCTGCAGCTGAGTGCGCGGACCCCTGCAGTTGAGTGCGTAGGGCGAGTCAAGTCTGTAACCTTTGGAGAAGTAATAAAGAGAATTTTTACATCATTTCTATGTATATTTTTCTTGTTTTGTGCATTGAACGTATCAGATATAAATTCCATTTCTATTGTTTATATGATGTGCAAACTTACATGAATGTGTTGATAAATCGAATATAAGATAAAGTATCTGTTTACGCGAAGATAACTAACTATTGTAAGAAGATAAGTAAGATATGTTGTGTAACTTGGGGAAGTAGCGTAGATCGCTGCTAGGGTAGCGCGAAATCACCTCGGCCCCTGGTGAGGGCGACAGGAAGGTAATTGTAACAGATCACAAAGGTCTCGCAGGTCAGGTCAGTGCGCGAAGTGACCTGCGCGAAGCTATTCATAGTTGGACTAAACCGACCCCTCAGACATCTCAAGGGTGCGGAAACTTGGTTCTAGCATCCCCCCATACTGCTTTGAGTCCGTGCTTCGCAGGTTGTTGCCAAAAGGGTCAGTAGTACAAGGATTTGTTTGGCTAATTAACTCTGAACCTGGGACAGGCCCCCTCAAGCCAACATTAAGTTACCGTGAAACCATTATAAAAATTAGAAACCCTTGCCCAACAGAAAACCTGACAAGTGTGTGCTGGTATCAGTTGGTTGGGGTTAAAGACAGGGTTCTCACCCAGATTTACTCCTTCAGTCGAGTCCCTTTGGGATAGATAAGGGAGGGGTTTTGAGTTGAGTACGATAATATTTAAAGAATAAAATTCATATATATCTTGATAGAAAGAAAACATGAAAATGAAAATTGATGTGATTCAAGGAACTACATAATACTACCATGGTATTAACTCTGTCATTAGAGTAACAGTTCGACTTTTAACTTAAAAACAAAATAGAGCTGAAAAACAAATCTCAGGTCGCCGCTATGGCAGTATTCAGTTAACAGTCAGGCTTATTCAAAAATAATAAACCCATTGTTGCTAAACCAAAAAGCTCGGTGAGACATTGCAAATACAAAACCTTTCTCAGAAAAAACAATCTTTCGGGAAGCCAAAAGACTAACCTTTAATATTTAAGTTTAATACGAGAACATGCTTAACGTCGAAGAAAAACAATTTTCTCGTTTGCATGAACTAATACCAAGTGCAAATGGTGCAAGGCATTCCCGTAGCCGGTGCATTTGCTGATGCCAAATGGTTGTGGAAACCCCTGAAGCTGGCTAAAATGAAAAGGGTTTAGAAAAAACCTTAGGATGGCCAGTGCTTTAGAAGAAAACTCACTCTAAAATTCCTTAAGAATAGAGGAAGGTGTTACCTGTGGAAACCCAAGTGAGCGTTTCAGTAGGAAATGACAGGTTAGCGTTTCTGTAGAAATCCCAGACGATTGTTGATTCCAGAAACCTACAAAAAAGAACAAAAGCATAAGGGTAAATCACCTGCAACCTTGTGTTTTCAAAATAAATAAAGAAAGACCAGTGGTGAGCATTTCTGCAGAAAACCTAGACGATTGTTGATTCTAGAAACCTGCATACAAGAACAGAAGCATAAGAGTAAATCACCTGCAACCTTGTGTTTTCAAAATAAACAAAGAAAGAACGACAAGTGAGCATTTCTGTAGAAAACCCAGTCAATTGTTGATTCCAGAAACCCGCTGACAAGAACAAAAGCATAAGGATAAATCACTTGCAACCTTGTGTTTTCAAAATAAACAAAGAAAGACCGATAACTATGGCGAAGCAGAGTTACCTGCTCTGTGGACAAATGAACCCCGAAAATGCAAGCAATAATCCTACCGCATTCCTACTGCAGTCACCAATGGCAGCAGAATTCACAGTCACCAATGGTAGCAGAATGCAGGTGGTAACACCTCCATAATCATACAGTTCACATCCAAACAATTTCCACCATAGTAACCCTAGGGTTCTGCAGAGCGAAAACCTCTTAGAGACACACTATGTGAATGACCGACGAAGGCGGGACACCACCGGGTGGTACTCATAACCGTATCAATCCATGAAAACTGTCGGATGAGAGAGCCAGATCAATAGTGGCAAAAGCACCAAATGGAGTGCATATGACAAAGGAACCTAGGGAGCTGGCATAAATTAATCGGTGATTGACCCAAGAAAAATGAATAAACTTATCTTTCATAGTACTAACCTGAGCGTATATATGCTTTAAAGCTTTATTACCAAATCAATGTATAGTTATTAACCCTGGCACTATTCAATTGTCAATTCATGAGTTTCCAACTTTGATAAGTGTAAAAAATATATATATTCATTGTTTTGGGTGAATTTTTGGAATGTGTGTTGGCCACAACAAAACATAAGATGGGAAAAATCCCTTGGATAGAAACCTTAAGTGCTTGGATAATTGTATATCTGTTGGGTGTTGATGCTGGTGTTGGCTCATAAATAATTTCTCACGTTTCTAAGTTAGAAAACTCATTACCTAAATAATAAGGTAAATAAAATAAATTTTGTAAAGATTTTTATATATTAATTATATAAGGTCAATAAGGGTAAAATAAAGAGTGTAAAATAAAGACTCATTAGGTTAATAATAAAGTAAAATAAAATAAATTTTATAAAAATTATTATATGTTAGTTATATAGTGTGAATAAGTGTAAAATATTTTATATGAGGAGATATAGTATCCATAAATAAATAAAATAAATTTTATAAAGAATATTATATGTTAATTATATAATGTTAATAAGTGTAAAATATTTTATATGAGGAGATATAGTATCCATAAATAAATAAAATAAATTTTATAAAGATTATTATATGTTAATTATATAATTTCAATAAGTGTAAAATATTTTATATGAGAAGATATAATATCCATAACTTAACAATTTAAGAATTTGGAAGGACTTTACTAATTTAAGGATTCGGTCCACCACCAATGTTCGAGCGAGTATTTTTATTTATAGTGAGAATATCTTTATTTATAGTAATGGTCATACTTTACATTTTTCATGATAACTGAATTCAATATAGTTTGGGTTAATCTATCCAAGTATAATTTGGGTTAATCTATCTGAAGTACATTGCCCAGATTTTTACACTTATGTATCTTTATTTATAGTGAGAATATCTTTATTTATAGTAACGGTCATACTTTACATTTTTCACGATAATTGAATTCAATAGAGTTTGGATTAATCTATCCAAGTATAATTTGGGTTAATCTATCTAAATACATTGCCCAGTTTTTTACACTTATGTTAGTTATGTTTGTTCAGTTTGACCCTTTGGTAATACTTTTGGTTCACTACGAGTAGACTTTAAATTTTGAAAACACTTTATTTATTTATTTATATATATATATATATATATATATATATATATATATATATATATATATATATAATTTTAGTTTTTTAAATTTAATATATTTATAATCATAGAAATATAATATTTTAATAAAATATATAAAATAAACATATGTAAATTTAAAAAATATTTTAATTTTCAAATTTCAATCTCATATATATAAATTTATTTAAATTTAAATAATTATAAATAATTATTGTAAATATAGTTTGGGTTAATCTATCCAAGTATATTGCCGAGTTTTTTACACTAAATGATTATTGTAATATTTTAATAGAAATTAAATGTATAAAAAATACATATATATTAAATAATTATTTTATTTTTTAGTTATATATATATATATATATAAAATAGAAGTTTAATATTTTAATAATATACAAATAGAAACATATGTATATCAAAAAAATATTTTAATTTTTAATTTTTGTTATTTATTTTCTGTTTGTATCACATATAATTTATTTTATATATCTACGTGTTAATTTTTTATTTATGTCCTATAAACTTAAATTATATAAATTTATATATTATAAAAAATTATAATAAAAGTGTAATATTTCAATAAAATATAAATTCAAATATATATAAAAATATATATATGCTTATTAAAAAAATAATTTTGTTATTATTTATTAATTTTTAGTATATGTATATATGAGAAAGGATTTTTAATTTATATTCTATTTAATTATAAAAATTTATATATTTATAAAGAATTATAATAAACCTATAATATATCATTAATATATTAAAATTAAATATATATAAAAAATTGCTAATATTTTATTTATACTATACATTTTTAAATTATACAAAATTATATATTTGCAAACAATTATAATAGAAATATAATATTTCAAGAATATATAAAGTTTAAATATATAAAAGAAACTTGTGTATATTAAAAAATAATTTTATTTTAAAATTTTATTTTTATCTATCTATATGTATATATAATGTAAAAAACACTAATATCTTCACAATATATATAATATTTAGCAATGTTGGTGCCTGCTATCAAATACTCTACCTTGGTTGATTTTAATGATAATGTGTGTATCTTTTTTATGCAAGATGTTCTTGCTTGGTTTGGAAAAATTTGGCGAAGGTGACTAGAGGAGCATCTCAAGGAATTTTGTTATTTCTTGAACTATCAAATAGGTGACTAGTCATGCACAAAAGTATTTTATTTGGTTGAATTCAATGAATATAGACAGAAGATGGTCTAGCATTCATGATATTACTAGTGTGAATGGGAGTGGTGTATCATCACCACAAGGACCTATAACTGGTGAAGGAAATCAATCTTCAAGATCTGCAGGGCAATCTGCTAATCATGCTTCTCAGCCAGCTCTTCCTAGTGTATATGGAGCTATTGTTGGTCAACCCCTTGTTGGGCCTATAGTTTTTATTGTTGGCACTCTTGTAATGCTTCTTTCGGGAAATGCTCCTTATGTTGTTCCAGTTGCTTACCCTATGCCGCAACCAACTATGCATAGATAACTAGAGAGAAGGAGTTGAGCACTTTGGACTGCAAAGCTTCATTTGATAATATGTTTGTTGTCATCGTATCAATAGGAAATGATTCATGTCAATTGATTTGCTAAATGTTGATCAATTTGTGTATCATTGCTCAATATGCACCTTTTCCTGTGTGGTATGAGAGAGATCATTTTCTTCCTCCACTAAAATTGCTAAAGTGGAGGATGTTTATTTTCTTGCAAAGAATAATTTTGATGGGGATACATGTAAGAAAACAACTTGAGTTGCTATTCTTTTATTATTTCCTTTCTTAAGTCAAAATTATAAAAGAGAAGGCATCTGGATAGAGCTAGCAATATTATATGATAACTGTTACAATTTGGCACAAAATACACAAAAATGGAGATTTCAATAATATTGAACATGATTTGGGATGCCTTGTGCACCTCTCTATTTTTCACTACATCATCAAGGATTGTAGTTGCTTCATGCAACATACTCTCTTTATAAAGGGAATTCAACACGTGTATAGATAGCAATATCAGTGCATTTCCCACTTTGTACATTCCATCTAGGTGTTTTTAACAACAATCATTGTACCAACTATAGAAGATTTCTAAGAAACATTCAGTTTGTGGAACTCAAAATGCTTGCTTCTCAATATGTCTGTATAATTTTCATTTTCCTCAACAAAGGCTTCATTAGATTCTTCTCTATTGCAGTATATTACCCTGAGAGGCACAACCAAATTTGTATTTTTATAAGTCAATAAGCCAAGCTCTCCATATTCACAAATTTGTAGCAAAATGACTAATCTAAATGCCAAAACATGTATCCTCTGTTTTTCTATTTTGGTGGAAAAATGGATGCATATCTGGAACATATGCTTTCATCTCCAACGTATTGATATCCTCATTCTTACCATATGTATCTTCACATTGACACTCCGTTCTACTTACTACAGCTATTCCAGAATAAAAATGTCAATCAGAATGATGATGAGAATGTGGGTAGGTGCCTAACAAGTTATGTTGGAGCCATGATCATCATCAGCACAAAATAAAAAAGAAATGCAGCCATGTAGTGGAATGCCAATATGGTTGCATCACTATTAGCTTTTATGATACTGGGAGGGTCCTTTGCCAATTTGATATTATGTGTCCCTTAAACGAATCTTACAATTGAACATAAGCCTTGGAAAACTGCTCTAGCACAAACTTATGCAAAATCCAAACACATATGCAAGTGTCATTGGAAATACTTACGGGTTTTACTTTGCAACTTATGCAAAATCCAAACACATATACAAGTGTCATTGGAAATACTTACGGCTTTTACTTTGCAACTTATGCAAAATTCAAACACATATACAAGTGTCATTGGAAATACTTACGGCTTTTACTTTGCAACATCTAATAAAAATGCTAATTATATTATCATTTGAATGTTCAAAAAATGTGGACGGCAATAATAAAAAAAAGTCATAATATCATTTATTTAAACTACTTAGTAATAATGGTCTTTATTTTTAATATTTTAAAACATATTTAATTAATAAAAATAAACTTTAATGTATTAGAAAATATTTTAAATTAAAAGTTTTTCCTTCTCGAAGAAACTTAGTAGCTCATATGGTATGATACTTAGTAGGTCGGTATACGCTTGGCTTTCAATTCCTCTCCTGCGATATTGCTGAGTACAGTTGGGCTTTGAGACTCTGGCAATAGAATTCTATATCAGTGGGCCCAAACACACAAGGAAGAAGCGCCCGTGGTGATCTCATACTCTGCGACTCGTCAACTGCAGGGTACTGCTTTGAGGAGACACAATCCCACACACTCTGCATCTTCACAGCACGTTTCCATGGCGAGTCACATGTGGCAGTTTTGAATTAGTTGCCGATAAAATATAAATGTTAACAAACCATGGATGAGGACAAAAGAATATGCTCAAAAAACACTGCCCTTCAAGCAACGCCTTCCGCATAACTAACCAAAAAAAAAAGAGAGCAAAAATAAATACGTTTATGCTAAGCCTTGCAACCTTACGTAACGGCGGGCGTGGTGGAACAATCGCCAGGCTGCTGCATTTCTCCCATTTCTCCCCTAATTACTCATAACATGATTTTTTCTCTAGGTAGCATCCGGGTTTTGTTTTCTATTTATATATTTTTAATTTATTTTATTAAATTTTAGCTTGAAATTATTGGAAATATAAATTTGAAGGTGTCTATTATAATTATTATAATAGTTATATAAATTAAATGGGTTATAAATATTAATACTTATTTATTCATAATAAGTTAGAAAATATTTATTTTATTATACAAGTTAATTGTTGAATTGAGGCTTCTGTGATTTATATTAAGTTTGTGATTTTTCCACGTAAATCACATGGTATTTCATTTGTCGAGGGGTTTCGAACCAACTAGTGTGGTTCATCGTCAGGACAAGTTGAGGAGCAGATCAAGCTATGCATGTTAAATAGACACAGCAGACCTCCAATGGCTCTAATTCAAGCTCTGTCTATTTAACATGCATAGCTTGATTTGCTCCTCAATTTGTCCTGACGATGAACCACACTAGTTGGTTCCAAACGCGTCGACAAATGAAATACCATGTGATTTACGCTGAAAATCTATCGCAAACTATACAAATCAAATTGATAAAAACTAAAAAAATAGAAATAAAAGAATTATATAAATTGTAATTTTAATTAAAACTAAAATTAATATTATCAATGATAAAAAAGTCAATATACAACAAAAACATATATAAAAAAATTTAGTAACTACAAAAATATATCTCACTATATTATAAAAATGATTAAAACATATATAAAAAAAATTAGTAACTACAAAAACATATCTCACTATATTATGAAAATTATTAATTTTCAAATTGACTTTGTTATAATACCATGACCCAATAACCCAATATCATGATTCCTCAATACTTATTTTTATATAAAAAAAATTTAATCAATATTTTAATTAAAAAAGAAAAAATAACATAACTACAAATATAATCTCAACAATTAATTTGTCTATGTTATTAAAAATATAATAATCTTAATTTATGGATATTATTAAGAATATAATATTTTATATAAATTAAATCCCTATCATTTATTTAATAATTATTAATAATTCAATTAAATTTTTAAAATCTTTTATTAAAAAATAAACCTAATTTTTTTTACAATTAATAAATAAAAAACTATATAATAAAAACACTATAATATTTACACCAGGGGATTGTATATTTAAACCAAATTCCCTTTATGCACCGTCTGAAGGATTTTTTTTTATATATATAACGGCTAACAATGAATACAATGAAAATAAGATTCCCCATTTCCTTACGACCCGTTGCCCGAGGCTACGGTCCTCCAAAGTCCCGCCGGGTAAACTACACGTTAATTCACTAATTCTAGAGTCATGTGAAACTTGTGAAACCGTCAGACGGACGAGAACGTGAATTTCGTGTTTTTTACGTTCTTACATCGTATTTTACCCTTTCCGAGGGCCGTAGCATCTACAAATACTTATTCCTCTATGACTCCTCTCGTGACAAGAAGGTTCCTCTGTGTTTTACCTCCGACTTATTGGCCATGACCTATTATATCAAAGGAAATCCCCGTGTTCCGCTTGATAAGAGAAGGGAGGACAAGCCCTCTGCTCATCCTATCTGCCTCCATGTGCCTCCACGGAAGCCTCTGCCAAAGTCGGAGACCGTTTTGCAGGGGATGGATCTGTCGCAGAAGAAGCTAAAGAAGAGAAATCCCCAGTTCAGAAAGGATCTGGAAATGGAAGAGATAAAAGGGTTTCTGGAGCTTGGCTTTGACTTCAGCCACGACAAGTTGAGCCCGCGGCTACTGCAACTTCTCCCTGGATTAAAGAGATTATTAATCGATCATGACAATAGCAACAAGAATTTGGAGTTTCAAAAATGGCCACTGGAGAATTGGGAACTGCCAAACCCGAATGCCACAGGAATGGATATGAAAGAACACCTCAAACTGTGGGCTCGTTCTGTAGCTTCAACACTAAAATGCTAGTACTGGGAGCTTCCGAAAGTTTCTATTTGGCCATTCTTTCCAGGTTCCCTGACAATGCTATCTAGATTCTGTTTATTGGATTTAGATCCAGGCATTGACTTTTAAAAATCTTGTGGTTTTTCAACATTTAATTTGTTTGCTTGTGCCGATTATACATCTGAATCATATCGCTAACAAAATCTCTCAAAAATTTCGAATAACGGACAGAACTTCTGTGGTAGTTTCCCCAACTATATGAAAAGACTGGCTGGGTCAACTCCAAAATGTCAAGAAATTACTGCCTAAACGTTCCATTACCATACTATAGGATATGTTACAATCGCCATTAAAGCGCATCTCAACTCTTATACAAATTCTACTTAACGTTGATGGAGGAGTTGGAATGATAAACTTCCACAATTAATATTTATTCACTAAGCAACCCAAAATAAACGAGTTCCGAGGTCCCAAAAAGTCACTGCTCACTCACAACTGTAATTACTTTCTTCTTTCTGTTTTTGTTGTTTGGATTTCTGGATTCAACTTTTTCTTGTTTTAGACGATTGGATCTCTCACTCAACTGGGTTGGGTTGGTACTGCTAGAAGCTAATATACTCCAAGTACAAAAATATAAACGTCCCACGCAAAGTGTTTCATATTCCCAGGCGACGCGATAAAATTTCAACCTGGGTTCACCGTTCAAGGTTCGCCATTCAAGCTTAACGCTTTCAGCCGAGAATACACGCATATTTGAAGTGGTTCATGTCCATTATGACATACCAATGGAGGCATCCATATAAAAATCACACAATAAAAACAAATAAATATAACACTTCAATATTATATACCACTTCATGAATTTATATGATGATCATAGTGTATTTAATATATATATATATATATTCACCCAAAAAAAATTCGCAATTCATTATAAATATATATGGCATACTTATGTTATAAACATAATATACATAACAAATTACATACCCACATAAATTTCCATTTATGAAAAACATGTTATACATGTATCTTGAACCTTCCAATTATGTCCACGCTAATCCAATTCGACTATCGACTTTACGTCCAAAATTTCATGTAATCTTGCTCATTACGACCACAATTGATGCACTTGATTAATAATTTATAATTAATTATATAATTAAAACTAAATAAAATAATAAAATAACTTTAATTATTTTTTAATAATTATAAAAAAATAATTATTTCGAAAAATATTTTTAATATAAAATAATAAGAAGCAAAAATATTTTTTTACAATAAATAATTAAAAAAATATTTTTAGTAATAATTTTTTTTAAATATAATTTTAATTATTATTAGATTATTTTATCTATTTTTAATTATTTAATTAGAGATATTTTAATTATTTAATTAAAAATATTTTAATATTTAAAATAATTTAATTATTATTATATAAATTGAAACTTAATTTTTGTAATTGACTATATAAAATGAAAAAATATGTAGATTTTATAATTTAGAGTTAACTATATAGAATGAAAAATAAATAGATTTTATAATTTATAATTAACTATATACAATGAAAATATTTAATTGTTTATATATATTTATAATTTTGAGGCTTATGTGATCCATACTTAAATTATTGAGAAAATTTTCACGAATAATTACAAGGGATAATCTCTTTCGGCAATAAACCCTTTGAATAATATTATACCCTAGGAATATGAACCCTTAGATTAAAAAACTCAAGGGATCGATATTATAAACCCAAGGGAGTAAAAAGCTCATTGGATTAATACTAAAACCCCAAGGGATTATAAATCCAGGGGAGTAATATAAAGCCCAAGGAACTAATATTATAAACCCGTGGTATATAAACTTTGAGATAAATATTGTCTTTGTATGAAAATTATGGACAATCATGGTCAATAATGGTTAACCATGATGAACCATGGTTGCTCATGCTCAACCATGTCTTATAGAATCAAACATGGTCAACCATGGTTGAATGTCACATTTTGACAAACATTGTATTGATATGAAAATCAACCATGGTCAACCATGGTTGAATGCCACATTTTGACAAATATTGTATGGATATGAACATCAACCATGGTCAACAATCGCATTTTGACAAAGATTGTCTCAACATGAAAATTTACCATGTTCAACCATGGTCCTATGTCGCATTATTATAAGGATTGTCTCAATATGAAAATCAACCATGGTCAGCCATGTTTATTTTAATGTTTATGGTATTTATCTTAGGGTTTATATACCTTGGGTTTATAATATTAGTCCCTTGCATTTAATATTATTATCTTGGATTCATAAACCGTTGGA
This sequence comes from Pinus tabuliformis, assembly GCA_031772625.1. Classification (NCBI taxonomy): domain Eukaryota; kingdom Viridiplantae; phylum Streptophyta; class Pinopsida; order Pinales; family Pinaceae; genus Pinus; species Pinus tabuliformis. The sequence continues at coordinate 427,024,372 of CM062809.1, forward strand.
GTTTTAGTATTAACCCCTTGGGTTTATATTTCTTTGCGTTTATAATATCAACCCATTAGGTTTATTATTCGCTTGGGTTTATAATATCAATCATGGTAAGCTATGGTGAATCATAGTCAAGCATGGTCAACTATGGTCGAATGTGACATTGTGACAAAGATTGTCTCAATATGGAAATCAACCATGGTCAACTATGGTCCAACATCGCGTTGTGACAAAGATTGTCTCAATATGAAAATAAATCATGGTCAACCACGGTCCAATGTCACATTGTGACAAGGATTATCTTAATATGGAAATCAAACATGGTCAACCATGTTTATTTTAGGGTCTAGAATATTTATCTTATGGTTTATATACCTTGGGTTTAGAATTTTTATCCCTTGGGTTTATAGTATCAATATTTTAGGTTTATTGGGATAAGGGTTCATATTCCTAGGGTTTAATATTATTCCTTTAGGTTTATTACAACCATGGCTAATCATTGTATACCACATTTTATAAATTCAATCATGGTCAACCATGGTCCAATGTCACACTGCGGCAAATATTGTCTCAATATGAGAATCAAACATGGTCAACCATGGTATAATGTTGCATTGTGACAAGGCTCTCTCGATTTGAAAATCAATCATGGTCAAGCAAGGCAACCATGTTCCAACATCACATTGTGACAAAGGTTGTCTCAATATGAAAATCAACCATGGCTAACCATGTTTATTTTAGTGTTTATAATATTTATCTTAGGGTTTATATACCTTGGCTTTATAATATTAATCCCTTTGGTTTAATATTATTCAAGGAAGGTCAACCATGTTTTATAAAATCAATTGTGGTCACCCATTAGCCAACGTTGCATTGTGATAAAGATTGTTTCAATATGAAAATCAATCATTGTCTAAACCATGGTCCAATGTCGCATTATGACAAAGATTGTCTCAATATGATGATCATGATCATCGATGGTCAAGCATTGTCAAGTATGGTTAAGCATGTTTTATAAATTCAAACATGGTCATCCATGGTCAATCCTGCTCAACCATGGTCGAATGTCGCATTGTGACAAAAATTGTCTTGGTATGAAAATCAACCAAGGTTAAGTATGGTCAACCGTGGTCTAGCATCGCATTGTGACAAGGATTGTCTCTATATGAAAATAAACCATGGTCAACCATGTTTATTTTAGTCTTTACAATATAATATGAGTCCCGTATAGAGACAATGCTTATTAGAATGCGACATTGGACCATGATTGATATTATATGGGACTCATATTATATTATTATTACAATGCGACCTTGCTTTTATAATATGAGTCCCTTGGGTTCGTAATCCCTTGGGGTTTTATTATTAATCAAACGTGGTCAACCATGGTCCAATGTCACATTATGAAATAGATTCTCTCCATTTGAAAATCAATCATGGTCAACCATTGTCAACCATGGTCCAACACCGCATTGCGACAATGATTGCCTCAACATGAAAATCAACCATGGTCAACCATGTTTACTTTAGTGTTTATAATATTTATGTTAGGGTTTATATACCTTGGCTTTATAATATTAGTCCCTTTGGTTTAATATTATTCAATGAAGGTCAACCATGTTTTATAAATTCAATTGTGGTCAACCATGGTCAACCATTGGCCAATGTCACATTGTGAGAATATTATTTAAAAATGAAAATCAATCATTGTATGAACTATGGTCCAATGTCGCATTATGACAAAGATTGTCTCAATATGATAATCATCGTAAGTGATGGTTAATCATGGTCAACCTTGGTCAAGCATGGTCAAGCATGTTTTATAAATTCAAACATGGTCATCCATGGTCAATCATGCTCAACCATGGTCAAACATCACATTGTGACAAAAATTGTCTCAATATGAAAATCAACCATGGCTAAGCATGGTAAACCGTGGTCCAACATCACATTATAATAAGCATTGTCTCTATATGAAAACCAACCATGGTAAACCATGTTTATTTTACTGTTTACAATATTTTCCTTAGGGTTTATATATCTTGGGTTTATAATATTAGTCCCTTGGGTTTAATAATATTCCCTTGGGTTCATAATCCCTTGGCGTTTTAATATTAATGGCTTGGGTTGATTATTCCCTTAGGTTTATAATATCAATAATGGTCAACCATGGTCAATCATAGCCAACCATGGTCAATCATGGTCAACCATGTTTATTTTAGTGTTTACAATATTTATCCTAGGGTTTATATACCTTGGGTTTATAATATTAGTCCCTTGGGTTTAATATTATTGTTGTTTTCATAATCCCGTGGGGTTTTAGTATTAATCCCCTAGGTTTATAATATCAATCCCTTGGGTTTATTATTCCTTTTGGTTTATAATATCTATCATGGTCAACTATGGTTAATCGTAGCCAATCATGGTCAACCATCATCAACCATGGTCAAATGTTGTATTTCGACAAAGATTGTCTCAATATGAAAATCAACCATGGTCAACCATGGTCACATTGAGTCAAATATTGTCTCATGGTCCAACATCACATTTTGACAACCATGGTCAACCTTAGTCTAATGTCACATCCTGACACAGATTGTCTCAATATGAAAATCAACCATCGTCAATCATGGTGAACCATGGTCAACTAGGGTCCAATGTAGCATTGTGAGAAAGATTCTCTCAATTTGAAAATAAATCATGATCAAGCATTGTTCAACCATGATACAACATCAAATTGTGACAAGGATTGGCTCAATATGAAAATCAACCATGGTCAACCATGTTTATTTTAGTGTTTATAATATTTATCTTAGGGTTTATATCCCTTGCCTTTATAATATTAGTCCCTTTTGTTTAGTATTATTTAATGAAGGTAAACCATGTTTTATAAAAGCAATTGTAGTCAACCGTCGGGCAACATCGCATTCTGACAAAGATTGTTTCAATATGAAAATCAATCATTGTCTCAATCATGGTCCGATGTCACATTATGACAAAGATTGTCTCAATATGGTAATCATGGTCAACCTTGGTCAAGCATGGCCATCCATGGTCAATCATGCTCAACCATGGTCGAACGTTACATTGTGACAAAAAATATGTTGATATGAAGATCAACCATGGTCAACCGTGGTCCAATGTCAGATTGTGACAAGGACTGTCTCTATGTGAAAATCACCCATGGTCAACCATGTTTATTTTAGTGTTTACAATATATATTTTAGTGTTTATATACCTTGGGTTTATAATATTAGTCCCTTAGGTTTAATATTATTATTTTGGGGTTTTAGTATTAATCCCTTGGGTTTATAAATCAATCATGGTCAACCATGTTTATTTGAGTGTTTACAATATTTATCTTAGGGTTATATACTTTTGGTTTATAATATTAGTCCCTTGGGTTTAATATTATTCACCTGTGTTCATAATCCCTTGGGGTTTTAGTATTTATCCCTTGGGTTTATTATTCCCTTAGGTTTATAATATCAACCCCTTAGGTTTATTATTGCCTTTGGTTTATAATATCTATCATGGTCATCCATGGTTAATCATAACCAACCATGGTTAAATGTTGTATTTCGACAAAGATTGTCGCAATATGAAAACCAGCTATGGTTAATAACCATGGTCACATTGTGTCAAAGATTGTCTCATGATCCAACATCACATTGTGACAAACATGGTCAACCATGGTCCAACATCGCATTCTGACATAGATTATCTCAATATAAAAATCAACCATCACGAACCATCATCAATCATGTCAACCATTGTCACACAAGGTCCAATGTCGCATTGTGAGAAAAATTCTCTCAATATGAAAATCGAACATGGTCACCCATGGTCAACCATGATTGAATAGCGCATTGTAACAAAGACTGTCTCAAAATGAAAATCAACCATCATCATCCATGGTCAACCACGTTTATTTTAGGGTTCATAATATTTATCTAAGGGTTTATATAGTTTGGGTATACAATATTAATTCATTGGATTTATTAGTTTCGTAGGTTTATACTATCAATCCCTTGGATTTATTAATCTAAGGTTTCATATTCCTAGGGTATAATAATATTGATAGGGTTTATAATATTATTTCTAGTGTTTAATATAAATCCCTTGTGTTTATAATATAAATTCATTGGTTTTATTAATCCCTTGGGTTTATAATAATAGTCCCTTGGGTTTAATAATATTCCATTGGGTTTATTTTTCCTTTGGGTTTATAATAGCAATCCCCGGTGTTTATAATATCAATCATAGCCAACTATGGTCAACCATAACATAATAAAGTTGACACCTACAATGTATATCAACCACATTTATTAATTTTGTTGTGCTAGTACTGTTCTGTTGTAAGTTTCCACACTCATGTCTACACTTGGACAAGCTTAAAATTCAGAGTGTAAGAGGCTCCTTTCGAGGCTACTTGGAAGGTTATAACCTCGAAGTCAAATAAGCTTCTCATATGGAAGATATACCTTATTACTTTAATTAAGTCGATAGGCCTATCTCTGTTCCACAATGTTAATTAATTTGTTGGATTAGGGTAAGTCAACGATGATTATTTAACCTTTAGCGAATATGTGGGTAATATTATTACTAATAATTAGATATATGCTCCACAATGTTAATTACTTTGTCATGTTCGGGTAAGTCAACGATGGCTATTTAATCTTTAGTGAATATGTGGGTAATATTCTTACAAATATTTATAAATATAGCTAGTTTGAGTTTAAAAATAATTATAACCTTCTTAACATTTAATCGAAAATAATTTAATTAAAAACTATTGTTTACACATCTTAGATTAGATACATAGTTTTTATATGAGGTATTACATTACAAGAGATTCCCAAACCTGATATTTAGGTATGGTCTTATTGCTTGTAACACCCCCTCCTAGGTCTACCCAAAGTAACCATGCCAACCCAGGTAAAGATGAGGATAGATGATACTATGATCAGATTCGACCTCCTATGTCACCTTAAGGAAGCAGAATCGATGGAACATCACATATAGTCATCCAACATCATCGACAAAACCCTCAAAAGACAAGTCAGCCACTCCTTGGGTCCCACTACTATTCTGTAGCTCTTAGGCCATAGTCACTCTCATACTATGGGAAACAGAGCAACGAAAAACCTAGAGTCGCTCTCATAGGCCTACCTGCCAGCGACTGTGGACCAAAATTGGTAGTTCTGTGGCAGTGACCTCGGGATTTAAGACACTTCTCTAGCCTAGAATCCTGGCCTCTGCCCAGAAATTGTTGTAACTTCCAGAATTCATTAAAAACGTGATAACAATGATGATAAATAAAAAATCACACTCAGGACTAATCCTGATCATCCCCAACCAGGACTGACATTCTATAAAACACTTGGAATCAATGCAACCTACAGGTCTGGGATATAAGACATAGCATAAACTACTGAAATAACTTATGAAACATAACCAGAAGGATCACCTCCTTATCCACTAAACTACTACATCATCAATTAGGTCTTTCATCCATCCATTTAATAGTTGCAAGTAAATATATGAAATAACCATGACATAAACCAGTCATTCAACCATGCTTATAACCAGCATAAAACCATATAAATCTCAGAGATATGACAACCATTAAATACACATATAAATCAGTGCAAAAGTAAGAGAACTTAGCTTTCATTAATCATAGGAAAATCCAACCAGGTTTGGGACTTCCATGCACCACCCGATCATGAACATGGTTGGACCAAATCTGTCTTTCAGCTAGTCACCCCCATGCCATATTCCAAGCATGAAAGTGGGGTCTCATAGAACAACCAATCTAAGAAAAAACAAGGGAATTCATAGGTTAAACCACCCCCACCCTCATCAAACCGCGATCACACCAAAATCGGTGCTTCGATCATAACCAAACTGAATTGGAATGCCATCCAAATTCCATCACTATCCTTGAGGAATTTTCAATCTCCTTGTTTCTCAGGCTTTATCGCAATCCAAACCCGGATCACTAGGCCCTAAACTGAGACATCTCCCTCAGGATTTGTCGTGTATCCCACCAAAACTGGTCAATGGATTCCTGGGCCTTTGGGAATGAACCTTGAGACCACCTCTACCCTGGATTCCGAAATCCATTCGGCAAACCAAAGCTCAAACATAGAAATAAGAATCCCAACATACCATAGCATCTAGAAAAAGGTAAAGCTAGGCTGAAAATCACTGTCATAACCCAGTGAACCATGCCATTGATAAAAAGAGTAACCATACACCAACATGAAAAGACATGCATGTCCAAACCAACTAGGAAATCACACATGCAAAAGGTTACCTGCAATTATTCCTACTAAAGATTCTTGATCCTGCTTTTCTTTCCTTCATCCTTGCTTTCCTTTCCTTCATCCTTGCTTTCCTTCCTTTCCCTTTGCTCACTTTTCCTTCCTTGATCCAAAGCTAGAGTGCTCCAAGAAAACTCTAAGTGACCAAGAGTGAGAGAGAGAGAGGGAATAATGAGAGAGCTCCAAACTTGAACTGAGCAAGAGCTTAACACTGAGCAACCTACCAACTGATCCTCAGAAGCCTTTTTATCAATGAGGCCTCTAATTTCTTTGTTTCCATTATTTTCCTTCAATTTCCTCCTCACATGCAACCTGCGACCTTTCACCTTACTTTTCTCATAATTTCCTTTATTTTCATAAATAAATGTGCCAAAAATTTCTTTTTGCCTTTTAATGCCTTTGCCTTGGCCTATGCCAATTTTCCTTAGACAAAGCACACAATGAGTGATTCTCACTCAGTTATCGTTTCCCAACATTCAGCTTGGAATATGCGTCCCTTACCCGTGGTCTTATTTTTCCTTTATTAACTTTTATTACATGAAATTTTCACCAAGGTTGTTGCAGAACCCTCCCCCTTGGGGAACACCATCCTTGGTGTTAAACCACACTAAGACCTTAGCAAAAATACTGAAAAGAAAACATACTTCCCATGGAGCTTTATAACTTACCTCATTGCAATATGTACAATGGAGAACCTTCTCAAAAGAAAAACATCACGACAACATCACCAAATAACAATCATATTGGATATTGGAGCTTGATAACATAGCTCATTACAGTATTTACAATATTCACATATACACATATGCACATTTTCGAAACCAACAAATAAAAGGATACGATGCTTATATCAATCAACAAGGGAGTCGAGACGCTCAAACCTTCACCCTCAATGTAGTACCATGATTCACCTCCTTCCACAAAGTCCAAAATCTAGTGCCACATTCAAATTTTTATCCAATGTCCAATGCTATAATCCTGTGCCACTTGTCCTCTTAGTGAACAATTACCGACTCATTGTTCCAGAGTACACTCCCAATGTGCATCTAATTCCATCTGTCAATGCTAATGACCAAAACAAATGTATTCATGACCTTCCCTTCTCTGCTACACAGTTCCTTGGGAAATATGGTCACCCCCTTCCCTACAGTCACTCACCTTCCAAGTTCCCCGAAATCCCCTATCCTAGGTGATCCATACCTTCGCAAGGCTTCCTTGCATCGAAAGATACAAAACCAAGGCATATACCTGCCTCAAAACCATCATAACGGTCATAGCATGCTCCAGGAAATTGATGGACACTATTGGGTACTAGTGTCCCATAATGGCCCTGCTCTTGAAGTGTTTTACCAACATACTGCTACATGTTACAATTTGTTTTGTTGTTGTTGTTGATTCTTGCAGTCGATTTCAACCACCCAACCGGGCATGTTCATGTATTCTTGTTCCAAGCACATAATTTCCATTAGATTCAAATAAACTGAAATAACCACAAATCATACCTCATTGGTAGTTTCTCAATAAGTTACATTTGCAATCCTGTTCGCTTCCTATCACAACAAGTCAAACTAGCATATTTGACCAAATCAACACGTATAAAAATATCACATTAAGTTAGCTCAAAACATAACCATCAAAAACATAAATCACATGTAACCATCATAAACTAGAATCATAGGTCATATATAATTATCATATACCATAGTCATAAGTCACATGCATAATAAAATTGAAATAAAATGTTGATACTTATCCTTTCATCAATCCTTAGCTTCTACCTTTGTCTTTATTCTGTACGCACTCTTGATCAATTTCCACACCATACAAACACACAATGCCTTCTCCTCAACCATGTGTAGATACACATAGTGTGCATCACACACATACAACTACACACATCATACAACACCATGAAATACATGCATATACACCATTACCATATGTACCACCTGTACACAGTACCACAAGTACATTGCAACTACCTGCACAATGTGTGCACAACATCACATGTACACGGAACCACCTGCACAATGTGTACACAACGCCACATGTACACTGCACCTCTGTGCAACGTGTACACAATACCAATATACACAACATCAAATGCACGACATGTGCACGACACCACATGTACATAGCATCACATGCACTACATATAAACAACACCACATGCACACAACACCACATGAACAACATGTACACGACACCACATGCTAACAACACCACTTGTATAATCATGCACACAACACCATATATGCATAGCACCATATGTACAACATGTATGGAACACCATATGTACATAACACTGCATATCCAACATGTACATAACATCATCTATACACAACACTGCATATATAATATGTGGACATGACCATATGCACAAAACACAGCATATCTATTATGTACATATCATCATCTATACCCAATAGTTCATATGCAATATTCCCACAATGCTATATGTACCATGTTGTACATAACATTGCATAAAGAACATATACACACATTATGTATACACAACATCACATGCACACGATATCATAGGTGCAACATGTACAACATATGCACAACAATAATACCTCACATCCAAAAGCACACTATCTCTACCAAGAAACCTTGCTCCCAATGTCTTATCTATTCTTATCCCAACATGTCGCAGACCACACTACTTTCATTTCACTGATGTGTCCTTCAACATTACCTATCATAAACATAGGCATAATACAAGTATACAATATCAATTCATATCCACATGATATTGACCTTGTATATTTGTTATGACTACTCTTCCCACTTGATTCCTCATGAACCAGGAATCTCTTCATGCTATTCACCTGCATAAGAAATCATTCCTCCACAAGAACGATCCCTTACAACCCTGTCAACAGTGACAACATACATACATACATATATAATCATTAGCATAAAAAAATCATCATCCTATCAGACAACGAAATACATACATACATACATTTATACATATACAAATGTCAACATAATGATGATCATGACATAATTACCAAATAACATAAGGTCTAGGATAGGAGAACTTCCTTGGTCCGTGTACAACATGTACAACATTGAGAATGATCATTTCCAACATAGCCAAGGCATCTGACACCTCAGATCCATTTAATTTACCTTTTCTAGTTACCCTTTTCATGTATGTACTCCCACTGTCCATTTACCACAATGGACCCAACGAGTCCAATCAACTGTCATAGTCTTACCTTCCATTATGCTTCATTCATTGAGTTTCATCCATGTCTTACATTGCCTGTTGGGTACCACAAAAATATCCCTGAGCTCCATCAACTCTTCCTTTTTCCCAAATAATTCCTAATACTCAAAACATAAAGGAAATACCAAGAAACAACCAAAAACAAAACCATGAAAACCAATAACAACATGACACCATAATAAAGTGGCATAACTATGCACCAGACATAGGAAAAATCATAAATCAAGCACAACATTAAAAAAAACCAAAAGAAAAATCCTAACAACAGACACCATCACTCAATCCCCATGGTTCCGAATGCTTCCAAAGGAAAGCTCAACCTGAGCCTTCTTCAAGATTCATGGAAATGTCTCTTGCCATGCAACTCCCTACATATTAGACTGCCATAAACACATAATGTTAGTGCATAAATAAACATAATAATACAGTAGTTACCAAATCTTGTCGTGCCAATCTTGTTTCCTTGTAACTGAAAACCTCCACGCCATCTCTCAAGGGACTCCAATTATCTTTACAGATCCACCTGTAACTAGAGACTAGCTAATATACCTACCGAGTACATGTTCATGAATCTAGAACATGTCTACATAATGTCAACAAAACTAAGGTTAAGACTGCTCCCTGTATGCAAAGAACTTGTTCGTTTGGAATTAAGGTTTCTAAACATAGCCAAAGGTATTCTTGCCCAATTCCTTTCCTTTACATTTTTACCTTACTACAACCGAGGCTTACTATGTCTTGTCACACCATCCAATCATTAGTTATATAAACACATGAACTATTACCTTGCCACGCTACTACCAAGCATGTTTCCTGTAAGTTCTCACGCATATCAACCACATGTTCCAAATATCAAGACAATCATATCTATCAATTTGAAATCAACTTTTACAAAATAATCATGTCATAATCCATAGTCAACTCATAGTCATTAGTCATAATGCTCCAACTATCATCTAATACACTCAAGTACACATCAATTGTCTCAACACATATGTGTTAATAAAACCATCTTAAAGCAAGATCATTGGAACACATACTCATATTATGAAATTCACCAAACATTCAACCAACTTGAAAACATACCATGTTAACTTAATCAACTAGACAGCATAATCAAACAATCAACCACCAAATATACAACATAAGAAAACTCATACCTTACCGTGTCTCAAGGGAGGCTATCTTGTCTACACAATCAATCTAGTTAGCATGATATAACTTTACAACATATCAACTCAAACATAAATAGGATCATGATATCCAAAATAGTCACTAGCTAACATTTTTACATCATAAATCATACACAATTATCATTCACACATATGCAAATTCAATCTAGATTAGTACACCACCATATCACAAATATGTTGGCTCTTACATGAATATCGTAACTATAACCATCTTCATAGGCCAATCCAATTTAGCATGATACATATAACATCAATGTATAAATTCTATAACCGTAATCATCATGCTAACTATGATTCTCATAAAAAACATATAACCTAATCGTCAAGCTAACTATCATATAACAACAACAAGTTAACCTAAAACATACTCATCAACACCATATAACATAATAATCAGGTTAATATCTAATATAAAACAACAATAGAAATGCATAAAACTATAGGTTAATATCATTCTTGACTATCCAACACATGTGCATATAACTACACTAATCAACTATCGTCTATCATGAATGTAACCATAAAATCAGACAACATGTACATAATCCTAATGTATATAAACCTAATGCATATAACAATCATTTACTTACATACCTACATGCCAAACATGCAATACCTATATGGCTACACTACAACAAAACCAATGATTTGCGCCAGATTTTAGTGCATTTTTTTTCTAATTGTGAATGAGAAACCTAGCGCTAAATCTGGCTCTATTGTACAATTTTTAAAGTCCCTTTTTTGCACCTGATTTTGCATCCTTTTTCACATTATATTTTGCATCATTTTTTACACCAAACTATCCATCATTTTTTGTGTCAAATTTTGAACCAAGATTTGCATCTTATTTTATGACAGATTTTTCTTCTAGTTTTGTGTCATTTTGCATCTATTTTTCATCGTCTTTTGCTTCCTATTTTCTGTCATTCTTTGCTTCCATTTTTGCGCCATCATTTGCATCAAGTTTACATCGTATTTTACACCCGATTTAACATCTTTTTCTGCATGCATTTTGTGTCAGTTTTTGCATATAGTGTTACGCCAGCTTTTGCATCTAGTCTTACACTAGCTTTTGCTTCTAATTTTGTACCTATTTTTTCACCATCTTTGGTGCCTATCTTTGCGCCATGTGTTGAATTTGATTTAGCACCAAATTTGCATCCATTTTTTTGCCCATTTTTGCATCTTTTTTTGGACCATTTTTTACATCCACTTTTACGTTTGATTTGTCTCCATTTTTCCCATCCCATTTTGCACCATATTTTGCGTCATTTATTGCATCCAATTTTGCATCGTTTTTAACACCATTTCTTGCATCCAATGTTACATCATTTTGAGCATCCAAATTTGCATTTATATTTGCATCTTATGTTGAGTCATGTGTTGTGTCCACCTTTGCATCTTATTTTGTGTCTAATGGTACATTCAATTTAGAGCCATTTTTTACGTCTACTTTTGTATTTGTTTTTGCACCAAGTTTTGCATCATTTTTTGCATCCAATTTTGAGCTATTTTTATGCCCATTTTTGCACCATTTTTTGTGTCTTATGTTCTAATTTTGCACCATTATTTATGCCCACCTTTTCATCCAATTTTTCATTTTTTGGTGTCTAGTTTCACATCATTTTCACCATCCAAATTTCATCTTTTTGCCTCATTTGTGTCCACATTTGTAATTTTGTGTCTAAGTTTGAGCCTAAATTTGCATCTGATTATGCATCATTTTTTACATCCAATATGGCATCCTTGGTTTCACCTTTTTTTAGCCCCATTTTGCATCTTGTTTTATGTCTTTTCTTACATTTTTTTTTTTCCCTTTTCTGCACCCAAGTTTGCATCCCAAATTTACACCATTATTTGCATCATCATTTGGCATCTTAATTTGTAACATTTTTTGCTTCTTTTTAGCACTCAACTTTGCATCTTATTTTACATCTAGTTGTCTGTCTTTTTTTGCATCTAATTTGTGTCCATTTATGTGTCCTTGTTTTTGCCCAATTTGATATCCTTTTGTATGCCATGTTTTGTTCCCTTCTTTGTGTCAACTATTTCACAAATTTTCACTTCTAGTTTAAAACACTTTGTATGTCATTGTTTGCATTTTGTATTAATTCCTAGTTTAACATCCAATTTTACTTTCAATTTTGCATCCATGGTTACATCCGCATTTGACTTCTTATGTAGAGTATATTTTTCTTTACATATATGACCCCCTTTATAGATTCATTTTACTAATTTCAATTGCATAGTGAAATATATCATAGTTTCTAAATATCATTAAAGAAGATATCACAATTCAAAATCATTTGTAAAGAAATTTAAGGGAAATTGACAACATCGATCCAAAAAAATAACAATGTCATCATATACAATGATTCATTTTCAATTTTCAACACATATGCATAAAATAGCAACATAATACTAATAAGATCAGTATTATTTTTAATCAAAACAACTAAAATTCAAATATGATTAACAAATCAAAATATTTCATGAATATCATTATTCTATGATAAATTAACAACATACATCCAAAGATGGTAATATCACCTTACATTATAATTCTCTATCAAATAATGATGAAACTTTCCAATATATAAATCAAATAAAAATATAATAATGATAATATAATCATCATCTTTAATCAAATCAAACTCATCGTATGATTACCAAATTAAAATGTTTCATTGATATAGGGTAAATTCACAACACCCATCTAAACATAACAATGTCATTCTACACAATAATTGTTTCATAAAAAACAATGCATGTACATGCCTAGCTACCACCACCAAGATCATCCTCATGATCATCTTGACCATCCTCATTAGTCTCATCCACATCATCACCAACACCACAACTATCATCATCATATCGTCCTTCACGACCATCATCCTCATCCTCATCATCTCCTGATATATGTTGAGCAAAGTTTGGATCATCATCATGATCATCGTCTTGGCAATCATTACCTATAGCATTCTAGCAAAAAAAAAATATTACATGTTAGTATTAATTACATAACACAACACATGTTTTTGTTATACAATGCTAACCATAAAATGAGGTAAGATATAATATCTAATAGTACTAAAAAATAAAATGAAAATATGGTTCAGAAGTATATTGGAAATCCAACTAAGATTACATACCATAGAGTCCATCCAAACAACAAATTCAACCCATCTCTTTTGCTACATCACCTCCTTTTCCAAATGATTTGGAGGTCTTCCATATTTTAGTTCTTGTCAATCAGTAAATAGGGAGAAATTAGATAACAATGACTTTCTTCTAGTACAAATTTTATTAAAAAATATCGCATGTTTAATATACTTACAAAGGTTGTTATCAATGCTTTTAAACCTTTCTGGCCACTACAATGAGTGACTTTTGTCTTGGTTAACCTCGCCTTGGATGCCTTGTCCTTAAACATAAACCAATTCAATTTATTTTCACACAAATACACGTCTAAGATACTTATAAGTATCAATACATTCTAAATAATGTTTAATGAAAAATTCAATACCTGAATGCTTTCATCACCGACCTTTCTTTGTGCATCCAACTTCTCATATGATTTTACACGTTCTTTCCATACTTTAAAAGGTATGTCAAATGGTCTTTGTTTTAGTCTTTGATCTTGAGGCATTTTTTTTATTTTTCTTGTTTGGTTGCAATGAAACCTCTTACAGTTGAGCGACATTTGCAATTTTATCTTCTTAACCAACCAACCAGTACCAAATTCATTCTCTATGTCTTGTACCACCATCTTTTTTAGGTGAAGTGGAATCTTGGAGAATGTGAGGTGAAGATGATCTCTAAATCGTTGAAGGCATGAGTCCTTTAGCCTATTTAAGAATTGTTTTCCTGCATCTATCCTTCTTATCTCCCTGAAACAGGGTCATACTCTATCTTGGTACCTAAACTACCAATAGATGATGCATACGCTAAGGATGAACAAGAATTTGCGGTCCGGGTTGCCATCACACAAGATGTCTCAACACAATGTTCTGCACTATTGGTGTTTGATGTTAATGACACTTTTTTTTATTTTTTTCTTGATCCAAGAGAGGATGGGGAATTTATTGATTCTCGTAATGCTTGTTGATTACCTAGACCTAGTTGATTAGCTTCAGGGGATTTTGTCTTAAGAAAATGGATTAGGGATTCAACATCCAAAGCATGAATTTTTTTAAGTCCTTCAGTCCCAAAAACATATTCAAGCAAGTACTCTGTTATTAGATTCTTTCCCTGTCCAAGTTTCAATGATTTACCACAAATTATAATTATAAAATTATAATGCTAACTTCAAACCTAAAACAAAAAATAAAAAATAGTATATTATGTAATTATTCTATAAAAACAAAGTAAGCTTACCTTTTCCGATCCACTTGCACCTCCTTATCCACTTGCCATATCCCCAAAGTAGAAGATTCAATAGGAAGGATGTTCTCCCTAAAAAAA